>JAKWJD010001766.1:20750104-20924598 GCA_027705065.1 Solanum peruvianum | reverse complement strand
TGCATAACACAAATAACAAAGAGGAAACCTAAAGTAGGGGTCATACAACCACACGTACTGAGTAGATATCATCGGCTAACTCAAAATAGAAGATAATATATATCAAGGTAATATTATAAATCAACTATAAACTCAACATGTAGCAACAACAAGTATCATAATCGTCAATACTACCATCAAGTTCATTCATGAGGGCTCAAGCCTCATTACCATACTCATTTGGGAATAAGTTCATTATGTTGAGTATATTATCATCTTTCGAGATTCATTATCTTTCTTCCTCTTGTGTCGGTACGTGACACTCCGATCCCCTACCACTATGTGTCGGAACGTGACACTCCGATCCCCTATATGTGTCGAACGTGACACTCCGATCCCCTATATGTGTCGGAACGTGACACTCCACTCCGATCCCATATGTGTCGGTACGTGACACTACCTCAATCCCCTATATCTACGTGTCGGTTCGTGACAACCCGTCCCACTAATACTATGTGTCGGAACGTGACACTCCGATCCACTAATACTATGTGTCGGAACGTGACACTCCGATCCACTAAATCATTCTATCCGTTCATCAGCCTTCTCTATACCAAGGCATCATCAATCCCATTACTTTAATTCGTCAAGCCTTCTTTTATACCAAGCATCATCATTAATACCATAGATTAAAGTTTCTTTCAAGATTTGGGATTCAAGGTTTTCATCATGCTTGTTTTATCAAATCACAAAATCAATTCATACAAGCATACAATTAAGCATATAGACAGGTTTTACAATATCATCAACACATATTATTCACTATTAAGAGTTCACTACGAGTATCGTAATATAAACCATAACCTACCTCCACCGAAGAATTGAATCAACAAGCTATCTTCTCAAAATCCTTGCTATCCCTCATCGTTTCTCTCTCTCTACTCGTTCGTTCTCCTCTCTTTCTGTTCTTTTCTTTTGTTTTGTTTTATTCAAACCCTCCTTTCTTTTACCCTAATTAAAATATAATTAAGTGTAAAGAGGACAATAAAACCCACTAATTAACTTAAGGTTACCCCTTTTTAACCCCCAAGTAATTAGACCTATTAATATTAACCCTCAATCTTTATAATTAAGAAAGAATAGTCAAAACGACCCTAAAACGTGTGAGAATCCTATTTTGCCTGGGACTTGCGCAACCTGTGACGGGCCGTCGTGCCTGCGACGGTCCGTCACGGTGGTCGTCGCAGCTCCCCGAGCTCAAGTGCCTGTGACGGCCCGTCACAGCCTGTGACGTCCGTCTGTCCTTCCTCCTCCGTCATGACGGTCAGAAACTCGTTTCTTGCACCAAATTCTCAAAAGTTGAAGTGTTTTGCAACGGAAACTCACGACGGTTCCGTCGTTGTGACGGCACGTCCTGCAGGTCCGTCACAATTTACAGAGAGTCGATTTTCAGTACCCAATTTCAAATTCTAAGTGCCATGGGACGACACCTCCTCGACGGGCCGTCGTGACCACGACGGTCCGTCGTTCCATCCGTCGTCCCAGCCAGTTTTTCCAGAATTAAAATCTGTTGCTCAAAACGACTAAACAGGTCGTTACAATAGATACCAATTTACCCATCGTTCGTCCCCGAACGATCAAAAGAAGAAAAACAATGGCGAAAAGGAGTACCTGAATCTGTAAACAGATGTGTATTTTTCTTGCATATCTGCCTCCTTCTCCCAGTAGCCTCTTCAACCGGTCGATTCTTCCATTGAACTTTGATGGATGCAATCTCTCTCGACCTCAACTGCGAACTCTCTATCTAAAATAGCAACTGGTTCCTCTTCATAAGTCAAGTTCTCATCCAACAAAACTGAATCCCAACGGATAATGTAGTTTCCATCTCCGTGGTATCTCTTCAACATGGACACATGAAACACCGGATGCACTCCGGACAGCCCTGGGGGCAAGGCTAATTCATAAGCCACCTCCCCTATTCTCTTAAGCACTTCAAATGGTCCAATGTACCTTGGACTCAACTTACCCCTTTTTCCGAACCGCATCACCCCTTTCATGGGTGAAACCTTCAACAAGACTTGTTCACCTTCCATGAACTCCAAGTCTCTAACCTTTCGGTATGCATACTCCTTTTGTCTACTTTGAGCCGCCAAAAGCTTTTCTTGAATAGCTTTCACCTTCTCCATAGAATCTCTCAACAGATCAGTCCCCCAAGGTCTAACTTCAAAGGCATCAAACCAACCATGGGAGATCTACACCTCCTCCCATACAATGCTTCAAATGGAGCCATGTCAATGCTGGAGTGATAGCTATTATTGTATGAAAACTCTGCTAAAGGTAAAAGTTATCCCAATGGCCACCAAACTCTATCACACATGCACGAAGCATATCCTCCAACACTTGAATCGTTCGCTCAGACTGACCATCGGTCTGAGGGTGAAATGCCGTGCTAAGGTCCAACCTAGTACCTAATTCAGCATGTAGTGTCCTCCAAAACTTAGAGGTAAACTGCGTACCTCTATCCGATATGATGGAGAGTGGAACTCCATGCAACCGAACGATCTCTGAGATGTAGATTTTGGCCAACTTCTCTGCATTGTAGGTCACCTTGACCGGAATGAAGTGAGCAGACTTAGTTAACCTATCAACGATCACCCAAATAGAGTCATACTTACCCAATGTCTTTGGAAGACCAACCACGAAGTCCATCGCGAATCTCTCCCACTTCCATTCAGGAATGGGCATTCTCTGAAGTGTTCCTCCGGGCCTTTGGTGTTCATACTTTACTTGTTGACAATTTGGACATTTGGCCACAAAACTCAACAATATCTCGCTTCATTCTACTCCACCAGAAGTGTTGCTTTAGGTCGGGTACATCTTGGTTGCACCAGGATGTATAGAATATCCGGAACTATGATCTTCTGTAAGAATAGTGGTGATTAAATCATCGATGCGGGGTACACATACTCTTCCCTTAATCCTCAAAATACCTTCCCCATCGATTATTGCTTCCTTGGCCTCTCCTTGCAACACTTTATCTCGAATTCGCCTTAGTTTCTCATCATCAAACTGTTTCCCCTTAATCTGATCAAGAAAAGAGGATTTTGCCTCTACACAAGCTAACAATCCTCCCTTCTCGTTTATTTCTAACCTCATAAGGTCATTAGCCAAAATCTGCACTTCTCTAGCCAATGGGCGTCTAGAAGCTTGCAAATGAGCTAGACTTCCCATGCTTCCGGCCTTCCTACTCAAAGCATCTGCCACAACATTTGCTTTTCCCGGATGATACAAGATAGTGATGTCGTAGTCCTTCAGTAGTTCCATCCATCTCCTCTGTCTCAAGTTCAAGTCTTTCTGAGTGAATACATACTGTAGGCTACGATGGTCCGTGTAGACTTCACACTTAACCCCATACAAGTAGTGTCTCCATTGCTTTAGTGCAAATACTACCGCGGCCAATTCCAAATCATGAGTTGGATAGTTACGTTCATGCACTTTTAATTGTCTTGAAGCATAAGCGATCACGTTCTTCTCTTGCATTAGCACTGCACCCAAACCCGAATAGGATGCATCACAATAGACAATGAAGTTCTTACCCTCTACCGGCAAGGTAAGGATAGGGGCGGTAGTCAACAAAGTCTTGAGTTTCTGAAAGCTTTCCTCACACTCATCCGACCATACAAATGGGACGTTGCTTAGTCAAGTTCGTCAATTGGGAAGCAATAGAAGAGAATCCCTTGACGAATCGGGCGGTAGTAGCTAGCTAACCCAACAAAACTCCTTATTTCTGACACGTTTGTAGGTCTTACCCAATTCTTCACTGTCTCAATCTTGGATGGATCCACCATCACCCCATCCTTAGAAACCATGTGCCCCAAGAAGGACACTGAATCTAGCCAAAACTCACACTTGGAGAATTTTGCATATAGCTTTTTCTTCCTCAACAACTCTAACACCATTCTCAAATGCTCCTCATGTTCCTTCTTACTTTGGAGTATATCAGTATATCATCAATAAACACAATCACAAAGAGGTCCAAGTATGGCTTGAAAATCCCGTTCATCAAGCTCATGAAGGCAGCAGGGGCATTCGTAAGACCAAATGACATTACCACAAATTCATAATGCCCATACCTAGTTCGAAAAGCAGTCTTTGGAACATCCGTTGCTCGTATTTTCAATTGGTGATAACCGGACCTCAAGTCAATCTTTGAGAAGACACAAGCACCTTGTAACTGATCGAACAAGTCATCAATTCGAGGAATGGGGTACTTGTTCTTAATAGTTACTTTGTTCAACTGTCGGTAATCTATGCACATTCGGAAACTCCCATCCTTCTTCTTACAAATAGCACCGGAGCACCCCAAGGAGATGCACTTGGTCTAATGAAGCCTTTGCTCAACAACTCTTGAAGTTGTGCCTTTAACTCTCTTAATTCGGCGGGAGCCATTCTATACGGGGGTATAGAAATGGGGCGAGTACCGGGTTCAAGATCGATACAGAAGTCAATATCCCTATCCGGTGGCATACCGGGAAGATCTGCAGGGAACACATCCAAAATTCACGGACTACCGAAACCGACTCAATGAAGGTACTTGGGTAGTGTCATCCCTAAGATGGGCCAAGAAAGCTAAACAACCCTTACTAACCATCTTCTAGGCACGAATAAAGGAGATGATACGCACCGGATTGGAAGTGTAGTCACCCTCCCACACTAACGGATCTGTCCCAAGCTTGGCTAACGTTACCGTTTTAGCATTACAATCCAAAATCGCAAAGTTTGGAGAAAGCCAAGTCATACCCAGAATTACATCAAAGTCACCCATTTCTAAAATAACCAAATCTACATAAGTGTTGCTCCCCACAAAATTCACCAAACAAGACCTATACACTTTTTCGACTATCACAGACTCACCCACCGGAGTAGAAACACGAATAGGCATGTCAAGTAATTCACAATGTAAATTTAGACCGTTAGCAAATGAGGAAGATACATATGAAAACGTGGAGCCAGGGTCGAATAATACAGATGCCATGCATTCACAAACCAAGAGATTACCTGTGATAACAGCATCAGACGCCTCCGCCTCAGACCTCCCAGGGAAAGCATAACAATGGGCCCCATTATTTGTCTGTCCGTTGCCCCTACCATGTTGTGTAGTAGTGGCTCCGGTTTGCCCATCACCTCTGCCGTTTTGGTGACCGCCATTACCTCGACCACCACGTCCTCCAGAAAAACGGCCTCTACCATGACCACCCCTACCTCTAGCTAGTGGGGCTCTGTAACTCTGTTTTGGACAATTCCTCCTAATATGTCCAATCTCCCCACATCCATTGCACTCTCTGGAATCGGGCATAGGTCTCTCAGAGTAGTGTTGACCGTTCTGAGGTGGACCCCCAACTACAGTCTGTAGTGAAGACTATATTGGTCGAACTGAGTGACCTCCGGAGTTCTGTCCTCTAGAGTAGGAACCATTAAACTCACCTCCCCTTCGAAATCTCTTTGATGTCGATGTCGTGGTGAAGTCATCTGGCTTCACTCCTTCCACCTCTATCACAAAGTCTACCACCTCTTGGAAGGATGTTGCTGTTGCCGCTATCTGTAAGGCTGAAATCCGCAATTCTAACCTCAACCCCTTCACAAAACGGCGGATCCGTTCTTGTGGACTGAAACAGAGTTGGGTGGCGTATCTGGATAGTGCGCGAAATTTAGCCTCGTATGCATTAACCGTCATTCTACCTTGCTCCAGACTCAAGAACTCATCCCTCTTTCTATCTCTCAAAGTCCTTGGGATATATTTCTCCATAAATAGGGTAGAGAATGATTCCCAAGTCATAGGTGGTGCCTCTGTTGGTTGACACTCAACATGTGAACGCCACCACATTTTGGCGTTACCTTGGAACTGATAGCTCACGAACTCGACACCAAACCTCTCTACTATCCCCATCTTGTGTAGTAGCTCATGACAATCAACCAGAAAATCATAAGCATCCTCAGATTATGCACCCTTGAAGACTGGAGGTTTAAATTTCAAGAACTTACTAAAAAGTTCGTGTTGATCGTTTGTCATAATAGGCCCAGTAGTCAGACGTGGAAATGTGCCTATTCCCAATGTTGCATCCATGCGGGGAGCCATAGTAGCCGCATGTCGTATCTCTGAAACCGGAGGTGTTGGTGCAGAAACCACTGGAGGTGCTTGACCCTGATCAGACAACCCGCTAAGATAAGCAAGTACTTGGTTGATCATCTCTGGGGTAGGTTGGGGTGGCATTTCCTCATTCTGCCCTTGTTCGGTTTCCCCTTCCTCACCCTCTCTTACTACATCCTCAGTCGGTGGAGGAGTCACCGCCCTAGTATCAGATGGGCTAGGGGCTCGTCCTCTTCCTCTAGAGGACGTCCTCCCACGACCTCTTCCACGACCTCTTGCCGCTGTTCCTCCTCGAGCCACACCCAGTGGCTGGCTCAGTAGTTTCATGTCTTTCCGTTGTCGCTGCTGCGGTGCGGTCGTTGCTCTAGTTCTAACCATCTGCGAAATAGAGTGAAGATGGTCAGATACCAATTTGTATCACCTAGATACCAATTGGACTCAAGTAGTAGCACGAAATAAAGAATGAAAGAATGGAATTTTCCTAAAGTCTTATAGCCTCTCAAGGAAAAGTAAAGGCGTCCCCCTACCGTTCCTTAAGACTCTACTAGACCTGTTCTTGTGTGATGAGACCAACGAACCTAATGCTCTGATACCAAGTCTGTCACGACCCAATTCGGGGACGCGACTGGCACCCACATTTACCCTCCTATGTGAGCGAACCAACCCATCTAAACCTTAACATTTCAATATAATATCAACAGAAAATAATGCGGAAGACTTAAACTCATAAATAAAACAACTCAACTATTATTAATATTCCCAAAATCTGGAAGTCATCATCACAAGAACATCTATGATCAAATTACTAATCTAAACTATCTAAGAATGTATAAGAAGCTAAAAATACATAAGAAACTAGTCCATGCCGGAAGTCAAGGCATCAAGACTTATAGAAGAAGATCCAGTCCAAGCTAGAAGCGTTAGCTCACCCTGAGATCCGGTATGACGAAATCTGGCCCGAATTACTGTTGTGTTGAAGTTGACGAAACGTTTGCTGCATAACACAAATAACAAAGAGGAAAACATAAAGGTAGGGGGTCAGTACAACCACACGTACTGAGTAGATATCATCGGCCAACTCAAAATAGAAGATAATATATATCAAGTAATATTATAAATCAACTATAAACTCAACATGTAGCAACAACAAGTATCATAATCGTCAATAACTACCATCAAGTTCATTCATGAGGGCTCAAGCCTCATACCATACTCATTTGGGAATTAAGTTCATTATGTTGAGTATATTATCATCTTTTGAGATTCATTATCTTTCTTCCTCTGTGTCGGTACGTGACACTCCGATCCCCTACCACTATGTGTCGGAACGTGACACTCCGATCCCCTATATGTGTCGAAACGTGACACTCCGATCCGCTATATGTGTCGAAACGTGACACTCCGATCCCCTATATGTGTCGGTACGTGACACTCCAATCCCCTATATCTACGTGTCGGTTCGTGACACCCGTCCCACTAATACTATGTGTCGGAACGTGACACTCCGATCCACTAATACTATGTGTCGGAACGTGACACTCCGATCCACTAAATTCATTCTATCCGTTCATCAAGCCTTCTCTATACCAAGGCATCATCAATCCCATTACTTTAATTCGTCAAGCCTTCTTTTATACCAAGGCATCATCATTAATACCATAGATTAAAGTTTCTTTCAAGATTTGGGATTCAAGGGTTTTCATCATGCTTGTTTTATCAAAATCACAAAATCAATTCCATACAAGCATACAATTAAGAATATAGACAGGTTTACAATATCATCAACACATATTATTCACTATTAAGAGTTCACTACGAGTATCGTAATATAAACCATAACCTACCTCCACCGAAGAATTGAATCAACAAGCTATCTTCTCAAAATCCTTGCTATCCTCATCGTTTCTCTCTCTCTACTCGTTCGTTTCTCCTCTCTTTCTGTTCTTTTCTTTTGTTTTGTTTTATTCAAACCCTCCTTCTTTTTACCCTAATTAAAAGTATAATTAAGTGTAAAGGAGGACAATAAAACCCACTAATTAACTTAAGGTTACCCCTTTTTAACCCCCAAGTAATTAGACCTATTAATATTAACCCTCAATCTTTATAATTAAGGAAAGAATAGTCCAAAACGACCCCTAAAATGTGTAGAGGAATCCTATTTTGCCTGGGACTGCGCAACCTGTGACGGGCCGTCGTGCCTGCGACGGTCCGTCACGGTGGTCGTCGTAGCTCCCTCGAGCTCAAGTGGCCTGTGACGGCCCGTCACAGCCTTGACGGTCCGTCCTGTTCCTCCGTCATGACGGTCAGAAACTCGTTTCTTGCACCAAATTCTCAAAAGTTGAAGTGTTTTGCAACGGAACTCACGACGGTTCGTCGTGTGACGGCACGTCCTGCAGGTCCGTCACAATTTACAGAGAGTCGATTTTCAGTACCCAATTTCAAAATTCTAAGTGCCATGGGACGACACCTCCTCGACGGGCCGTCGTGACCACGACGGTCCGTCGTTCCATCCGTCGTCCCAGCCAGTTTTTCCAGAATTAAAATCTGTTGCTCAAAATGACTAAACAGGTCGTTACACCTATAAAGACATCCTTGTAAGGAATACATATCATACTTCACATACATATACTTTACATGTAAATTAGTTGATATTAGTGAATATGAGAACAACCTTTCATTTTGACACCATGACCTATACTGCTTGTAACATGCATGTGAGTGAGAGTGTGTGTACATTGACCAACACGATCACATAAAGGAAATCAATAAATTCTTGATGAATCCACACTCTTATACCATATTAAACTTCCAATCACATAGCACACAACACATAATAGCATAGGAGACAAGATAATATATACATTATAATCAAGACTCCTAACTTTAGCTTTTTACACTTTCATATGAGGGGTACATGGGTAGAAGCAATTAAAAATTTTAACACGTCAGTGGAAGTACCTATACAATACCCTTAAATGAATATGCACATGCTCATACACAAGCCACACAACCTAGATCACAACTAGAATAGTAAGGTAGGCACAACTACTCTTAAGGTGATCATTTAAATCTCTAAATCATATATTCATTAATTTGTCTTCAAGGACATATTAAACACATATATAATGACAATAAGATAAACACCGCCACCAGAAGTGGAACATACCATACAATTCCATACAAGGCCTCATCAACATTACTATAATAAAATATAGTAGTAGAATAGTATAGGGAATAAGCATTCTTTCCAATTTCTCACCCTTTGATCATCATTGATGAATAAACCTTATTCATCAATAAAAAACATATATGGCAGTAGATAAATGCACTTTAACATATAATAAACTATGTACAAGTCTCTACAAGATTATACTACAACATAATACATCATATCAAGATACTAGGAAAGTAGAATAAATAGATCATTAGCTGATTTCCCTTGCATTGATTTTAGATCATATTTAATACATATTATAAGTATAATGCAGTATCTAAACCTTTATTTAAACATATTGAAATCATAATTACTTACCTTCAAGATTAAGGTTACAACATAGGCATTTAGGCTTATCGATTTGCTAGAGTATAGAAGACATTACCAATACTATAAACTTTCTAAGGCATTGAAAATCATTCATATTTTATAAACAATACAATTATTAGGCAGTATCTAATTAGATATGAAATCAAGACGAAATCATGCTTCATCTAATCACAATTCGAGATCCATCACACACTTATCTTTTTGACTTCATAGCCTAAAGGAATCTAGATCAATTAATGCAAGACTTTATTAATTTGATCAGTAAGGATTTATACCTAAAAATTCATCCATTATATCACCCTAAAACAGTATCTACAACAGTTTATACATTATCAAAACTCTATACAACCGATCTCAGAATCGACTACAAGGCAACATATAGAAAGATAGGTTGCTCATGTTCAAATGTTCATATATTTATAATCATGGAATGAGAATAATCAATTAACAATAAATTAATGTAAATAACAATAATCACAAGCAATTCAACGTAAGAGAATCACCATTTAATCAAGAAGAAGCTATAATTACAAAGCACATGCAAGAGCTAAACCAATTTTGGAAGGGACATGGTTCATCATGCAATTGGAAAGAAATAATGTTAAAATCACTGTATTTACTTCAGTTCATCATAATTTAATCATTAAAAATGTTTTGAGAAAGAACTCATGGCTAGATTGGAATATTGGAAACTTGATCATAAGATTTCTTTGAAAAATATTGAGAAGAACTCTTCAAGTGAAAGGTTACTTGAAGATGTAGGATTGACATACCTTTTATAAGTTGAAAAGCTATTAAACTTGATTATTGATCCATGTAAAACGCAGATTGAATATGTTCTTGAGCTCGACCAACAATAGTGGTTTCAAGAGAGGGTATTTTGGGATGGAAAGGCTTAAAACATGTGGGTTGATTTTAGAATTGGTTTATCACGTTTTTAATGACTTATATACACCCAAAATTACATAAATAAACCCATAAATATAGTTTTAGTACATGGGGTGAATTTCCCATTCACCCCTTTAATTAACAGCATGCAAGTTGCCAATTGCAGACCACCTTCTACGATGACAATGACGGGGCGTCGAGGCCATGACGGGCCGTGCTTGGCCTCCGTCGCCTGACACTTATAAAATTGTCTTAAAACCTTCAGAAGGCATGTTTCCCTTAAGGATACCTGCTCGACGGGCTGTCGGTCGTTGGGTCCGTCAATGGACACTTCTTAGGCAGTGTCATACGCAGCTCTGGGTACTTCTATTGGGGCCTCTTGTGGGACCCTTTCAAACTAGTACCCAGATTTTTCCAACGTGATTACGAACCTTAACAAGTTATACACCTTCATTACATATTTCATCAAAAACAAACACATATAAGACGTCCAATATGTTCAATCCCCATCATGAAATACGATGAACGTCTTAGGGGCTATCAATCGAACGCCTATGACGTTCTTGGGTGTTTGACATCCAAACTTTACGAATATTCATATAAAACATTAATCATCATTTTAAAAAATTTCATGACTTATTAGGCTCATTTGATACAGATTTAGGCATGCATGCATACATGAGGAACATAAGAAACTAATTTTCGATCATCTTGGACATCCCTGCAAATTCAAAATCACTTCAAATTTTTACACTGACTCTATATCATATAATAAGAAATTTTAGGACCTTATAACATCATGAACCACCAATAAACATATCGAAACACTTATTCGGCATCTAGGTAACTTAGTCTTCGAACGTCTTAGTCGTCCCTTGACGTTCGACTTCCTATACCTCTAATATTTTAGCTCCTGACTATATAATATATTTTAAGGAGATTTAGGTCATTATAAATTTAAGAAAATCATGTTAGGATCTATACACCTTATCTTATTTGCGGGTTCTTACAATAACCCACACTTGGGAATATTCGTCCTTGAATGACACTGTAACATTCCGAAAAAATTACATGTCTAGTGAAGAGGCAAATAGGTCTTTAAGAATGGGTATTTCTGTACATAGGCAACCCAATGCCCAATATTGAAAAATACTGGGCATAGTACAGAAAATTGGCTAAGGGGTTTTAGCCAATATCTATATAATACCCAAATAAGAAAAATATTGGGCATATTAGAAAATATTGGCGTAAAGGGTGTTAGCCAATTTTCTAATGTTAATGAGCTTGATTAAGAAATGTATCTGCAATGAATACCCTAAGATAAAAACATATATTTTCTAGTATTTACATACAAAGTACTAGGAATCCAACTGCCAAGCCTAGTACCATAGCACATGCCCATTTAAAATGATCATGTAGATTAAATAGTGCGCAAGGACATAGTGAGGATCCTTCGGACAATAAATAAACATTCCCAAATGAACGATAAAAAATAGTTAGTTAGGAAAGTGCAACCAACCCATGTTTAAGCACATGTGCAAGACATGTAAAGAAGCTTCCCAAAGGAGGGGACCACCCTAATAAAATTCGTTAGGGTAGTTAGGGGGGAAACGTGCCCAAGGAACAAATCCATATGGAGCCTAACCTCCGTTAAAATTCTAGACTCTAACCTACTGCGATAAATAACTAAATAACCAAGGACTAACCGAATTGGACCCATTAGTGCACCCGACAACCTAGGACCAAAACTGGGTTGACACTAAGAGACAACCTAGTACCTAACCTAGGATTGTCCAAAAGGTTAGTCATGGTCCTAATAACTTAGGATTCTTTAGTAATAAACATGTTCTACTTGATTAACTAATTTATCAACTTATTTAATTAAATTAAAGGGTAGAAACCTAAATCACAAAGCAATATAAAAATTTCGGCTCAAACTAAAAAAAGACAACCTAGTACCTAACCTAGGATGGTTCAAAAGATTGGTTATGGTTATAAGGACTTAAGTCTACTTTAATAATTACCCTAGGTAAATTAATTAAATAAAATTTCCATTTAATTAATTACACTAAAAGGTTAGTCAGGCACTTCTTTCTCCAACAGAACATTCTGTTCAACAATTCAAAGATCTTGAAAACTAGGGTTGTTCCCGTGTCCTTTTTGATTCAATGTTGAATAGGTTAGGCATCATGTTATTGGTAGCTGATCTTATTTATATTTTTCTTGAAATATGTATGTCAATTAACCTATAAAATTTTGATCGTTTAAAGTTAAGTGCTTAAAATGTGAATCATGAATCGACGAAGTATTAGTTACACACGTAATTGTTTTATGTGTTGATGTGTTTTTCTGAATGTTGCATTGATGTTATTGTGACGTTATGAAGGTTTTAAAATCATCAAATATTAATGTGTTGTTCTCCAATATGTCTTAAAAACGTTACCCTAAAGTCATGGACCAAGATTGGTTAAGATAATGACCCTATGTTAAGATGAGTCGGAAACTCTTATGTATGAAGATGATTACTGTTGTTGTGAATACCTACTGTAAATGTGACTTGATTATGATGTTTTTTCCTTAAATTATCATATTATTATGTTCAATATGTTTAAAAACGTAATGCCTAAATTTATATTATAAGGTTGGCTAAAAAGATCTCCATGAAATCTTAATATGAGTTTTTGTTTGGCTTATACCAATAAAATGGCTAACAATACATTGTAAAAAATGGATGCACACAAATGTCTATAATATTATGTTAAATAATTAATTCATTGTCTACTAAATAATATACATATCAGACCAAGCATGAAAGAATGTAAAATTGGTGTGCCAATAAAGATGGTTATGTAATCTATGCCTAAATGTTTATGCCAATACTAATAATATATCAATCTTGTGTAGTAAGAGTATAAAATATTTCTAAGCACTACTTATGTAATTCAATTAATCCATAAAAAGGGCATGCCATTCATTGGGACAACTCCCAACATGCTTTAAAAGAATGAACTATGAACTCATGTAACTCATTTAAAGAAGTGTTAATCGTCCATAAACGATGATATAAATCTACTACACTAAAGTATGTAAGTAAAGTGAGTTATAACATAGTTAAAGGACTCTAAAGTAATTAACTTACCTGAATGGTGTTTTAAAGGAAGTGAGACAAGTCTCACTTACATCTAAGCTACTATGTTAAAAGAATACTAACGTATGAAAGTATGTGAATATGTGAGCCCGGCATTAACACCAAAGGATGATATGGAAGGAAACTTCACATTTCATCAATGTAAAGTAAGTATTACCAGTCATCATTAGAGTAAGTAAATCTAAATCTAGAGCAAAGCCTCCTTAATTCTTGAGTCAATAGTAAAAGATAAAGAAGAAATGAACATTCGCGTAATAAGGTGAGTAATTATGTTAATCTACGATGCTAATGAAAATGGTGACAACATGATAAGAGGCTAAGATGACTTGTGAGACAAGTCTGACCAAGCCTATGTAAAGGTCACCAAAAGTAGTCACCTAAAAATATAAAGATACAAGCCTCAATCATACTCTATTTGTAAGTGTAAGGACAATTCACAGTATTAATGATGATATGAGAAATCATCTAATTATCAATGATGCCCTTATTATAGATGCCAACTTTCATGATGTATGAGTTGAATGTAATGGAAATTTATACTGAGCACTAATAGGATAGCTAGGAGCAGTGAGGCGTTCCTTTGGGATGGGCGGAAGTTCAGGTAACTCTCAAAAATTAGAGTGTACGGCATGCCGAGTATGGGTCTCCTTATATCTGCTAGTCTTTGAACCTATACTGCCAATATAGGGATTTATCAGGGTTCAACTCCTTATATACGCTAGCATGTTCGGGTCACTTTGGCCGGTGATTCCACCTCTTTACATTTTGGGGTAGACACTTGATTTCATAATTCTCACATGATCTATGTCGGTTAAGGTTGAAGTTACCAAATAAAAATAATGAGTCCAGCCTCAAAGTATGAAAGATAATGAAATGAACGATACTGAAGGTGTTTGTGCTAGACAATCAGAAGATGAAATCAAATTCAAGTAATTACATTAGGTCATTCTTGGTCATTCCACTTGTTATGCCTCGTATTTTATACGTAGTGCGCGTCATGAACTAGTAGATGTAAGTTCGGGAAATGAGATTTTATTTTAAGTTCCAAGTGTTTACAGAAATGTTAGGCAAGGATGTAAATTCTAATTGTGATATTAATTAGTGGCTGAACTTTAAGTGTGGGATTAATTAGTGGAGCATGTGTGGTGGGGGGCTGCCTCCACTTCATATTATTAAGTATTAAAAAGAAATCAGATTTTGGAGATGCAATTAGTGGAGCATGTGTGGTGGTGGGCTGCCTCCACTTCATATTATTAAGTATTAAAAAGAAATCAGATTTTGGAGATGCAATTAGTGGAGCATGTGTGGTGGGGGGCTGCCTCCACTTCATATTATTAAGTATTAAAAAGAAATCAGATTTTGGAGAAGCAATTAGTAGAGCATGTGTGGTGGGGGGCTGCCTCCACTTCATATTGTTAAATGGTGTAGTGAAATGCTTTGCAAGCATATCTTCTCTTTCACCACTTAACTTGGGCAGCCATGGAAATGGAGAAAACCAGCCATGAAACTCTTGGCCAGCAGCTGCAAAGAAATTGGTTAGTAATCTCCTTGCTTGGTGTGTTAATTCCTTAGAATACCTTTGTTAATTAGCCTTTAATGTTAAGAAGGGGACGTGAACAGTAGTTTAGGAAATTTGTTTTAGTTATTGAATGTGCTATGTATGAACAGAAACCATGATCGGATTGCTAGTGGTGTTATGTTAGTGTTTGGGCTGTTTTGATTAAAGGAAACTGCTGGAAATTCTATTTTGGTTTTATGTATATGTTAATATGCTTATGGGTATATACTCCAAAGGATGAATACGATAAGGTAGATGTGTTGCGAATTATAAAATGAGTTATCACTCGATGTGTCGTTGTTTCGTTACTATGGCTGCCAAAACAGAACTGTTTTGAGGGAGGCTGTTTAATATGATTCGTTGGATTATATGTGTTGCTGGTATTGCTGTGGATAATTTGGGTTGTTGTTGGATTGGGATGAAGTAAAGAAAATAGGGGAAGTGCTGCCGGATTTTGGTTAGATTATTAGCTAGCTTACAATAAGTAGTAAAGCGCGACATTTATCTAATTGCGGCCCGATTGTTGCTTGTTATAGATTTATACCTTGAGCAGTAAATATTGGACGTGCGGCTCGACTATTCGGTATGTAACGCTATCCTTTCCTTCTTTGTTTGGCATGACCTTTAAAAATGAGCAAATAACGGACAGATTTGATACCTACTTCTAGAACGTCTAGGTGACGTATATTCTTACTTCCACAACTATTCCTTTATATGTTGTCTATATCTAAGACTATGGTGATTTCTGATATTTATGATAGTGCTTCTTAGAGTCATTGAGATTTTACGTTTCCATATCGGATTTAAAGGTTCATAATCTTGATAAAACATTAATCTTTGGTAATACTCCTTGCTGGTTCAAGTTGGTTGTCATATTGTGTTATAAGAAATGATTTTAATTGCATATGGTTGCTCATAATATTCTGCTCGTGCATAGAGTCACTTATCATTTCACCGAGTCCCGGGCCAGGTAATGTTCGTGCGGAGTTTCTTGCATATGTCACCGAGTCCCTCACTAGAGGGCCGGGAATGTATATTATATATATGATTGGTGATGAGGATGGTTATGATGATGATGATGACGGAGATGATGTGATGACTATTTCACCGAGTCCCTCACTAGAGGGCCGGGTACGTATGATGTATATATAATGATGATTATTTTTCCAAGTCCCTTACTAGGGAAGCTGGGCATCTTATATGTTAAAGATATGCATGATTTTCATTTAAAAAGTACATGTGTAGAGATATCTTGTTTCGACTTATCATGTTGGTATCCTGTCATCTTTACCTTATGCTTTACATACTCAGTACATTGTCCGTACTGACCCCCTTTTCTCGGGGGGCTGCGTTTCATGCCCGCAGGTGTAGACGCTCAGTTCGGTGATCCTCCCGCCTAGGATATCTACTCTGCTGTTTGGGAGAGCTCCACTGTTCCGGAGCCCAGTCGTTTTGGTACATAACTTCTTATGTAGTCTTTTGCTTGTCTATGGGTATGGCGGGGTCCTGTCCCGTCAAGTTTCACTACTATACTCTTAGAGGTCTGTAGACATCGTGTGGGTTGTATATTTATGTTTTGGATAATGGTCTGGACATGGTTTGTTTGGGATATCTGCTTGTATAAGGGAAGCCTTATCGGCTGCGAACATCATTGTGTATTGTGTAGTGGCAGCCTCGTCGGCTGCGTATGCTATTATGTTTTGGATAGTGGCAGCCTTGTCGGCTCGCGTATGTTGTTACGATTTAATGGTTATGACTCCTTATGTGACAGATCCACTTTATATATATATATATATATATATATATATATATATATATATATGGCATTGGGGTTGTCTTGATTTGATTAAATTCCATATTGTTTTAGTTTCAGTTTGTCATACTTTATAGGTTTGTATGTGAGTGTCCAAAATGGGTACTAGTCACGGCCCATCGTGTTGGGTCGTGACAAAGTGGTATCAGAGCGGTTCTTCCTCGGAAGTGTCTACAGACTGTGTCTAGTAGAGTCTTGTTTATCAGTGTGTTGTGCACCACATCTATAAACAGGAAGCTACAGGACATTTAGGATGTCATCCTTTCTTCTTATTCTAGATCGTGCGATAGAGCTATAATACCAGGATAATCCCTCTCTAACGAATCCCTATGTTTTCAGTTATGCCTCCAAAGAAAGCGACAGCCGCCCAGAAGGGCAAATCGGTAGCAAAAAGTACTAGTCAGACCCGGAGAGTTACTAGAGCCCGTGCCCAGTCTATGCCTGGTATTGTGCTCCAGTCGGAGGGCTCTACTACACCGCCACCGCTAGAGGAGCTTAGAGCAGCAGCAGCTCCAGTTCGGGGGACACCACCACCAGCCCCCGAGGCCCCAGAACCTGAACCTCCAACTCCTCAGCCAGGGGTGGAGGATAGGGCTATGAGAGATGCGGTTCAGTTGCTGACTAGATTAGTGGCAGGTCAAGCTCGCAGGCATGGACTAGGAGTTGATCATGCGAACAGATTTGATAGCTTAAGGGCTCGTGACTTCTTAAGTTGTAATCCTCCAGAGTTCTTTGGGTCAAGGCCCCAGGATGATCCGCAAGAGTTTATTCGTCAGATACAGCGTACATTGAGGATAATTAAGGCTTCGGATATCGAGTCTGTTGAGTTGGCTACGTATCGTTTGCGGGATGTAGCTATTAATTGGTATGAGTCTTGGGAGTTATCTAGGGGTGAGGGTGCTCCTCCAGCGGTATGGGATGAATTTGTGGAGGCTTTCCAGGGCCACTTCCTGCCTCCAGAGATGAAGCGAGCTAGAGTCGACAGATTCTTGCGTTTGAGGCAGAATGGCAGGAGCATTCGAGAGTATAGCCTTGAATTTGATTCATTGGCTAGGCATGCGCCTACTATTGTGGCTGATATGGAAGACAGGGTACATCGTTATGTGATGGGATTGGATCGTTATCTGATTGACGGTTTTATGGCTGTGACTCTTCAGCCAGGTATGGACATTGCTCGGGTACAGGCATATGCACAAGGGGTAGAGGATCGGCACCGGGGACGTCAGCCAGATAGAGATTATAATAGAGGTCAGCATAAGAGGGCTAGATCAGCAGGTTATTCTGACGAGTTTCGGGGCAGGCAGTCTCAGCAGCATGTTAGATTTTCTTCCCAGCCAGCACAGAGTGCACCCCCACGTTCCATGGGTAGGGGGTTCGATCGTACGGGATATTCGGAAGCTGGTCAGAGCTCTAGGACGTCAGGGTCAGAGATGGGCAGGGGTTTGAGCCAGTCGAGGCCACCTTTGCCTCGGTGTTCTCCCTGTGGTAGGTCCCATCCTGGGGAATGTCGTTGGGCTACGGGTGCATGTTTTTCGTGCGGCCGTCAGGGTCATACTATGAGGGAGTGTCACCTTAGAGGTAGTGCAGGTGGTATCGCACAGCCTTCTGGGTCCGTTGCTGGTTCATCTCCTTCTGTGGCTATGCGTCCTATGGGGCAGGGTATTCAGACGCCAACAGGCCGTGGTAGAGGACCTGGTGGAGCTTCCAGTTCTAGCGGTCCCTCGAACCGTTTATATGCTTTGGCTAGTAGGCAGGATCAGGAGGCGTCACCTAATGTGATCACAGGTGTATTATCACTATTCTCCCGAAGTGTGTATGCATTGATAGACTCAGGTTCCACCTTATCATTTATATCTCCCTTCGTTGCTAGTAGGATTGGAATAGAGTCTGAGTTGATAGAACCATTTGAGGTAGCTACGTCTGTAGGAGATTCTGTCATAGCTACGCGAGTATATAAGAATTGCTCAGTAGTTATATATAGTCGTCGTACCGTAGCAGATCTAATAGAGCTAAATATGATTGAGTTTGATATTATCTTGGGCATGGATTGGTTGGCTGCTTGTTATGCTAATGTTGATTGTAGAGGGAAGATAGTACGATTTCAATTTCCAGGGGAACCGATTATAGAGTGGAAGGTTAGTACAGTATCGCCGAAAGGTAAGTTCATTTCATACCTTAAGGCTAGGAAGATGGTTAGAAAAGGTTATATTTATCTTCTGGTTCGGGTGCATGAAATAAAGGCAGAGGCACCGACTCTTCAATCAGTCCCAGTAGTTAATGAATTTCCCGATGTATTTCCAGAGGAACTTCCAGGCCTTCCTCCAGAACGGGAGATAGAGTTTACTATAGATGTACTGCCACATACCCAGCCTATATCTATACCTCCTTATAGAATGGCACCTACTGAGTTGAAAGAATTGAAAGAGAAATTGAAAGATTTGTTAGAAAAGGGCTTCATCAGGCCTAGTACGTCACCTTGGGGAGCACCGGTACTGTTTGTGAGGAAGAAGGATGGGTCGCTGCGGATGTGTATAGATTATAGGCAGCTGAACAAAGTAACAGTAAAGAACAGGTATCCCCTCCCAAGGATTGACGATCTATTTGACCAGTTGCAGGGTGCTAAGTGTTTTTCAAAAATAGACTTGCGGTCAGGTTATCATCAGGTGCGGGTAAGGGAGGCGGATATTCCAAAGACGGCATTCCGGACCCGATACGGGCATTATGAGTTTAGAGTGCTGTCTTTTGGGCTGACTAATGCTCCAGCAGTGTTTATGGATTTAATGAATAGAGTGTTTAAACCATTCCTTGATATGTTTGTTGTTGTATTTATAGACGATATTTTAGTCTATTCACGTTCTGAAGAGGAGCATGCAGACCATTTAAGGACGGTACTTAGGGTGCTTCAACACCAGAAGTTGTATGCTAAGTTTTCTAACTGCGAGTTCTGGTTGACTTCAGTGGCATTCTTAGGGCATATTATTGGAGCTGATGGTATTCGGGTAGACACGCAGAAGATTGAGGCGGTAAAGATTTGGCCCAGACCTACGACACCTACTGAGGTACGCAGCTTTCTGGGGTTAGCAGGATATTACAGGAGGTTTGTAGAAAAGTTTGCCTCAATTTCAGCGCCTTTGACAAGGCTAACTCAAAAGGTAGCCAAGTTCCAGTGGACTGATGCATGTGAGCGAAGCTTCCAGCTATTGAAAGACAAATTGACTACAGCTCCAGTCCTAACTCTTCCGGAGGGACCAGACGGCTATGTTAGTTATTGTGATGCTTCCGGTGTTGGGCTAGGATGTGTATTAATGCAGCATGGCAAAGTTATAGCCTATGCCTCCCGACAGCTTAGGAAGCATGAAAAGAACTATCCTACTCACGATCTGGAGTTAGCGGTCGTGGTTCATGCCTTGAAGATATGGAGGCATTATTTATATGGTGTCCATGTGGACATCTATACAGATCATAAGAGTCTCCAATATATCTTTAAACAGAAGGAGCTGAATTTACGACAGAGGCGGTGGTTAGAGTTGCTAAAGGATTATGATATTGATATTTTATATCATCCAGGGAAAGCGAATGTTGTAGCAGGTGCTCTTAGCCGTAAGTCCATGGGTAGCTTGACAGATGTACAACCAGAAAGGAGGGAGATAGTTCGGGAGATTCAGCGACTATCAAGCCTTGGAGTCCGTCTGGCTAATTCAGAAGATAGTGGAGTTTCTATCAGAGAGGTTGTTGAGTCCTCAATCATAGATGAGGTAAAGAGACACCAATACGAGGACCCCATTCTGGCACAGTATAGAGATGCAGCTCTTAAAAAGGAAAAGACCTCATTTAAGATTACACCTGATGGAGTGTTACGATATGAAGGAAGATTGTGTGTACCAGATATTGCGGGGCTACGACGGCAGGTTATGGGAGAGGCACACTCTGCCCGTTATTCTATTCACCCAGGGTCAACAAAAATGTATCATGACCTCAGATGCTTATACTGGTGGGATGGCATGAAAAAGGACATAGCGGAGTTTGTGGCTTAGTGCTCGAATTGTCAACAAGTCAATATCGAACATCAAAAGCCTGGTGGATTATTACAGGCGATAGAGATTTCGACTTGGAAATGGGAGATGATTAATATGGACTTCATTACAGGCTTACCTCGCACCCAACGGAAGTATGACTCTATATGGGTTATTGTAGATAGGCTGACGAAATCAGCCCATTTTCTTCCAGTCAGGACTACTTATTCGGCTGAAGATTATGCGAGGTTATATATCAGGGAAATAGTGAGACTTCATGGGATTCCCACGTCCATTATATCAGACAGAGGAGCTCAATTTACATCCAACTTTTGGAGATCGTTTCAGAAGGGATTGGGGACACAGGTGAACCTTAGCACAGCAGTTCACCCTCAGACTGATGGGCAGGCTGAGCGTACTATTCAGACATTAGAGGATATGTTGCGGGAATGTATTATTGATTTCAAAGGTAGCTGGGATGATCACTTGCCGCTCATTGAGTTTTCCTATAATAATAGCTACCATTCTAGTATCCAGATGGCACCGTACGAGGCCTTATATGGGAGCAAGTGCAGGTCACCTATTGGTTGGTTTGATGTTGGCGAGACTAAGTTGATAGGTCCGGATATGATTCAGCAAGCTGTTGACAAGGTGAAGCTTATTCAAGAAAGATTATTAGCAGCCCAGAGTCGACAGAAGTCATATGCAGATAATCGGCGTAGAGATTTGGAGTTTCAGATTGGTGACTGGGTATTCCTGAAGGTATCACCCATGAAGGGTGTGATGAGATTCGGCATGAAGGGGAAGCTCAGTCCAAGATACATTGGGCCTTATCAGATTGTTCGTAAGATAGGCAAGGTTGCATATGAGTTGGATCTACCATCTGATTTGGGGGCGGTACATCCAGTCTTCCATGTATCGATGCTACGTAAATGTATTGGTGATCCTTCTAGAGTATTCCCTGTAAATGATGTTCAGGTAACAGAGGAGTTGTCATATGAGGAGAAACCCGTAGCTATACTTGATCGACAGGTTAGAAGGTTACGTACTAAGGATGTGGCTTCCGTCAAAGTGTTGTGGCAAAATAATAATAGGGAGGAGATGACTTGGGAAGCGGAAGACGAAATGAAGAATAAGTATCCTTACTTGTTCCCCGTACCTACAGGTAATTCAATTCCTAGCTTGACTATATTGATTGATAAATGAGATTATGTAGTAAGTTTTGACTATGTGAGGCATCTGTAAGTTACTTAATGCAGGTTGATAGGTATAACTGTTAGAGAGACCTCGTTGGAATTTTTTTTCCGGTAATATGCTAACTTAACATTCGAGGACGAATGTTCCTAAGGGGGAAGGATGTTATGCCTCGTATTTTATACGTAGTGCGCGTCATGAACTAGTAGATGTAAGTTCGGGAAATGAGATTTTATTTTAAGTTCCAAGTGTTTACAGAAATGTTAGGCAAGGATGTAAATTCTAATTGTGATATTAATTAGTGGCTAAACTTTAAGTGTGGGATTAATTAGTGGAGCATGTGTGTGGGGGGCTGCCTCCACTTCATATTAGTAAGTATTAAAAAGAAATCAGATTTTGGAGATGCAATTAGTGGAGCATGTGTGGTGGGGGGCTGCCTCCACTTCATATTATTAAGTATTAAAAGAAATCAGATTTTGGAGATGCAATTAGTGGAGCATGTGTGGTGGGGGGCTGCCTCCACTTCATATTATTAAGTATTAAAAAGAAATCAGATTTTGGAGAAGCAATTAGTGGAGCATGTGTGGTGGGGGTCTGCCTCCACTTCATATTGTTAAATGGTGTAGTGAAATGCTTTGCAAGCATATCTTTTCTTTCACCACTTAACTTGGGCAGCCATGGAAATGGAGAAAACCAGCCATGAAACTCTTGGCCAGCATCTGCAACGAAATTGGTTAGTAATCTCCTTGCTTGGTCTGTTAATTCCTTAGAATACCTTTGTTAATTAGCCTTTAATGTTAAGAAGGGGACGTGAACAGTAGTTTAGGAAATTTGTTTTAGTTATTGAATGTGCTAAGTATGAACAGAAACCATGATCGGATTGCTAGTGGTGTTATGTTAGTGTTTGGGCTGTTTTGATTAAAGGAAACTGCTGGAAATTCTATTTTGGTGTTATGTATATGTTAATATGCTTATGGGTATATACTCCAAAGGATGAATACGATAAGGTAGATGTGTTGCGAATTATAAAATGAGTTATCACTCGATGTGTCGTTGTTTCGT
The DNA here is from genome assembly GCA_027705065.1 of Solanum peruvianum. Lineage (NCBI taxonomy): Eukaryota > Viridiplantae > Streptophyta > Magnoliopsida > Solanales > Solanaceae > Solanum > Solanum peruvianum. Next base: position 20,901,251 of record JAKWJD010001766.1, on the reverse strand, counting down.
TACTATGGCTGCCAAAACGGAACTGTTTTGAGGGAGGCTGTTTAATATGATTCGTTGGATTATATGTGTTGTTGGTATTGCTGTGGATAATTTGGGTTGTTGTTGGATTGGGATGAAGTAAAGAAAATAGGGAAAGTGCTGCCGGATTTTTGTTAGATTATTAGCTAGCTTACAATAAGTAGTAAAGCGCGACATTTATCTAATTGCGGCCCGATTGTTGCTTGTTATAGATTTATACCTTGAGCAGTAAATATTGGACGTGCGGCTCGACTATTCGGTATGTAACGCTATCCTTTCCTTCTTTGTTTGGCATGACCTTTAAAAATGAGCAAATAACGGACAGATTTGATACCTACTTCTAGAACGTCTAGGTGACGTATATTCTTACTTCCACAACTATTCCTTTATATATTGTCTATATCTAAGACTATGGTGATTTCTGATATTTATGATAGTGCTTCTTAGAGTCATTGAGATTTTACGTTTCCATATCGGATTTAAAGGTTCATAATCTTGATAAAACATTAATCTTTGGTAATACTCCTTGCTGGTTCAAGTTGGTTGTCATATTGTGTTATAAGAAATGATTTTAATTGCATATGGTTGCTCATAATATTCTGCTCGTGCATAGAGTCATTTATCATTTCACCGAGTCCCGGGCCGGGTAATGTTCGTGCGGAGTTTCTTGCATATGTCACCGAGTCCCTCACTAGAGGGCCGGGAATGTATATTATATATATGATTGGTGATGAGGATGGTTATGATGATGATGATGACGGAGATGATGTGATGACTATTTCACCGAGTCCCTCACTAGAGGGCCGGGTACGTATGATGTATATATAATGATGATTATTTTGCCAAGTCCCTTACTAGGGAAGCTGGGCATCTTATATGTTAAAGATATGCATGATTTTCATTTAAAAAGTACATGTGTAGAGATATCTTGTTTCGACTTATCATGTTGGTATCCTGTCATTTTTACCTTATGCTTTACATACTCAGTACATTGTCCGTACTGACCCCCTTTTCTCGGGGGGCTGCGTTTCATGCCCGCAGGTGTAGACGCTCAGTTCGGTGATCCTCCCGCCTAGGATATCTACTCTGCTGTTTGGGAGAGCTCCACTGTTCCGGAGCCCAGTCGTTTTGGTACATAACTTCTTATGTAGTCTTTTGCTTGTCTATGGGTATGGCGGGGTCCTGTCCCGTCAAGTTTCACTACTATACTCTTAGAGGTCTGTAGACATCGTGTGGGTTGTATATTTATGTTTTGGATAATGGTCTGGACATGGTTTGTTTGGGATATCTGCTTGTACAAGGGAAGCCTTATCGGCTGCGAACATCATTGTGTATTGTGTAGTGGCAGCCTCGTCGGCTGCGTATGCTATTATGTTTTGGATAGTGGCGGCCTTGTCGGCTCGCGTATGTTGTTACGATTTAATGGTTATGACTCCTTATGTGACAGATCCACTTTATATATATATATATATATGGCATTGGGGTTGTCTTGATTTGATTAAATTCCATATTGTTTTAGTTTCAGTTTGTCATACTTTATAGGTTTGTATGTGAGTGTCCAAAATGGGTACTAGTCACGGCCCATCGGGTTGGGTCGTGACACCACTTCATGATCTTTATGAAAGTCTTAAAATTCATCCTAGGTATAGATGGTTTTTACATCATCCTATAAATTAATGATATGAATAATGTGAAGTACAAATGATCGAACGAAGCAGCCTCTGTGTTTGCTAAAGAAGGCCCTCGGGTTGAGGTCCCATATGTTGGGCCCTCACTTGAGATGTCTTATGCTACATCAACGATTCCAAAGTCTCGTGTATATGATATGTATAATATATAAAACATGAAAGTAATGAAATCAATGGTATGATCAATGGAGAATTGCTTATGAAAGATAATGAATATATAGTGTAAAGAATGACTCACAATAGGTAGGGAAATAATTCCTTAGTCCTTGGATTACTTACATCAATTCATTGTGGGTATGGGACAACAATGAATCATTTACCTTGTATGTAAAACATAATACCAAAATAATTATTGAACTACACAACAATAAGAAGAAAAAGACAGAAAAAAAATCTAAATATACAAAGAGAAGCTCTCGACATAAGAGGATCAAAAATCTCAACTCTTCGTTGTTCTAAAATTATGTTGATGATACTAATGTCTTTTAATCATATGTAAAATGAGTTTTGTGCTTTGAAGGCATTAAAATACAACATATTTATACCACAATTGACAACTAACAATTTAGGAAAGTCTAGTGACTAGGCTTTCTTGAAATAACATGTTGTTCAGGAAGAGCTTTCTTTGATCATGAATAACCTTATGTGTATGTGTGAATACAACCATACATAGTAAAATTAGTGTAATAACCCCTAATATTTACTATTTCATAGATGGAGGTTAAGGGAAAGATTGACGACTCTTGCAACGGTTTGGACATCAGCGTTTCTTCAGACCATTTGGTAGGTCCTCTTGATTTTAAGGATGCTATAGTTTAAGTCCAGCCTTAGTTTTAGACAAATATAGTGGATGTTGTCCCTAGAGTTTTTTTAGTACTATCATTTTGAATCTTTTGTAATAAAGATGTGTTGGGCAAACATATTTATGATATATCCTTATTTTTTTGAATTGATTTTTTTTATAGATGATTGTTACATTTATGTTGAGCTTAGTATATGATGAATTCATAAAATAACAATATGAAGTCTATGTATACTTCATACGTTTAAAATTTTTAAATTTTCTTCTAAAATTAACCATATGAATGTGATGAATGCAAGATGAGGCTTGTCTGCGACCTCTTGGAGGTCAACGACGCCGATTGCAATTCAGATTCTAGAATCCGGGTCGTGACAAATTCGTTATCAGTGAATGAGGTTAAATTATCTAGAATCTAAGTATCAACACAACCATGTTGCATAGTTTCTAACTTATCGCTCTGAAGTGCTCCACAATCATGATTTAAAGACTACACGATAATCGAAAATCCTCCCTTCTTCTACTCTTTATCGTGTTATATAGAGCTTTGACACTTTGTGTCAATATAAGTATCTAATTCCTTATTTTGTGAATGCGTAGATGAATACACAGAAAAATTAGGATTGCCAAGTGTTCTAAGGCTCCAGGCTCAAAATTTGACCTTCCCAGGAAGGGGCCATAATGGAAATGCCCAACGTGGATGAATGACGTGTGGTGAGTGTTGTTGTTCACGTGGAGGTTAATGCGTGGTGATGTATAAAAGCCTTCTATGAGTATTGATTAGGAGTATATGGATAAGTTGGCTACATACCAACTCAAGAATATGGCTTAGACATAGATTTTCTTCATAAGTGTTATGCCATAATAGATTATAGACACAAGGTCTTATATATTGTGATGTCATGAACTTTTGTACATGAATTATTACTAGGACATTACGTTAGAGTTGTTATTTTATATATGATATTGATATGATGCCATTAGTGTTGATATGACCTTATCTTGATAATATCCATGTTGACATGACTTTGTGATTGTATTGGTCTTGTGTTGATTATGGACTTGTTTTAAGTAGTGTTATGTCTATTCTTTTGAATATGTTCTTGATTGTGCATAAAGGATTTTGAGAGTGAAATAGCATGGTTTTGAACTAAATGTCCCTTTAAGTATTATTTCAATGTTTATGTGCATATGTCTCCATACTTAGTACCTGTGGTTGTACTAACCCGTATTAGTTCCCTTTTCCCAAAAAATATCGGTTCTAACTATTAAGGTATCAAGGTCTCCTGCAAGAAGACATGGACTTTTACCTTAGTTTGTGTATGTCCTCTAGTTCGAGGATGGTGTCACGTACTCTAACTTAGTAGTATTGTTATATTTTAAATATATGCATTTATTTCCTATTGTTGAAAATAATGTTGTACACTCTATGTGGCAATTATGGATTTGTATAAGGGCTATTCCAGAATGTTCTACTTCATTTTAAATGGTTTAATGTGAGATGGTATTTTTAGACAAAATTCTTATATGTTGGTAATGTGGTCTAAATGAAAAGCTAATCTAAGTTTCATATGTGAGTAGTCTAAGTAAAGTCCATATGTAGTACGTAAGAGGTCTATGTATACTTCAATTTGTAAAATGTCTTAATTTTCCGCAATTTTAACCAATTATATGTTATGAAGAATGCTAAGAGGCTTGTCTAAGACCTTGTTGAGGATGAGGACGCTAGTTATATCTATGTGGTGCTCCCTGTCATTACAAACTTGGTATAAGAACATGAGGTTAAACAAAAATTAGGATTTGATGTCTCACTAAACAACATCTATGTAGAGTTTTGTTCATGGGTTTGAAGAGTGCCACACTTATGAATGAGAGGCTATGTGAATCTTAGGAATTTACACTTATTGGTATTTTTGATAGTCATGCCTTGAGTCTTTAAAGTCTATGTGTCCCTTTTTCTTTTAATCTTTTTCTTGTGGATATAGAAGATTAATACGATAAGGACGGCTACAAGGAAAGTAGAGGAAGATTTGGGTAATGAGGGAGTTCCTCCCCAAGGAAACCAAGCTCCTTAACAAGGAAATCAAGTTACTCCACATGACCAAGCTTCAGTTGTTCCTTTACCTATGACGAAAAGAGAGATAAGCTTGGCATTTGTGACTTTGTCTAAAGCTACGACTACATATGCACAAGTGGTAGCTCAAACCATCACGTCTCAAGCAAATCGGGAGGTTGGACCTCGTGTTCAACAAAATGTTTGTACCATGGCTTCTTGATGGAAGGATTTCACAAGGATGAACCCTCCTATGTTTTTTGGGTCTAAGGTTAATGAAGATCCACAAGACTTTCTTGATGAGGTCTATAATATCCTCTATTCTATGGGAGTGAGTTCTAATGAGAGGTCCAATATAGCCTCTTATCAACTCAAGGATTCGACTTAAACTGGGTATACCCAATGGAGAGATGATAGGGCTTTGAGAGTGAGATCTATAACTTGGGAGGTGTTTACAAAGGCATTCCTTGATAAATTTTTCCTAAGGGAGAAGCGAGGCCAAAGTCGAAGAATTTATCAACCTTTATCAAGGAGGAATGAGTGTTTTATTCTATATTTTTGTTATTTTTTTTTAATTTTATTTATTTATTTATTTATTTATTTATTTATTTATGCAAGGGTACTCCTTAAAGTTCACTAAATTGTCCAAGAATGTTACTCCTTGGTATCTAACCCTAGGGATGAGATAAAGCGCTATGTGATGAGAGTGTCCGATAACCTAATTGAAGAGTGTCGTTCGGCAAAGCTACATGATAATATGGATATCTCTCGTTTGATGGTTCATGCTCAAAAAGTTGAGGACACTAGACTTAAGACAAGCCTACTTACAAGAAGTGGGTCTCCAACCAAGTTCCTTCAACTTTCTCGAAGGCTAACAATGATAGGGTGTCTAACCCTATGTCCTAAAAGGGAAGAAGTAGAAATTCACCTAGTGATAAGCCTACTTGTTCCAAGTGTTGTAAGATGCACATGGGTGAATGCTTGATGGGACAGGAAATTGCTTTGGTTGGGGAAAAGAGGGCCATAAGGTTAGGGATTGTCCTAAATTGAGGATTCAGGAGAGGGGATAGAGTTCCTAGTTCCGATGCTCTAAAGATAATCAATTTTATGCTCTCCCCTCTAAGGGTGACGAAGAGGAATCTCTCGATGTGGTCATCCGTATGTTAAAACTCATCTATATTGTTGTGCATGCTTTACTTGACCCTAGTGCTACTTTATTATTTTTAAATCCTTTAGTAGCTAAAAAGTCTGACGTTCTACTCGATATTTTGATAGAACTAATTTCGCTTACAACCCAGTGGGTGACTTCGTTGTGGCTAGAAGAGTATTTAGGAGTTGTCCTATATCTCTGCCTAATAGAGTTACATCAGTGGATTTGATAGAACTAGATATGGTTGATTTTTATGTCATTTTGGGGATGGATTTGTTGGATGTTTTTTCGCTGCCATAGATTGTTGAACAAGAGTTTTTTAGTTCTTTTTAATTGAAGAAACTGTATTAGAGTGGAATGGGGGTAACTCAATTCTTAGAGGTCGTATCATATCATGTTTAAAAGCTTTTAAAATTCTCTTTAAGTGGTTTGTTTACCATATTGTGAGGGTGAAATATCTTGGGTCCGACCTTTCTTCTATAAAGTCGGTCCCTATTGTGAAGAACAATCTCGAAGTCTTTCCCGATTAATTGTGAGGGATTCCTCCGAAGTGGGAAATAGACTTTGATGTTGACTTACTATCGGACATGAATCCCATTCCAATCCCTCCTTATCGGATGGCTCCAACAGAGTTGAAAGAGTTAAAACTTCAACTCAAATACTTAAAAGACAAGTGTTTTATTCAACCTAGTATTCACCATGGGGAGCTACATTGTTTTTTGTTAAAAAGAAGAATGGATCCCTTAGAAAAAGTGTCCGCTCCCTGGGATTGATGATTTGTTTGATCAACTATAAGGGTCTAGATACTTTTCTAATATTTACTTGAGGTCTGGGTATCAACAACTTAGGGTTAGAGGTGAGGATGCACCTAATATGGCTTTCGAACAAGGTATAGTAACTATGAGTTCCTAGTGATGTCATTTGGTCTCACGAATGCCCCAGAAACTTTTATGGACCTTATAAACAGAGTGATCCAGGATTACCTAGATTCATTTGGGATAGTTTTTATTAACTATATATTGATAGATTTGAAAAATGATGGTGACCATATGGACCATTTGAGGGTGGTATTACAAACCATAAGAAACACCAACTATTTTCCAAGTATAGTAAGTGTGATTTTTTGTTTAGATCGGTGGCGTTTCTTGGAAATATTTTCTGAAGAGAGATTATAGAGGTTGATCCAAAAAAAATTGAGGCAGTTAAGAATTTTCCTACACCATTGAGTCCAACTGACATTAGAAGTTTCTTCCGTTTAGTTAGGTACTATAGGAGGTTTCTGGATAGATTTGTGTCGATTGCCTCTTATTTGACTACCTTGACCCTAAAGAGTGTTAAATTTGAGTGGTAGGAGGCATGTGAAAAAATCTTCAAGATTGTGAAAGATAGGCTTACCTCCGCTCCGGTGTTGACTTTACCAGAGGATACCAAAGGTTTTGTGGTATATTGCAACGCTTGCAAAGTAGTTTTTGGGTTGTGTCCTTATGAAAAATGGGAGAGTTCTAGCCTATGCCTCCAGAGAACTCAAGGTGCATGAGAAGAATTGTTTAACTCGTGATCTTAAATTAGCGTTCATAGAATTTGGTTCTAAAATTTTTGAGGCATTACTTATATGGAATTCATGTGGATGTGTATACCCACCATAAAGTCTTCAATATGTGTTTACTCAAAAGTAGTTGAATCTCCAACAAAGAAAATGATTGGAATTATTGAAGGATTACAACATGTATGTTCTCTCCCACCCCCAGCAAGGCCAATGCGATTCTCGAATGCTCTAAGTCATATGACCATGGTTGTGTGTCTCATGTCGAAGAATGTAAGAAAGACCTACTGAAAGATGTTCATAGGTTGGCTCTATTGGGTGTTGGGTTTGAAGATTTCTCAAATTGTAGTTTTATGGTTCATAATAACCCCAATTCATCATTAGTGTGGAGGTAAAGTCAAAGAAACATTTTGACCCACTATTGATGGATTTGAAGAAATCGGTACTTAGCAAGATCAATGAGTCATTCTCCCAAGGGAGGGATGGTGTGATAAGGTACCAAGGTTGATTTTTTGTAGAAGATGTTGATGATTTGAGGGAAAATGTTTTGAAAGAATCTCATGGTTCCCGATATTCTATTCATTCGAGTGCCAAAAAAATGTATCTTCAGATTATAGAGTTATATTGATTGGATGTCTGAAAAACGGACCTACAAGAGATAGTAGCTAATGTTCCTAATTGCCAACAAGTAAAATCTAAGCATCTAAAGCCGAGTTGTTTGACTAAAAAAATTAAAATTCCTACTTGTAAGTGGGAAGAAATTAATATGGAGTTTGTTTTAGGGTTTCCAAGAACCCGAAGGCAACATTACTCAATTTGGGTTATAGCGGATAGATTGAAGAAATCTGCTCACTTTATCCCCGTCAATTCTACTTATTTTGTGAAGGATTATGCAAGAATAAACATTGATGATATAGTGAGATTACATGGGATCCCATTTTCCATCATATCGAATATAGGTGCTAAATTCACTTCTAGTTTCTGGAGGTTTTAAAAAAAGAGTTTGGGTACTCAAGTGAAGAATATCACCACTTTCAATCCCCAAATGGATGGTCAAATGGAGCATACTATTCAATTCCTAGAAGATATTAACAACTTGTGTGATTGATTTAAAAGGGAATTGGTACAATCACCTACCGTTGATTGAGTCTTCTATAATAATAGCTACCATTCGAGTAATTCCATGGTTGAAGCACTCTATGGTAGGAGATGTAGGTTTAGAGTTGGGTAGTTTGAGGTAGGTTATTCTTCACTCCCTTGTGCTGAAATAATCTATGACGTTTTGGAGAAGATTCGGGTGATATGAAGATTTCACCTATGAAAGGGGTGACGAGTTTTGGAAAAAAGAAGAAGCTAAGTCCCCGGTATGTGGGTCCCTATAATGTATTGCAAAGGGTCGAAAAAATTTGCATATGAGTTGAGTCTACCTTGTGAACTAGCTTCAGTTCGGTATTTAATGTCTCCATGCTTTAGAAATGTATTGACGATCCTGTGTCAGTCCTCCCTATTGAAGGGATCAGAGTCTTTCCAATGAATAGGTTCCTCTAGAAATTCTTGATTTACAAGACAAGAAATTGAGGAACAAAGAGGTGGCCTCCGTAAAAGTCCTATGTAGAAACCACCTAGTTGAGGGAGCAACATAGGAGGCTGAGGCCGACATGAAGTCGCATTGTCCCCATCTTTTTCCTCAAAATTTTAGCGAAAGTTGAGGTTAGTAATTGTTTTTTAAAAAATAATCAATAAATTTGAATTTGTCATCTTTCAAAAAAATATGCATAATTGCGGTTAAAGATTCATGCTAAAATGAGTTTACATACGAAAATGCTCTTTTGCTTAATTTTGCACTTGTTCTGTGTTTTGTATATTATTGCATTCATGAATGAGTATTTAGAAGGTTAATGTGTTCTGACATAAGGTTGGCATAAGTTACTTCATGATCATGTTGATCCAATCTTGATATATAGAAGGTAGTTTCTCATGTTATAATGTTGAGCTCTTACATGTAGTAAATTATGATTTGAGTTGCAATGTATAAATGCCATGGTAGTGTGTTGAATGGAGTTTTGAATTACTCTAATGAGTTGTAACTCGTGTTGTTTATGCTGTTTTTTTATTTGGCTGCTAGAATTGAGTCTCCTAATTTCCACTACACAAAATGTTTGGTGTCATTCGAGGATGAATGTTCCCGTGGGGTTATAATGTAACACTATGGAACTAATAATTGTAACACTGTTTATAGGCCTAAAATAATTTATTTAAAACATTCTGGAAGTGCTTGAGTCTAAACGTAAAGTAACGTCCATGACGTCTGACGAATTGTGAAATGTGCACTAGTGTACCTTGGCATGTTTCATGGGGTTTTAAGCGTCAGAATTAAATGAAAATAAGTAAAAAGGTGTTAAACATATAAGGAAGTGTGTATAGGGTCAAAACGTCTAGTTATTACTCCCAAAGGACCACCCTCAAAGGACACTTCTATTTGAGCCCAAAACTGTCAACTTGACAGTGTGCATCCACGAAGCCAATCAACGAGTCGTCGATTGATGGAATCTCCATCGATGGGTCTGTTAGTTGTCACATAGTTATTTTCCAAAATTTCTTAAAATCATAGCATCGGAATTAAATAACGGTTTTCCATTACGGTGTCGTCGTTTGATCGATGCCCCATCGATTGGCAATAGTCATTTGAGGGTCGTGTTTCACTGCCAAATATTTTAGCTAGTGACTTGATTAGTTAGTTAGTTAGTTGGTTGATTAAGGGTTACGTGAGGTTTAATTAAGTTAGTTGATGGACTATATAAAGACTTAACCTCATTTAATCTTATCTAACACCCCACGATTCCCAAACTAAATTCTTTCAAATTTCCCTTTTATCCATTTACCTTTTATCCATAAAAAACGAGGAATCCTAAGAATGTAATCTCTTCACTCGTAGGATCTCTTTCCCCAAGAGGCTCTTCAAAAATTGATTTCAAAAGATGTAAAAAATATGGGTTTCTTCTCAATTTTGTGAATTGGTTTTCAATTAGATTTGATGTTTGTTTATTTTGATTATTAGTAATATATTATGATTATATATTTAATAATTGTTTTTGTTCTATGATAGAAACTATGAATTGTATCTTTTACCCTAACCCTAGTTATAAATTGGACTTGTAGATTATTAGGGTTGTTGGAATTGGTCATGTCATTAATTCACTATATTATGCTGATGATGAGTGGATTATTTGATAATTGATATGAATTGAGCATAAGATTTTTTGATGAATCCCATGGAGGATGTTTTGTAAGCCTTTGTGATCTTGAACTCTTTACTTGAATAATGATGGATTATATTTGGTTATGATATTATGCAATTGAAGTAATATATGTGATTAGATTAAGAAGATAATATGTGGATTATCATGATCAAATGTATTCATTATATTTATTGTGATATCATGTTAAGTTGATGTTGATAAAGGTTGAATGTGAATCACTAATGTACCTTACTATGACATGATTTATGATGTCTTGATCTAACGAATAATGGGTTATTCTGAAAGGACATTCTCATGCAATACCTAATGAGTTAATGACATGATATACTAGGGGTTATTCTCCTATGACTTATACTAATCTATGATTATCAAGAATGACATAAAAACAATTCAAAAAGGGACTTTAGCTTAGCACCGAGTGAAATTGAAAATGTGAGGTGTTAACTCCCCATAAAAGGGAGATTCACAAAACATTCTCATATGTTTAGGGATCCAATTTATAATGGGCATGTAGAGTGTTTAAGACATATCTCCTAGTTCCTTAACTATGTTGCCTTCACAGGAATACAATCTAGTGGATCCACCTAGAATGCTATATTCAGTGTTTAGTCCTACGTTTTCAAGTAGACCACACTCTTTCGGTGTAGGGTTTCATGCCACTGAATTCCATGTTTAGCACACATAGTCTATGTAAATTAAGAAGATTGTTCCAAAAAGTAAAATGAATGTAACGAAATGAACACTAACTGGGGTGACTTAAGGGTTTATACTTAGTGTAGGTAAAGGTATGAGACACTACTTATACACTGCACAAGTTGGCCTTGATGGAAGTCCTATGAGGTTGTTCTTATGTACTAATGATAAAAATGTCATATATATGATAACTTTACATTATGATAATCGTATACGATATTAGTTTCATTAGTGAACATGCTATTGGTCTATGTTGATGTACATGATTATGAATATGTAAAATATGAAGATGTATGAAATGTTGACATAGCTTATAATTGTTTACTTGGTTTACTTGACTATGTGGGTTTATGGGGCTTTACATAGGAATTGAACTTGTAGGCTTGGGAAGGGGTTGTGAGTAAGGGTCTTATATGTTGTGATGTTATGAACTTTGGTACATAAATTGTTGCTAGGACATTATATTATGGTTTTTATACTTATATGATCTTTATATGATGCCATTCATGTTGATATGACCTTATGTTGATAATATCCATGTTGAATTGATTTTGTGATGGTATTGGTCTTATGTTGATTATAGACTTGTTTTGAGTGATCTTATGTCTATAGGATTATATATGTTCATGATTGTTCAAAAAGGATTTTGAAAGTGAATTAGCAAGGTTTTGAATTAATTGTCCCTTAAAGCATGATTTCAATGTTTTTTGTGCATATTTTTCCATACTTAGTACATGTGGTTGTTCTAACCCATATTCTTTCCTTTTTCCCAAACAATGTAGGTTTGGGCACTTGAGTTATTAAGGTTTCTTGCAGGAAAACATGGACTTTTGCCTATGTTTTGGTAGGTCCTCTAGTTTGAGGATTGTGCCACATACTTTACCTTAGTAGTATTGCTATAGTATAAAGACATTAATTTCTTTCCTATTGTTGAACATATTTTTGTAAGCCCTATGTGGAAATTATGGATTTATGTAAAGGCTATGCTCGATTGTACTACTTCATTTTTAGATGGCTTAATGTGAGGCGATATTACTATACTTAATCCTTATATGTTAGTTATGTTTTCTAAACAAGAAATCTATGTCATCTTCAAATGCAAGGAGTGTAAGTAAATTCCATATGTAGTATGTGAGAGGTCAGTGCATACCTCAATATGTAAAAAGTTTTAATATTCTGCATTTTTAACCTATAATATTTTATGGCGAATGCTAAGAGGCTTGTCTAAGTCCTCTCCAAGGATGACGACACTGGTTACATCTAGGGGGTGCTCTCTAGTCGTGACATCCAAGCTGTAGGCTCGAGGTGTAACAAACTTGGTATTAGAGCATAGTTCAAGATTCCTAGGGATTCTATGAATTGATGTATATAGAGTCATATTTATCAATGGGAAGAGTGCCACATCTATAATCAGGAAGCTGCAACATTTAGGAAAATTCTCACTTCACATTCCTTTTTTGAGTTAGAGATGATATTTAAACATTTCATCCAATTCTCTCTTGCACATGTTTTAAACTAATCATGCCTCCACGAAAGGATTTCACATGTCATTCGTCCAGGCATAATTTTGAGAATCAAGGTTAAGCCAATGGACAATATGTTCTACTTCAAGGAAAAGGGCTTTTATTTCCTCTCCTGTTGATTTTCTTTGTTTTGTCACCTCGCTTCGTTTGACTTTCAACTATGCAAATAAATAGGCGGGGATTATCAATGCGTTAAACTTCCTTGAAAGGGTAAGGAGTGGATCCTCGTACCATACTCGAGATTTGGATCAATTCCTTTGACCGGTCCTTTCGAGTTATCATTGTTGAATTCTAAGAGACTATCCGGATGTTGAAACAAGTGGTGACCAATAAACATGGACAATAATAAAGAGCTACAGAAGAAGTGACTACGATCTAAAAGTTATTGATTATGAATTCTCCGAATTTTATAGGTTGAAGGACTACCAAAGATCAGGAGAATTTTATTGATAAACTGAAAAAATAGTTGAGGTTATGCATGTTGCCTATATTGAGTGTGTTGAACTAGTTGCATGTCAACTCAAGATTATTGCTAAGACTTGGTTTGATCAATAGAAAGAGGGTAGGTATGAGGAATCACCATTTACAAGTTGGGATTAAATTAAATAGGCCTTCTTGGGGCGTTTTATCCCCAAAGAAATGAAAGAGGCTAAGGTATGAGAGTTTCTTACCCTTAAAAAAAAGTCTCTAAGTGTTCATGAGTATGAGTTCAAGTTTACCCAAGTGTACCATTATGCTCTGAAGAGGGTTGCGAATACGATGAGTGAATGAGTCTTTTTATTGTTGGGTTGTACAATCCATAGAGCAAAGAGTGTAGGGTAGCTATGCTTATTGCGGTACATGGATATATTGTTCTTGATGATTTATGTGGAACAGGTTGAGGAACAAAAGTTGAGGTATAATATGAAATATAGAAACAAGAAGGCTAATATAGGGAGTTAATTCTAGCAGAAGAAAAGTTAATGTGAACCGTTCATCCTTTTAGCAAAAGAAGAATGGACCTGCTCCATCATCTGCTAGTGCACTAGCACCTCGAAACAAAGGTGAGTATTACAGTAGATATTACCAACATTTCAGAGCTAAACTTGAACAGTCTCAAGGTAGTGTTGCTCAACGAAGGTAACTAGGCTCATGAATGTGCTATGTGTGGTTGAACACTCCCTCCAAAGTGTCGTGAATTCTAGTAAGTTATTTCAAGTGTGGACAAGGGGGTCATGAAAGAGTGACCTAAGAACTGACAAGGTAGTTGAAAGTGGTGCAATAGATCCTAATCTTCTTCAATTTCTCCACCATAGGGGATACTTCTAGTACTAGTAGAGAAACAAACCACCTTTATGATATCGCCAGTCACCAAGATGAAGAGGATTCACCAAATGTTGTAATTAGTATGATCCAACTCTTTCACTCTAATTTTTTTTATCTTTTCTAGGCCCAAAAACGAGTTTATTTTTTGTAACTCCATATGTTGCTATGAGTTATTATGTTATTCTTGATAAACATAGTTAACCTTTATGTGTTTCTACACCTGTTGGTGATTCCACTCTTGCAAAAAGAGTCTACCTTGATTATCCAATTTCTATAAATCACAGGAGTACCATGGCTAATTTATTTGAGTTTGACAAGGTAGATTTTGACATCATTCTTAGTATGTATTAGTTTCATACCTATTATGCCTCATTCTATTGTAGGGCTCGAATAATAAAGTTTAAGTTTACAAATAAGTAAGCCTTAGAGAGGAAAAGTAGTTCAATGGTGCCTAAAAGTTGTTTCATTTAGTACATTAAAGTAAGGAAGTTACTTTTAAGGTCTGTGATACTTAATTTGAGTTAATGACTCTACTGTGGATATACCCTCTATGGAATCTGTTCCAGTAGTAAAAGAGTTCCCAGAAGTGTCTCCTGATGATTTTTTTTGAGCTCCTTCTGAGAGAGAAATAAAATTTCACATATAGATTCTATACATGTCCTATATATATTCCTCTATATTGAGTAGCATCAGAGTTAAAAGATATTAAAGAATAGTTGAAAGATCTCCATGATAAGGGTTTCATTTGACAAGGTGTCTTACCTTGGGGTGCTTCAGTAAAATTTATGAAAAATAAAGATGGTTTCCTTAGGATGTGTATAGATTATTTTTACCATGAAGAACAACTATATTCTCCCAAGGATTGATGATATTTTTGATCAACTTCAGGGTACCAACAGCTTCTCTAAGATAGATCTCAAATGTGGCTACCATCAGTTAAGTATAAGGGAATGTTAAAATCTTTTCCGTTATCCTAATTGAGATTCTTGTTATGTAATTCGGTTTAACTAATGCACCTACATCATTCATTGACTTTATGAATAGAGTACTAAAACATTATTTATATATTTTTTTGTTATTGGTTTCACTGATGACATTCTAATATATTCGAGGAAAATAAGAAGATCTAGCTAGCCATCTCAAAGTAGTTCTTCAGACTTTGAAAGATGAGGAGTTATATTCTATGTTCTTTAAATGTGAGTTTAGGCTTGAGTCTGTGGAGTTAATCGGCCAAATAGATTTTGAGTGATAGAGTTAGTGTTGATATCCAAAACATAGAGGCAGCAGAGAATTAGCCTAGACCCACATATCCAACTAATATTATGAGTTTCTTAGGTTTGGGTTGCTAGTATATAAGGCTCGTAGAGAGTTTCTCATCTATTTTGCTCCATTGATAAAACAGACTCTGGAAAACAATGAAAGTTCAATGATCTTAATCTTGTGAGAAAAGCTTTAAGGAATTGATGAAGAGATTGACTATTGCTGCAGTTTTAACCTAACCCAAAGTTACTCAAGGTTTTCTTGTGAATTATGATGCAGCAAGATTTTGTCTGGGTTGTGTATTAATCTAGAATGGCAATGTTATAGATGATGCCTCAAGATAGTTGAATGTTCATGAGAAGAATTACCCAACCATGACATAGAGTTAGTTTTTGTAGTATTCACTTTGAATATATGACATCATTACGTGTATGGTGTTCATGTGGATGTATTCAATTACCACAAAAGTCTTCAATATGTATTTAAACAGAAAGAGCTAATCTGAGGCAAATCATGTGGTTAGAATTACTCAATGATTATGGCATGACAAATCTTTATCACCTTGTTAAGGCTAATGTTATTATTGATGCTTTAAGTAGCTTGTCGATTGGTTGTACCTCCCATATTGAGGAAGAAACGATAGAATTATCAAAACGTATGCATAGAATTGCACATTTAGGATTCCAACTAATGGATTCCACAGAAAGTAGGAGTAGTGGTGTGGAATAGGGATGAGTCAACTTTAGTGTATAAAGTGAAACAAAGGCAATACCTATACCCAATTTTGCAAAAATTGAAGGAAAACCTTCATAAGAAAAAAATAATATATTTTGAACATAATTGAGATGGAGTAATGAGGTATCAAGGTAGGTTGTGTGTACCAATGGTGGATGGATTCAAAGAGTAGATCATGGAGGAAGCTTATATATTGAGATATTCCATTCATCCGGGTTCCACATATATGTATCATGATTTGAGAGAAGTGTATTGGATAAATCGTATAAAGAAGGGCATTGTAGAGTTTGTTGTTAAGTTTCAGAGTTGCCAACAAGTTAAAGTGAAGAACCAAAGGCCTGATGGTTTGGCTCATAATATAGAACTTTCAAAATGGAAGTGGGAGATGATTAATATTGATTTCATCGTAGGCTTAACAAGATCTCACACAAATCATAATTCTATTTGGATAATCATCAATAGAATGACTAAATCAGCCCACTTTTTTGCCATTAAAGCCTAGTCATTCAACAGAAGATTGTGCAATTTTTTATCTTCAATAAGTATTTACACTTCATAGGTTCCAATCTCCATTATTTCAAGCTGAAATGCGAAATTTACTACACAATTTGAAAGTTATTTCAAAAAGGCGTGGGTTCAAAGGTGAAATAAAGTACTGCGACCGATAGGCAAGCAGAGCACAATATTCAGACCTTAGTGTATATGTTGAGGGCATTAGTGAATGATTTTAAAGGTAATTGGGATGATCACCTACATCTCGTTAAGTTTTCATAAAACAATAATTACTATTCTAGCATCGAAAATGGTCCTGATGAAACTCTTCATTGGAGAAGATGTAGATCTCCTATTGGATTGTTTTATGTTGCTGAAGATGGGTTTATCGTACCATATTTAGTTCATCAAGCTATGGAGAAGGTAAAAGTCATTCAAGAGTGGTTGAAAACAACGTAAAGTCATCAGAATTCCTACACTAATGTTAAGAGATGAGAGTTAAAATTTGAATTAGATGACTTATTCCCTTTTATATTGGACTTTATGAAATATTCAAGGGGATCGACAAAGTAAATTGTTAATTAGAGTTACCACAAGAGTTAGCAGTGATTTAAAAAATATTTCACATCTCCTTGATGAAGGAATGTATGGGCAATTCTTCATTGATCATACCATCCTAGGATATTGGGATTAAGGATAGTTTGTCTTATGAGGAGATTGCAGTTCAGATTTTGGATCGCCAACTTTGCAAGTTGAGAACAAAAGAGGTAGTTCTAGTCCAAGTCTTTTGAAGGAACCATTTTTTTAAGGAAGCTTCTTGAGAAGAAGATGAAGATATGAAAAATAAATATCCACATCTCTTTAATTCAGAGAATTTTCGAATGAAGCTACTAATCATTTCTTGGTATTTATTTATAAGTTGGCATGTTCTTTTCCATTTGCATATTGGCGATTGAACTAAATATTGAATGTTACACCCTTATCCAAATAAGAGTAATCTCACTCGAGGAAGAATGTTCCTAAGGGAAAGATTTTGTGAGATCTCACAATTCAAAAAAACTAGGTAGACACTAATAATTGAAATAGTCATTTTTGGAAAGAATGAAAATCTTGAAAAAAAATTAAGTTAGGCAAAGTTGAGTTTTTTGTCATCTTCAAAGTGGCATAAGTCCTAAATCATGATAATTTAGGTGTACTTCCAGATGGTAGGAAATTTTCGAGTCCATAAATTGGACTCATTTGGGGAATTATTTTGATAGAAATAGTGTACTCAAATGCTTATTTAGTCTCAATATCTAATGAAAACTCTAAAGTTTCACATGTTTCAGGTTTTAGTGCAAGCATGGACAGTTAAACGCAAAAGAGAACAAAAGGGCTGAAAATAACGAAGAAACATAAGTTTAAGCATCATCAAGTTCACTTGTCGAATCTCCGAATGAACATACACCGCCCTTTGTTCCAGCGTGCGAAGTCCTAAACGAAGTGGATCAATAAGACGATGAAAGGAGCAGTCAACGCTCGATTCTGCTAAGCAATGTTATACTTCCCAATGGTCCAGAACATAAATATTTTGAAGGGAAGAAAAGAATAGCAATGAAATAGGAGAAGGGGGAGTCGCCGAGTCACTTGGGTTATCAAAGAATCTCATTGAATGGTCCACCACAACGCATAATTTGAAAATTATAATTACTAGGCATTGTTATTATTTTTCTCACGTCCAAAAATTATCATAGTTTTAGACTTCAGCATATTATTTCCTTGTATTTTAGTTGATTTTTCATATAATTTTTGGAGATTTAAAGAAAGAAGGTTTTCATATTCCCCAAGTTCAAAGTGGATCTTCTCTATTCTTATTCCTTGACTTAAATCAAGGTTTAATTTTGTCTTACCCATTTTATTCTACTATGATTTTAGGTGTATTTTTGATTGCCTAATGTGTTGCTAGAAAATGCCATTGATGGGGTGTGATTTAGAAAATATGAGTTATTATTATTGTTTGGTTTTACTTGTTGATAGTCTATGTGTATTTTAAAGGGGATTCATATAGTAGTTGTGGTTTAACTTAATGGATTTGTAGTTGCAAATACAAACTCACCCATGTGTTTTTTGCTTTTCCGAGAGGGAAGTCGTGAATAATGACCGATGGCCTAAAGCGTGGTTCGACATGAGGTTCAGCCCGAAAGGGTTAGCCCTATTACCCTATCTTAACTCTTAGCTCGAAAGAGTGAGTGGGGTAAGGCTAGGCTTGTCTTTTTGTGGTAAATGGATGTCTGAGAGGTACGTATTTTAAACGGGGTAAGTTGCTTGAGAGAAAACTTATTTTAACCTAAGTATTAGTCTAGTCACTTTTATCTATGAAATTTCCTACTGAAAGCATGTCCCAAATGATTCATCTTAATTTGTATTGAGGTCACAACCCTAAGAACTTCTTACCATGCTTGATTTTCCTTAATTATTAAAGTTTTTACTGTACTTGTGACAAACCCACATCGATATTTGACACTTTTGTGTCACCCCTTTTATTGTTAATGTTTTTAATTGTTAATCTATTTAGCTATGACTAATTAGAATGGAACTCTGATTGACTACATCTTCTTGAAACTTCTCCCTTGGGATACGACGCAAACCCATGGTTGATTTACTAAACTAATACTTATCGTAGACACTCATACCGTAGGTTAGTGTCTTTGGTAACAATAAGCAATCGAATTGGTGCCACAGTCAGGGATTGGTGTTACGTGAAAATTTAGTTGAGTAGAGTCTTCATTTCTTTACTTGCAGTTTTTCTAACCTTACTTTCGATTTTTCTTTGTAAAAATTGTTCTTTGAAGCATAGTGTAGGTATATTAGGTGCATGCCTACAAACTAACAAAGTTTCCCCCACTATAGGAAATGATGGTCTGAGATCGTATTCAGACCTTCAAGAAGACGAAGTGGGAACAAATATGTCAATCGTGGGCAATGTTTAAATGGATAATAGCTCAAGTCCCTGACCATGGCATTCCTTATATAGTTCTTCTTGACTGCTTCTATAGAAGCCACTCCCCATAAACAAGAAATCGCTAGACCAACTAATCCCAAGAGGGATTGGACAACTGCCCTACATGATGGTCGTCCAGTTGTTAGACCACATAGATAACGTTAAGCGACAATTAGAGAAGAATGCAATGCTGGCCGAGCTAAGGACATAGGTTGATGGATTAGCTAAGAGACTGATGAATATTGAATTCAACACAAGAGAAAAGATAGATGTACCTATGTGTGTGAACAAAAACGAAATAGGGACAGAAACTTGAAATGCAGTTATGAAATTCTCTTTACCATTTTACTTAAGTTAAGTGAAAAAGATGGCGGGATGGAAGAACGAAAAGAGGAAACTGAAGATATGAAGTAAATATTTCTGTTTCACTCCCAAATTTTCCAGCACCTACAAAAGCTTGTGGAGCAAGCATCACATCATGTTAACTCACAATAAAAGTAGGGGCGACCTAATCAAGATGTGGGTGGATCCAACAACGAAGATTGAAGTATTGACTTTCGTTGTGCCGCAACGTTAACTCAAGCATTCTTGGGGAGGAAACCCAAATCCCCATAGTATCTTATATTTGTGTATCCTTAAAATAATACTATTTTAGTTTTGCATATTGAAGTGTGATAGGTGTTGAAAAGGTGCTAAATTACAAGCAACAAAGAAAGATTGTGATTTGCCCAAGACGATGGCGATTAAGGTTGTTCCACTATTTGATAGAAGGCACCCTCTATGCTCTGAGTCTATAAAACTTGGAAAGAACAAGAAAGTGTCGAAGATTCGCCTACCTGCTCGGTTTCCTCGATAGTCACTGCCATTTGAATATTCATAGTTATTGAGAAGTTCTATAAAAACTCAATAAAGTAAATATTTATTCAGCAATGCACCAAATCACTCATAATTCAAATATTTTTACTTGATGGGAACAAACTGGATAAGTTGCAAGCTGATGTACAAAAAGATTGTAGATGAATCATACGAAAACGTGGGTTGAAGATAGGCGCATTGGAATGTTGAGAAAAGTTGCACAAAGCTTGATGAATCACTCAGAAATGCACCCAATGCCCCCACCATACCATCTGTTTAACACTACATCTGTTGAAGAACTCCAACTCGAAAAAGCTACATAACAAGATTGTTCTCTAGACTTATCTCCTTCTTCCTTTATTTTGACCTCTGTTTTACTGCGGTATATTTGCCGACAAATGTTTTTTTGTTGTGGCGGGGTGAATCACACTTCACTTGATTCCTAGGATATTTATGTCTTTGTATATATTTGGTTTGTCTGTTTAAAATTATGTTTCTATACTTCTTATGAAATTGTTTTAGATTATCTGTCCTCTTTTGGTTTATTTGCAAAAGATTTTGACTGTTCCGAAAAGTTTTCATTTTTAGAAAATTTTTCGCCACCTCCTGTTTTGAAAGTGGCTTTTCTCGTACAAATTTATCTCTGGGTTTTGATCATTATCGATAACTTGAATAGTGATCTCAATCGAAGAAAAATAAATGTGTGGCGACAACAAGACTAAATGAAGCTACATCAACAATATGTGAACTCTTTGCATCTCATTGTCATTATCCATGTATCAAATTGATTTCTCTTGTGTTGATCATTGCACATTAGCAAAAGTGTCTAGTCTTGTTTACCTTTAGTATTGATGCCTTTAGTTATGATCTTACTTTGAACCATGCATGAATTACCCTAAAATTTGTCCCGTTAGTCAAGGTTTTCTCTTAAGATGATCTTAGGGAACTTTAATGATTGTGAGACTATTTGACATATACATCTCTTGTGATATACCCATGAACGAGTGAAACTCTTTTGAACACCCCTTGAAACATACTCTCCTTTGAAAGAAAACTTGTGAAAACCTTTACCTTTGGAAGAAGACTTAATAATCATGACTTTTGATTTAATGAATATCCAACTTAATCCAAAAACTTCACTTGGTGGTGTCGTGAAGGGGAAAAGGAGAATTCAAGAAGTGTAAGAGAAGTCTCTGTGAACCATGATATTGCAAAGAAAGGGAAACCCTACATATACAAAAAAGAAAGAAAAACAAAAATAAAACAAAAGAATTAGAAAGAAAAAAATTATGGAATAAAATTATAAACGAAATTTAGGTTCTGAAGAAATCCGTCAAATAATAGAATAACTTAGAACCAATAGAATAAAAATGGTTGAAGAAGGTGGAGAAAAAGAAGTGTTTTTGAGCTCCACAATTTGTGAGGATTTATAGTCATTAAGCTTAAATAACCATTCCTTTGAACTAATCCCCATTACAAGCGTTTGAAAACCCTTTTTGATCTTGAGCATGCCAAACCTAAGTTGATTGGAAATAAGGTTAAATCTATGGGTGAAAATTTGCATTGGGTTCCTATTTTTAAGTCTGAGTGTTGCATCTGACTCCTAATCATAAAATTGATCAACCAATGTGCATGAATATGGAATCATTCTTTGTATGAGGTCATTCTGATATTTTTCTTGAATTTTAACTTGCATTAGTAGCAAGTATAGTGAGCACGAGAGTCTTTGGTAATGGTGTGTCACAACTTGAATCTTTATGTACACAATTGATCTTTGTATGAGTAGTATGAATCTTGTTCTTGATAAAGTCTTGTGTCGCACTATTTTAAGCATCTTATTTGAACTATTAAAGTTGAGTTTTACTTGAGGACAAGCAAAAGTTTACGTTGGGGGTGTTGATGATTCCACAAACTGGACTCATTTAAGACTTTATTTTGACAGAAATAGTGTCTTCAAATACTTATTTGTGTCAATATTTGATGAAAAATCTAAAGTTTATGGTATTTTAAGATTAGTGCAAGCATGGACACTTACATGCAAAAGGAAACAAAAAGCCAGAAAAGAACCAAAAAAATGAAGCCTGAGCATCGCCAAGAACATTTGGCGAGTCGCCAAAGGAACATACCTGACCTTTCTTTAAGCATGCTAAGCCCAAAGAAGGTGGATCAAAACGGATATGAAAGGATTAGTAGGCGCTTTCGTGAATCACTTCGTGACGCAATGCTATACCACCAATGGACCGGAACATGAAGATGTTGAAGGCAATAACAAAACGACGATGAAATAGAAGAAAGACGATTCGTCGAATCATTTGGCCATCTAGACTAATCGTTCCCAATAGTCTGTTGCAACACTTAATCTGAAAATTATATATACTACACTTAGTTATTATTTTCAAGAGATCCGAATATTTCATTATTGTAGAGTTTGGAATATTATTTCATTGTATTTTTCTCTGTATGTTTGGAGAGGGTTTTGGGAAACTTATAAAAAGAAGTTTTGTTCTTCTCTAAGATGGAAGTGGTCCTTCTTCATTTTTTTCCCTTTTCTTAAATAAAGATTTAATTTCTTACACCCATTTGATTTTACTATCATTTCAGGCGTGTTTTGTTATTGCTTGATGTGTGGCTAAAACCCCCCATTCTTAGTATTTTATTTAGAAAATATGTGTTGATATTATTATTGGGTCTTACTTCTTGATAGGTTCGACGTATTTTGATGATTATTTTACCTAGTGGATGTCGTTTAACTTAACGAGTTTGTAGTTGCAAATACAAACTCGCCCATGTGTTTTCAATTTTCCTTAGAAGGAGTCATGAAAAAAAGACCGCTCAACTAATGGCCTAAGGGGTGGATTGACATGAGGTTCATCCCAGTGAGCACCAGTCCCATATCCTAACACTCCGCTCGTGAGAGTGAGTGGGGTAAGGAGTAGATTGGCCTTCAAGCAGCAAATGGGTGTTCGAGAGGAACACATTTAAAATGGGTATGTTTCTTTAGAGGAAACTTATTTCTACATTAATCTTGTAGGGTAAGTAGCAAGAATTGATTGTAAATAGAGCTAAAGAGAGGAATTTCAAAAGTTGAGAACTTGAAGAGTTTGGAACTTGAAAAGTCCTCTTATGCTTTGATGAAAAACCAATTGTCCCTCATCGGTAATGGAGAGGAAAATAGGAGAGTTTAAATACATAATCACTCCTATTAATTATTAAAAGGGTCGGAAAGAGGGACCCCTCTCGTGTCGTCGTTGTCGTCGCTCGCTCGCTTCGGCCTCGGCTTCTGCTTTGGCAATCGATTGAGAGATTATTTTTAAAAAAAAATTGTTTTAATTATTTATTTAATTAATTAAATGGACAAAAAAATATTTTTAATTAATTACTTGATAACAAAGTTACCACTCAATCTTCAGAATCTTTCTCAACAAATTTTCTGATCTTCCTTCTTCTTCTAGACAAATTTTTCTTCGTATACTTTCCTGATGTGGATAGATTCACTGATAGTAGAGTTTTGGTAACTACACTGTGCCGATTAAGATTATTTTACCCTGGGAGGTTATATTCCAAATAAAACCTCGGATACTAGAGGGGAATAATTTCCTTAAGGGGACACTGGAGTTTAGTGGACTTGATCTTATTCCAAACTAAAAGATTGTTTCAGATTCTGGTACGTTTGTTTTAAGTATTTTGTGAAATAAAATTATGTTTATCTTGCTTACTTATTCTATAAATATCAATTACTTCGTGTTTCTGAACAATTTATTACAATCAATAATTTCTGGCTTTGATAACACAGATTGGTTAACAAAGCTTAGCCTAGTCAATATTATTATGCAAATTTACCATTGGAAACATGTACTTATCTAAATTTGTATTGTGGTCACACTCCTAGAACATCTCCTCATACTTGATTTTTGTTAATTTTTACCGCTTTTTACTATACTTGTGACAAAACCCCATCGATATCTGATACTTTGGTGTAACCCCCTTTGATTTATAATATTTTTATTCATTAATCTATTTATCTATGACTAATTAGAATTCAATTCTAATTGACAACATCTTCTCGAAACCACTGCCTTAGGAAACGATTCCAACCCTTGGTTGGGCTAATAAACTATCAACGATGCTAGACACTTGTATCGTAGGTTATGGTAGTCTGTAATTATAAGCATCAGAAATATTGTGGAATAATATTTCCAATTTCGCTGAGTTTGCGTGATTCCGAGTTTGTTTTTGTAAGATATGCCCTTTGGAAAATGGTTTGTCCAATAACAAAAGTCCAATCCGGATTTTATAAGGGTATTTTAGTATTTTACTTTTAAAATGTTTTGATTCGATTTTAGAAGGTTACTTAGGGAAAAATCAGATTTTAGTCAGCATAGAAAAATTGAAGTTACAGTAATAGCTTGGAGAAAAGAGAAAAAAAAAGAAGAGAAAATAGAATAAAAGTTCAAGTTTCGTCCATTTTTTAGAGGATTGTGTATAGATTTCATCAAGGGGTGATCCTTACGAGGTATGGGAGATCACATAGCTTTGGATTAGTTCAAATACGTACCAATCATGATTTGTTTCAGAGTATTTAAGTCTTTGAATGTTTAGAAATTGAATTTTTGATGGGTTTGTGGAAGTTCCTTTGAGTTCTTTAATTGTTGAAATCATAGCAGTTTTTTATCTGAATCCTTGTAACTAGGTGTTATTTCCAGTTGAATCTTTTGTAATTTTAACATATAATTGATTATATGTGTTTTGTAATGAACCAAGTTAAATTATAGGGTTTAGAGATAAAAAAATGAAGACAAAAAAACGGGGAGCACCTGGGGAGGATCCTGGTCCATTTCCCCTCTCAGTGCCCCAAGAAAGGGTCTATAAATTTTGACCTTGGGCGTTGCACCAGTAAGAGCACCCCAAGTCATTTTCTAATTTTCAAGGGTTTGTGCCTCTGAGAGCTACATTGACTCCCGCATTTCTTCGTATCTTCTCGTACTAGTTCCTTAACAACGTACCTATATGTTCTAGTTGATTCTAACACTCTAATGTACATCTAAACATCATTAAATAATTCTTAAACATGAGATCATGAACCTAGAACCAATAATCCAATTGAAGAAAAGTTATAATCAAAGTCATGAGAATTAAGAGTCAAGTCAAGAGGGGTTCTTAGAGTTCCTCAAAAGTCTATTCAAAATGTTTTAAATTTATTTTAAGACTTAGAGTTCAATTTTAATAAAGAGTAAAGAGTGAAGATTTAATCTCATTACTTCAATGAATTATATGTGGACTATGTATTGCCAAAGAGTTTACAAATGTTTTCACTGATGAGCAAGAAAGGGAGCATCGATTCAAAGTGAGATTTTATGCTAAGTTTTCAATCATTTTCTCAAACCATAGAAAGAAGTTTTCTTAAGCACACATGAGCTAAGTATATTTTTTTAATAGTATTAAGAAGGATATGGGGATACGAGTTAATATTAACTCAAGTATCCATATACTATATAGCCATCATTGGTAATAATACTTTTTACATGAATCGTTAAGTGTGATTTTTAGAATAGACTAGTGGATCCACATAGTAAAGGCGTTCTATATGATGATAAAGAATAGGACAGTTCGGGCAGCGTGGACAATACGTTGTATCACCACTTAGGCTCATAGTAGTGGTTTTCTGTTAGAGAAACTCCCACACAAACTACATTACATTATTACATAACTAAAATTGAGTTATTATTGCATTTTCTTTAAGGAACTAAGTTGTTTTCCACGGTTTTACATGTTTTACATATATTGCATATGATTTATTGATTTATATTGAGTTAATTGATTAATAAGTTGAGAAAAGCCAACGGTTCACTAGGGGCTATCAATGTGTCTCAAGTGTCAACTACGTCCGGGGTGTAGGCTCGGGGCGTGACAGAAAAGTCTTGTTTTTTTAAAAAAAATTCATGTCAAATAAAATTAGACCAATGTATATCTATCTATCTATCTATCTATCTATCTATCTATCTATCTATCTATCTATCTGTCTGTCTATCCATCTATCTATCTATATATCTATCCATCTATCTATATTTTATAATACCTTAAAAGAATGAACTTCTTAAGATGTTAAATTATTATAATATCCCCAACATAAATTACCAAACTTACTAGATCTTCTATATATTCTATATTGTATAACATTTATATATCTATACTATATTATATAATAATATATTAACGAAAATCATCTTTTCACTCTGAAGGGTTGTTACATTTAAACGAATAATAAATTTTTTTTGGATGAATTATGACCTTTTTCATGGGTTGTGACTTTTCTAAAAGGTTTCTTCTTTTCATAAGGGTGGCGACGTAGAGAAGAGTTATGACTTTTTCAATGAGTTGTAACATTTTTGTAGAGTTGTAACTTTTCTAAAGGATTTTGGTTTCTTTTTGATAAGGCACAATAAAAAAAATTTCATACACTATCCTTTGTTGCCGATAAAAACAGGAATTTCCTCAAATGTTTAAACTATGGGGAACAGAATAAAAAGTTATTTTAAGAGGTGTAACTAAGAGATTTTAAGGGTTACTAATTATTATTTAACAATAATCTCATTATTATTAAAAAATAGTGTAGTGGTAATGTGTGTGTGTGTGTGTGTGTATATATATATATATATATCACTGTAACAGCCTGATTTTCTTCAAAACTACTTTTGACGTAATATTTTTTACTCTATAACACTACTTATAACTAGTGCTGAAATTATTTATCGAAGTACATTTTTTTGTAAAATTACATCTCTATTATAGCCTTACTCAAATACTATTGAGTAATAAAATATTTAGAAAAGGTAGAAGTACTTCCCTAGACTATGAACCATATCTCAGAGACACGCCTTAACTAAACTTAAGTCTGATTACCCCCCTAACTCATTTTTTTTGTAATTTTGTACACTTTTTTGTTTTAACTAGCATCCAAATATCTCCACGCGCCTCAACTACATGAATCATTAAGTGTTCTACATAATCCAAAAGGTGTACAATATTGTATATAAATTAAGTCTAGGGTGTAATATGACCTTAATGTAGTTAAGGTGTATCTCTGAGTCTTATTGAGGATATCGTATGTGTAAATATATAATATCATAACAATTATGATAATCATTATTAATGTAATGCACCTATCAAATTTCAAGTATTAATATATAAGAGAAAAATTGTACTTAAATTGTGTTCATCATGTATAGTAATAACTTCAAGAAGAAATACTATTGGCGATGTCACGACCCAAATCGTGGACGCGACTGGCACCCACATTTACCCTCCTATGTGAGCGAACCAACCAATCTAACCTTTAACATTTTAATACAATATCAACAAAAGAAATGCGGAAGACTTAAACTCATTAATAAAAACAATTAAAAACTATTATTATTATCCCCAAAATCTGGAAGTCATCATCACAAGAACATCTATCCTCAAATTACTAAACTAAAATGTCTAAGAACAAAAATAACTAAAAAGCTAGTCCATGCCGGAAGTTCAAGGCATCAAGACTTGAAGAAGAAGATCCAGTCCAAGCTAGAAACATTAGCTCACCCTGAAGATCCGGTGTGACGAAGACTGGCTTGATTTACTGCTGAGTTGAAGTTGACGGAACATTTGCTGCATTACACAAATAACAAAGAAGAAAACATAAAAGTAGGGGTCAGTACAACCACAAGTACTGAGTAGATATCATCTGCTAACTCAAAATAGGGAACAGTATATATCAATAATAATGTAAATCAACTACAATACTCAACATGTAGCAATAACAATATTAATTCATCAATGAATACAACCGAGTTCACACATGAGGACTCAAGCCTCAATACCATACTCATTTGGGAATTAAGTTCATTAGATTGAGTATATTCATTATCTTTCAAGATTCATTATCTTTCTTCCTCTTGTGTCGGTACGTGACACTCCGCTCCTCTAATTCTATCCTGGTGACGAAACGTGGCACTTCGATCCTCATGTACTATCCTGGTACCGGAACGTGGCACCCGATCCATATACTATCCTGGTGTCGGAACGTGACACTCCGATCCTCATATTCTATCATGGTGTCGGAACGTGACACTCCGATCCTCATATTCATTCTATCCTGGTACCGGAACGTGGCACCCGATCCCCTAATTCATCAAGCCTTCTTTTACACTAAGGCATCATCATTCTCATTATATAATTTATCAAGCCTTCTTTCATACTAAGGCATCATCAATCTTATTATATAATATATCAAGCGAATTAGGGTTCTTTCAAGATTTGGGATTCAATAGCTTCATCATGCTTTGTTAATTCATCACAATTTCATAATCATAATCATGCAAGCATACAATTTAAGCACATAGCTGGGTTTACAATACTATCAACACATAATATTCACTATTAAGAGTTCACTACGAATATCGTAACATAAACCATAACCTACCTCCACCGAAGAATTGAAATCCACAAGCAAATTCCCAAGCTTTGATTTTTCCCTTCATTTTCTCCTCTCTCTATTCGATCGACTCCTCTCTTTCCCTGTTCTTTCTCTTTGTTTTATTCAAACCCTCCTTCTCTTACCCTAATTAACATATAATTAAGTGTAAAAGAGGACAATAAAACCCACTAATTAACTTAAGTTTACCTCTTTTAACCCCCAAGTAATTAGACATATTAATATTAACCCTCAATCTTTATAATTAAGGAAAGAATAGTCCAAAACGACCCTTAAAACGTGTAGAGAAATCCTAATTTGCCTGGGATTGGCGCAACCTGTGACGGGCCGTCGTGCTTGCGACGGTCCGTCACGCAGGTCGTCGCAGCCTCCCAAATTCCAGGTGAGCTGTGACGGCCCGTCACACCAGTGACGGTCCGTCCTGCACCTCCGTCCTGACGGTCAGAAACTCGTTTCTTGTACCAAATTCTCAAAAGTTGAAGTGTTTTGCAACGGGAACTCACGACGGTTCGTCGTGGATGTGACGGCACGTCCTGCAGGTCCGTCACAATTTACAGAGAGTCGATTTTCAGTATCCAAATTGAAGAATTCTAAGTGTCATGGAACGGAACCTCCTCGACGGGCCGTCGTGACCACGACGGTCCGTCGTTACATCCGTCGTCCCAGCCAGTTTTTCCAGAAATAAAATTTGTTGCTCAAAACGACTAAACAGGTCGTTACAATAGATACCAATTTACCCATCGTTCGTCCCCGAACGATCAAAAGAAGAAAAACAATGGCGAAAAGGAGTACCTGAATCTGTAAACAGATGTGGATATTTTTCTTTCATATCTGCCTCCTTTTCCCAAGTAGCTTCTTCAACCGGTCGATTCTTCCATTGAACTTTGATGGATGCAATCTCTCTCGACCTCAACTTGCGAACCTCTCTATCTAAAATAGCAACTTGTTCCTCTTCATAAGTTAAATTCTCATCCAACAAAACTGAATCCCAACGGATAATGTAGTTTCCATCTCCGTGGTATCTCTTCAACATGGACACATGAAATACCGGATGCACTCCGGACAACCCTGGGGGCAAGGTTAATTCATAAGCCACCTCCCCTATTCGCTTAAGCACTTCAAATGGTCCAATATACCTTGGACTTAACTTACCCCTTTTTCCGAACCGCATCACCCCTTTCATGGGTGAAACCTTCAACAAGACTTGTTCACCTTCCATGAACTCCAAGTCTCTAACCTTCCGGTCTGCATACTCCTTTTGTCTACTTTGAGCCGCCAAAAGCTTTTCTTGAATAGCTTTCACCTTCTCCATAGAATCTCTCAACAGATCAGTCCCCCAAGGTCTAACTTCAAAGGCATCAAACCACCCGATGGGAGATCTACACCTCCTCCCATACAATGCTTCAAATGGATCCATATCAATACTGGAGTGATAGCTATTATTGTATGAAAACTCCGCCAAAGGTAAAAAGCTATCCCAATGGCCACCAAATTCTATCACACATGCACGAAGCATATCCTCTAACACTTGAATCGTTCGCTCAGACTGACCATCAGTCTGAGGGTGAAACGCAGTACTGAGGTCCAACCTAGTACCTAATTCAGCATGTAATGTCCTCCAAAATTTAGAAGTAAACTGCGTACCTCTATCTGATATGATGGAGAGTGGAACTCCATGCAACCGAACGATCTTTGAGATGTAGATCTTGGCTAACTTCTCTGCATTGTAGGTCACCTTTACAGGAATGAAGTGAGCAGACTTAGTTAACCTATCAACAATCACCCAAATCGAGTCATACTTACCCAATGTCTTGGGAAGACCAACCACGAAATCCATCGCGATTCTCTCCCACTTCCATTCAGGAATGGGCATTCTCTGAAGTGTTCCTCCGGGCCTTTGGTGTTCATATTTCACTTGTTGACAGTTTGGACACTTGGCAATAAAGTCAACAATATCACGCTTCATTCTACTCCACCAGAAGTGTTGTTTTAGGTCGCGATACATCTTGGTTGCACCAGGATGTATAGAATATCCGGAACTATGAGCCTCTGTCAGAATAGTGGTGATCAAATCATCGATGCGGGGTACATATACCCTTCCCTTAATCCTCAAAACACCTTCCCCATCGATCATTGCTTCCCTAGCCTCTCCTTGCAACAGTTTATCTCGAATTTGCCTTAGTTTCTCATCATCAAACTGTTTTCCCTTAATCTTGTCAAGGAAGGAGGATCTTGCCTCCACACAAGCTAACAATCCTCCGTTCTCATTTATTTCTAACCTCATAAGGTCATTAGCCAGAATCTGCACCTCTCTAGTCAATGGGCGTCTAGAAGCTTGCAAATGAGATAGACTTCCCATGCTTCCCGCCTTTCTACTCAAGGCATCTTCCACAACATTCGCCTTCCCCGAATGATACAAGATAGTGATGTCGTAGTCCTTCAGTAGTTCCATCCATCTCCTCTGTCTCAAGTTCAAATCTTTCTGAGTAAAGACATACTGTAGACTACGATGATCCGTATAGATTTCACACTTAACCCCATATAAATAATGCCTCCATTGCTTCAATGCAAATACTACCGCGGCCAACTCCAAATCGTGGGTTGGGTAGTTACGTTCATGCACCTTTAATTGCCTCGAAGCATAAGCAATCACATTCTTCTCTTGCATTAGCACTGCACCCAACCCAGAATAGGATGCATCACAATAAACAATGAAATTCTTACCTTCTACTGGCAAAGTAAGGATAGGCGCGGTAGTCAACAAAGTCTTGAGTTTCTGAAAGCTTTCCTCACACTCATCCGACCATACAAATGGAACATTTTGCTTAGTCAAGTTCGTCAGTTGGGAAGCAATAGAAGAGAATCCCTTGACAAATCGGCGGTAGTAGCTAGCTAACCCAACAAAACTCCGTATTTCTGACACATTAGTGAGTCTTACCCAATTCTTCACCGTCTCTATCTTAGATGGATCCACCATCACCCCATCTTTAGAAACCACGTGCCCCAAGAAGGACACTGAATCTAGCCAAAACTCACACTTGGAGAATTTCGCATAAAGCTTTTTCTTCCTCAACAACTCTAACACCATTCTCAAATGCTCCTCATGTTCCTTCTTACTTTTAGAGTATACCAATATATCATCTATAAATACGATCACAAAGAGGTCCAAATATGGCTTAAAAATCCCATTCATCAAGCTCATGAAAGCAGCAGGGGCATTCGTAAGACCAAAAGACATTACCACAAATTCATAATGCCCATACCTAGTTCGAAAAGCGGTCTTTGGCACATCTGTTGCCCGTATTTTCAATTGATGATAACCGGATCTCAAGTCGATCTTCGAGAAGACACAAGCACCTTGTAGTTGATCGAATAAGTCATCAATGCGAGGAATGGGGTACTTGTTCTTAATAGTTACTTTGTTCAACTGTCGGTAATCTATGCACATTCGAAAGCTCCCATCCTTCTTCTTTACAAACAAGACCGGAGCACCCCAAGGAGATGCACTTGGTCTAATGAAGCCTTTGCTCAACAACTCTTGAAGTTGTGCCTTTAACTCTCTTAACTCTGCGGGAGCCATTCTATAAGGGGGTATAGAAATGGGGCGAGTACCTGGTTCCAAATCAATGCAGAAGTCTATATCCCTATCTGGTGGCATACCAGGAAGATCTGCAGGGAACACATCAAAAAACTCACGGACTACCGAAACTGACTCAATCGAAGGTACTTGAGCAGTGTCATCCTTGAGATGTGCCAAGAAAGCTAAACACCCTTTACTCACCATTTTCTTAGCACGAAGAAAGGAAATGATGCGCACCGGATTGGAAGTGTAGTCACCCTCCCACACTAACGGATCTGTCCCAGGCTTGGCTAACGTCACCGTTTTAGCATTACAATCCAAAATCGCAAATTGCGGAGAAAGCCAAGTCATACCCTGAATTACATCAAAGTCACCCATTTCTAAGATAACCAAATCCACATAAGTGTTGCTCCCCACAAAATTCACCAAACAAGACCTATATATTTTTCGACTATCACAGACTCACCCACCGGAGTAGAAACACGAATAGGCATGTCAAGTAATTCACAATGTAAATTTAGACCATTAGCAAATGAGGAAGATACATAAGAAAATGTGGATCCAGGATCAAACAATACGGAAGCCATGCAATCACAAACCAGAAGATTACCTGTGATAACAGCATCAGACGCCTCCGCTTCAGACCTCCCAGGGAAAGCGTAACAATGGGCCCCATTATTTGTCTGTCCGTTGCCCCTACCATGTTGCGTAGTAGTGGCTCCAGTTTGCCCTTCACCTCGGCCGTTTTGGTGACCACCATTACCTCGATCACCACGTCCTCCAGAAAAATGGCCTCTACCATGACCACCCCTACCTCTAGCTAGTGGGGCTCTGTAACTCTGGTTTGGACAATACCTCCTAATGTGTCCAATCTCTCCACATCCATAACATTCTCTGGGTTCACGCATCGGCCTCTCAGAGAAGTGTTGACCGTTCTGAGGTGGACCCCCTACTACAGTCTGTAGTGAAGATTGAATTGGTCGAACTGAGTAGCCTCCAGAACTCTGTCCTCTAGTATATGAACCGTTGAACTCACCTCCCTTTCGAAACCTCTTTGATGTCGACGTTGGGGTGAAGTCATCTGGTTTTACTCCTTCCACCTCTATCACAAAGTCTACCACCTCTTGGAAGGATGTTGCCGTTGCCGCTATCTGTAAGGCTGAAATCCGCAATTCTGACCTCAACCCCTTCACAAAACGGCGGATCCGTTCTTGTGGACTAAAACAGAGTTGGGTGGCATATCTGGATAGTGCGCGAAACTTAGCCTCGTATGCATTAACCGTCATTCTACCTTGCTCTAGACTCAAGTACTCATCCCTCTTCCTATCCCTCAAAGTCCGGGGGATATACTTTTCCATGAACAAACTAGAGAATGATTCCCAAGTCATAGGTGGTGCCTCTGTTTGTTGACACTCAACATGTGAACGCCACCACATTTTGGCGTTCCCTTGAAACTGATAGCTCACGAACTCGACACCAAACCTCTCTACTATACCCATCTTGTGTAGTAGCTCATGACAGTCAACCAGAAAATCGTAGGCATCCTCTGATTCTGCGCCCTTAAAGACTGGAGGTTTCAATTTCAAGAACTTACTGAAAAGTTCATGCTGATCATTTGTCATAATAGGCCCAGTAGTCAGACGTGGAAATGTGCATATTCCCAATGATGCATCCATGCGGGGAGCCATAGTAGCCGCATGTCGTATCTGTGAAACCGGAGGTGTTGGTGCAGAAACCACTGGAGGTGCCTGACCCTGATTGGATAACCCGCTAAGATAAGCAAGTACCTGATTGATCATCTCTGGGGTAGGTTGGGGTGGCATTTCCTCATTCTGCCCTTGTTCAGTTTCCCCTTCCTCACCCTCTCTTACTACCTCCCAAGTCGGTGGAGGAGTCACCGCCCTAGCCTCAGATGGACTAGGTGCTCGTCCTCTTCCTCTAGAGGACGTCCTCCCACGACCTCTTCCGCGGCCTCTTGCCGTTGTTCTCCCTCGAGCCATAGCCCCAGTGGCTGGCTTAGTCGTTTCTTGTCTTTCCGTTGTCGCTGCTGGTGCGGTCGTTGCTCTAGTTCTAACCATCTGCGAAATAGAATGAAGATGGTCAGATACCAATTTGTATCACCTAGATACCAATTGGACTCAAGTAGTAGCACGAAAGAAGAATGAAAGAATGGAATTTTCCTAAAGTCTTATAGCCTCTCAAAGAAAAGTAAAGGCATCCCCCTACCGTTCCTTAAGACTCTACTAGACTCGTTCTTGTGTGATGAGACCAATGAACCTAATGCTCTGATACCAAGTCTGTCACGACCCAAATCGTGGACGCGACTGGCACCCACATTTACCCTCCTATGTGAGCAAACCAACCAATCTAACCTTTAACATTTTAATACAATATCAACAAAAGAAATGCGGAAGACTTATACTCATTAATAAAAACAATTCAAAACTATTATTATTATCCCCAAAATCTGGAAGTCATCATCACAAGAACATCTATCCTCAAATTACTAAACTAAAATGTCTAAGAATAAAAATAACTAAAAAGCTAGTCCATGCCGGAAGTTCAAGGCATCAAGACTTGAAGAAGAAGATCCAGTCCAAGCTATAAACATTAGCTCACCCTGAATATCCGGTGTGACGAAGACTGGCTTGATTTACTGCTGAGTTGAAGTTGACGGAACGTTTGCTGCATTACACAAATAACAAAGAAGAAAACATAAAAGTAGGGGGTCAGTACAACCACAAGTACTGAGTAGATATCATCTGCTAACTCAAAATAGGGAACAGTATATATCAATAATAATGTAAATCAACTACAATACTCAACATGTAGCAATAACAATATTAATTCATCAATGAATACAACCGAGTTCACACATGAGGACTAAAGCCTCAATACCATACTCATTTGGGAATTAAGTTCATTAGATTGACTATATTCATTATCATTCAAGATTCATTATCTTTCTTCCTCTTGTGTCGGTACGTGACACTCCGCTCCTCTAATTCTATCCTGGTGCCGAAAAATGGCACTCCGATCCTCATGTACTATCCTGGTACCGGAATGTGGCACCCGATCCATATAATATCCTGGTGTCGGAACGTGACACTCCGATCCTCATATTCTATCATGGTGTCGGAACGTGACACTCCGATCCTCATATTCATTCTATCCTGGTACCGGAACGTGGCACCCGATCCCCTAATTCATCAAGCCTTCTATTACACAAAGGCATCATCATTCTCATTATATAATTTATCAAGCCTTCTTTCATACTAAGGCATCATCAATCTTATTATATAATATATCAAGCGAATTAGGGTTCTTTCAAGATTTGGGATTCAATAGCTTCATCATGCTTTGTTAATTCATCACAATTTCATAATCATAATCATGCAAGCATACAATTTAAGCACATAGCAGGGTTTACAATAATATCAACACATAATATTCACTATTAAGAGTTCACTACGAATATCGTAACATAAACCATAACCTAGCTCCACCGAAGAATTGGAATCCACAAGCAAATTCCCAAGCTTTGATTTTTCCCTTCGTTTTCTCCTCTCTCTATTCGATCGATTCCTCTCTTTCCCTGTTCTTTCTCTTTGTTTTATTCAAACCCTCCTTCTCTTACCCTAATTAACATATAATTAAGTGTAAAAGAGGACAATAAAACCCACTAATTAACTTAAGGTTACCTCTTTTAACCCCCAAGTAATTAGACTTATTAATATTAACCCTCAATCTTTATAATTAAGGAAAGAATAGTCCAAAACGACCCTTAAAACGTGTAGAGAAATCCCAATTTGCCTGGGATTGGCGCAACCTGTGACGGGCCGTCGTGCCTGCGACGGTCCGTCACGCAGGTCGTCGCAGCCTCCCAAATTCCAGGTGAGCTGTGACGGCCCGTCACACCAGTGACGGTCCGTCCTGCACCTCCGTCCTGACGGTCAGAAACTCATTTCTTGTACCAAATTCTCAAAAGTTGAAGTGTTTTGCAACGGGAACTCACGACGGTTCATCGTGGATGTGACGGCACGTCCTGCAGGTCTGTCACAATTTACAGAGAGTCGATTTTCAGTATCCAAATTAAAGAATTCTAAGTGTCATGGAACGGAACCTCCTCGACGGGCCGTCGTGACCACGACGGTCCGTCGTTACATCCGTCGTCCCAGCCAGTTTTTCCAGAAATAAAATTTGTTGCTCAAAATGACTAAACAGGTCGTTACAGGCGATCTTTTTTATATTCATATTCTATTTTGTGGGTTATGTTTTTAACTGAACTGGGTAAAGTAAACAAAAAATATTACTAAAGAAATGCAGTTTATACCCATAATTATGTTTTTAATGTATTTTGATATATTTCATTGAAATCTGGTAATTTTGGACCAAAAAACAATTAATTCTATGACATTATGTATTAATCATTTAAAAACACTTAGAATACTATTCTTTCAATTCATGATGATTTACCAAAAAGTGTAAATTTATTGATATGAATTCTATTTATGTAACGACCTGTTTAGTCGTTTTGAGCAGCAGATTTTATTTCTGGAAAATTGGCTGAAACGATGGAACCCACGACGGACCGTCACAGGCACAACGGACCGTCGCCGGGTCTCGTTTCAATATACTTAGGAATTCTGAAATTGGGTACTGAAAATCGACTCTCTGTAATCGGTGACGGACCTGCAGGATGTGCCGTCACAGCTACGACGAACCGTCGTGAGGCACCATTTCAAAACACTTCAACTCTTGAGAATTTTGTACGGGAAACGAGTCTCTGACCGTCATGACGCAGGTGCAGGACGGACCGTCACAGTCCACGTGAGTCCTAAGGGGCTGCAACGACCTGCGTGACGGACCATCGCAGGCACGACGGGCCGTCACAGGTTGCGCGAATCCCAGGCAGAATCGGATTTCTCTACACGTTTTAAGGGTCGTTTTGGACTATTCTTTCCTTAATTATAAAGTTAGAGGGTTAATATTAATAAGTCTAATTACCTTGGGGTTAAAAGAGGTAACCTTAAGTTAATTAGTGGGTTTTATTGTCCTCTTCTACACTTAATTATATGTTTATTAGGGTAAAAGAAAGAGGGTTTGAACATAAGAAAATAGAAAGAACAAGAAAGAGAAAGAGAGGAATCAATCGAGAGGGAGGAGAAAACAAAGCTTGGGAATTTCTTGCTTGATCACTAGACTTCGGTGGAGGTAGGTTATGGTTTTCATGCTATTCGTAGTAGACTCTTAATAGCGAATAATATGTATTGGTAGTTTTGTAAATCTGTCTATATGCTTAATTGTATGCTTACATGAATATGATTATGTGATTTTGATAAAACAAGCATGATGAAAACTATTAAATCCCAAATCTTGAAAGAAACTTTAATCTACGTTATTAATGATGATGCCTTGGTATAAAGAAGGCTTGATGAATTAATGTATTGGGATTGATGATGCCTTGGTATAGAGAAGGCTTGATGAACGGATAGAATAAGGTTAGTGGATCGGAGTGTCACGTTCCGACACATAGTATTAGTGGATCGGAGTGTCACGTTCCGACACATAGTATTAGTGGGACGGGTGTCACGAACGGACACGTAGAATTAGGGGATCGGAGTGTCACGTACCGACACATATAGGGGATCGGAGTGTCACGTTCCGACACAT
This sequence comes from Solanum peruvianum, assembly GCA_027705065.1. Taxonomy (NCBI): domain Eukaryota; kingdom Viridiplantae; phylum Streptophyta; class Magnoliopsida; order Solanales; family Solanaceae; genus Solanum; species Solanum peruvianum. The sequence continues at coordinate 20,863,174 of JAKWJD010001766.1, read as the reverse complement.
ATAGGGGATCGGAGTGTCACGTACCGACACATATAGGGGATCGGGTGTCACGAACCGACACGTAGAATTAGGGGATCGGAGTGTCACGTACCGACACATAGTGGTAGGGGATCGGAGTGTCACGTACCGACACAAGAGAAAGAAAGATAATGAATCTTGAAAGATGATAAATATACTCAATCTAATAAACTTAATTCCCAAATGAGTATGGTATTGAGGCTTGAGCCCTCATGGATGAACTTTATGGTACTTGTTGATGATTATAGTACTTGTTGTTGCTACATGTTGAGTTTATAGTTGATTTATAATATTACTTGATATATATATTATCTTCTATTTTGAGTTGGCCGATGATATCTACTCAGTACTTGTGGTTATACTGACCCCCTACTTTTATGTTTTCTTCTTTGTTATTTGTGGAATGCAACAAACGTTACGTCAACTTCAACTCAACAGTAGATCTAGCCAGTCTTCACTACCTTCGGAAATTCAGGGTGAGCTAATGCGTCTAGCTTGGACAGGATCTTCTTCTTCAAGTCTTGATGCCTTGAACTTCCGGCATGGACTAGCTTTTATTTGTTTTAGCTTCTTAGACGTTTTTAGTTTAGTAATTTGAGGATAGATGTTCTTGTGATGATGACTTCCAGATTTTTGGGATAATAATAATAGTTTTGAATTGTTTTTATTAATGAGTTTAAGTCTTCCGCATTACTTTCTGTTGCTATACATTGAAATGTTAAGGGTTAGATTGGTTGGTTCGCTCACATAGGAGGGTAAATGTGGGTGCCAGTCGCGTCCCCGATTTGGGTCGTGACAGACTTGGTATCAGAGCATTAGGTTCATTGGTCTCATCACACAAGGACGAGTCTAGTAGAGTCTTAAGGAACAGTAGGGGGACACCTTTACTTTTCTTTGAGAGGCTATAAGACTTTAGGAAAATTCTATTCTTTCATTCTTTCTTTCGTGCTACTACTTGAGTCCAATTGGTATCTAGGTGATACAAATTGGTATCTGACCATCTTCACTCTATTTCGCAGATGGTTAGAACTAGAGCAACGACCGCACCAACAGCAACAACGGCAAGACAAGAAACATCTGAGCCAGCCACTGGGGCTGTGGCTAAAGGAAGAGCAGCGGCAAGAGGTCGTGGAAGAGGTCGTGGGAGGACGTCCTCTAGAGGAAGAGGACGAGCCCCTAGCCCATCTAATACTAGGACGGTGACTCCTCCACCTACTGAGGAGGTGATAAGAGAGGGTGAGGAAGGGGAGAATGAACAAGTGCAAAATGAGGAAATGCCACCCCAACCTACCCCAGAGATGATCAACCATGTACTTGCTTATCTTAGCGGGTTATCCGATCAGGGTCAGGCACCTGCAGTAGTTTCTGCACCAACACCTCCGGTTTCAGAGATACGACATGCGGCTACTATGGCTCCTCGTATGGATGCCTCATTGGGAATAGGAACATTTCCACGTCTGACTACTGGGCCTATTATGACAAATGATCAGCATGAACTTTTCAGTAAGTTCTTGAAATTGAAACCTCCAGTCTTTTAGGGCGCAGAATCAGAGGATGCCTACGATTTTCTGGTTGATTGTCATGAGCTACTACACAAGATGGGTATAGTAGAACGGTTTGGCGTTGAGTTCGTAAGCTATCAGTTTCAAGGGAACGCCAAAATGTGGTGGCGGTCACATGTTGAGTGTCAACCAACAGAGGCACCACCTATGACTTGGGAATCATTATCTACCCTGTTTATGGAGAAGTATATCCCAAGGACTTTGAGAGATAGAAAAAGGGATGAGTTCTTGAGTCTCGAGCAAGGTAGGATGACGGTTAACGCATATGAGGCTAAGTTTCGTGCTTTATCAAGGTATGCCATCCAACTTTGTTTCAGTCCACAAGAGCGGATTCGCCGTTTTGTGAAGGGTTTGAGGTCAGAATTGCGGATTTCAGCCTTACAGGTAGCGGCTACGGCAACATCCTTCCAAGAGGTGGTAGACTTTGTGATAGAAGTGGAAGGAGTGAAGCCAGATGACTTCACCACGAGATCGACATCAAAAAGGTTTCGAAGGGGAGGTGAGTTTAATGGTTCTTACTCTAGAGGACAGAGCACCGGAGGTTACTCAAGTCGACCAATTCAGTCTTCACTACAGACTGTAGTTGGGGGTCCACCTCAGAACGGTCAACACTACTCCGAGAGACCTATGCCTGACTCCAGAGAGTGTTATGGATGTGGGGAGATTGGACATATTAGGAGGAATTGTCCAAAACAGAGTTACAGACCCCCAATAGTTAGAGGTAGAGGTGGTCATGGTAGAGGCCGCTTTTCTGGAGGACGTGGTGGTCGAAGTAATGGTAGTCACCACAACGGCAGAGGGGGATGTTCAAACTGGAGCCACTACAACACAACATGGTAGGGGCAACGGACAGACAAGTAATGGGGCCCATTGTTACGCTTTTCCTGGGAGATCTGAAGCGGAGGCATCAGATGCTGTCATCACAGGTAACCTTTTGATTTGTGATTGCATGGCTTCCGTATTGTTTGATCCTGGATCCACATTTTCTTATGTATCTTCCTCATTTGCTAATGGTCTGAATTTACATTGTGAATTGCTTGACACGCCTATTCGTGTTTCTACTCCGGTGGGTGAGTCTGTGATAGTTGAAAAGGTATATAGGTCTTGTTTGGTGAATTTTGTGGGGAGCAACACTTATGTAGATTTGGTTATTTTAGAAATGGGTGACTTTGATGTAATTCTGGGTATGACTTGGCTTTCTCCGAATTTTGCGATTTTGGATTGTAATGCGAAAACTGTGACGTTAGCCAAGCCTGGGGCAGATCCGTTAGTGTGGGAGGGTGACTACACTTCTAGTCCGGTGAGTATCATCTCCTTTCTTCGTGCTAAGAAAATGGTTAGTAAAGGGTGTTTAGTTTTCTTGGCACATCTCAAGGATGACACTACTCAAGTACCTTCGATTGAGTCAGTTTCGGTAGTCCGTGAGTTTTTGGATGTGTTCCCTGCAGATCTTCCTGGTATGCCACCAGATAGGGATATAGACTTCTGCATTGATTTAGAATCGGGTACTCGCCCCATTTCTATACCCCCTTATAGAATGGCTTCCGCGGAGTTAAGAGAGTTAAAGGCACAGCTTCAAGATTTGTTGAGCAAAGGCTTCATTAGACCAAGTGCATCTCCTTGGGGTGCTCCGGTTTTGTTCGTGAAGAAGAAGGATGGGAGTTTTCGGATGTGCATAGACTACAGACAACTGAACAAGGTAACTATTAAGAACAAGTACCCCATTCCTCGCATTGATGACTTGTTCGATCAGTTACAAGGTGCTTGTGTCTTCTCTAAAATTGACTTGAGGTCCGGTTATCATCAATTGAAAATACGGGCAACGGATGTGCCAAAGACTGCTTTTCGAACTAGGTATGGGCACTACGAATTTGTGGTAATGTCGTTTGGTCTTACTAATGCCCCTGCTGCCTTCATGAGCTTGATGAACGACATTTTCAAGCCATATCAGGATCTCTTTGTGATCGTGTTTATTGATGATATACTGATATACTCCAAGAGTAAGAAGGAACATGAGGAGCATTTGAAAATGGTGTTAGAGTTGTTGAGGAAGAAAAAGCTTTATGCGAAATTCTCCAAGTGTGAGTTTTGGCTAGATTCAGTGTCCTTCTAGGGGCACGTGGTTTCTAAGGATGGAGTGATGGTGGATCCATCCAAGATTGAGACAGTGAAGAATTGGGTAAGACCCACTAATGTGTCAGAAATAAGAAGCTTTGTTGGGTTAGCTAGCTACTACCGCCGCTTTGTCAAGGGATTCTCTTCTATTGCTTCCCAATTGACGAACTTGACTAAGCAGAATGTTCCATTTGTATGGTCGGAGGAGTGCGAAGAAAGTTTTCAGAAACTTAAGACTTTGTTGACCACCGCACCTATCCTCACCTTGCCGGTAGAGGGTAAGAACTTCATTGTTTATTGTGATGCATCCTATTTGGGTTTGGGTGCAGTGCTAATGCAAGAGAAGAACGTGATTGCTTATGCTTCAAGACAATTAAAAGTGCATGAACGTAACTATCCAACTCATGACTTTGAATTGGCCGCGGTAGTGTTTGCATTAAAGCAATGGAGGCATTATTTATATGGGGTTAGGTGTGAAATTTTTACGGATCATCGTAGTCTACAGTATGTCTTTACTCAGAAAGATTTGAACTTGAGACAAAGGAGATGGATGGAACTACTGAAGGACTACGACATCACTATTTTGTATCATCCGGGAAAGGCGAATGTTGTGGCAGATGCCTTGAGTAGAAAGGCGGGAAGCATGGGAAGTCTAACTCATTTGCAAGCTTCTAGACGCCCATTGGCTAGAGAAGTAAAGATTTTGGCTAATGACCTCATGAGGTTAGAAGTAAATGAGAAGGGAGGATTGTTAGCTTGGGTGGAGGCAAGATCCTCCTTCCTTGACAAGATTAAGGGGAAGCAGTTTGATGATGAGAAATTGATCCGGATTCGAGATAAGGTGTTGCAAGGAGAGGCTATAGAAGCAACAATTGATGAGGAAGGTGTTTTGAGGATTAAGGGAAGGGTATGTGTACCCCGCGTCGATAATTTGATCAACACTATTCTGACAGAGGCTCATAGTACAAGGTATTCTATACATCCGGGTGCAACCAAGATGTATCGTGACCTAAAGCAACACTTCTGGTGGAGTAGAATGAAGCGAGATATTGTTGAGTTTGTTGCCAAATGTCCAAATTGTCAGCAAATAAAGTATGAACACCAGAGGCCCGGAGGAACACTTCAGAGAATGCCCATTCCTGAATGGAAGTGGGAGAGAATCGCGATGGACTTCGTGGTCGGACTTCCTAAAACATTGGGTAAGTACGACTCTATTTGGGTGATTGTTGATAGGTTAACTAAGTCCGCTCATTTCATTCCGGTCAAGGTGACCTACAATGCAGAGAAGTTAGCCAAAATCTACATCTCAGAAATTGTTCAATTGCATGGAGTTCCACTCTCCATAATATCAGATAGAGGTACGCAATTTACTTCTAAATTTTGGAGAACATTGCATGCTGAATTAGGTACTAGATTGGACCTTAGTACCGCATTCCACCCTCAAACAGATGGTCAGTCTGAGCGAACGATTCAAGTGTTAAAGGATATGCTTCGTGCATGTGTGATAGAGTTTGGTGGCCATTGGGATAGCTTTTTACCTTTTACAGAGTTTTCATACAATAATAGCTATCACTCCAGTATTGATATGGCTCCATTTGAAGCATTGTATGGGAGGAGGCGTAGATCTCCCATTCGTTGGTTCGATGCATTTGAGGTTAGACCTTGGGGTACTGACCTCTTGAGGGATTCGTTAGATAAGGTGAAGTGCATTCAAGAAAAGCTTCTAGCGGCGCAAAGTAGACAAAAGAAGTATGCAGACCGAAAGGTTAGAGACTTGGAGTTCATGGAAGGTGAACAAGTCTTGTTGAAGGTTTCACCCATGAAAGGGGTGATGCGGTTTGAAAAAAGGGGTAAGCTATGTACAAGGTATATTGGACCATTTGAAGTGCTTAAGCGAATAGGGGAGGTGGCTTATGAATTAGCCTTGCCCCCAGGGCTGTCCGGAGTGCATCCGGTATTTCATGTGTCTATGTTGAAAAGATACCACGGAGATGGAAACTACATTATCCGTTGGGATTCAGTTTTGCTTGATGAGAACTTGACTTATGAAGAGGAACCGGTTGCTATTTTAGATAGAGAGGTTTGCAAGTTGAGGTCGAGAGAAATTGCATCCATCAAGGTTCAATGGAAGAATCGACCAGTTGAAGAAGCTACTTGGGAGAAGGAGGCAGATATGCAAGAAAAATACACACATCTGCTTACAGATTCAGGTACTCCTTTTCTCCATTGTGTTTTCTTCTTTTGATCGTTCGGGGACGAACGATGGGTAAATTGGTATCTATTGTAACGACCTGTTTAGTCGTTTTGAGCAGCAGATTTTATTTCTGGAAAATTGGCTGAAACGACGGAACCCACGACGGACCGTCACAGGCACGACAGACCGTCACTGGGTCTCGTTTTAATATACTTAGGAATTCTTAAATTGGGTACTGAAAATCGACTCTCTGTAATCGGTGACGGACCTGCAGGACGTGCTGTCACAGCTACGACGAACCGTCGTAAGGCACCGTTTCAAAACACTTCAACTCTTGAGAATTTGGTACGGGAAACGAGTCTTTGACCGTCATGACGGAGGTGCAGGACGGACCGTCACTAGTGTGATGGGCCGTCACAGTCCACGTGAGTCCTAAGGGGCTGCGACGACCTGCGTGACGGACCGTCGCAGGCACAACGGGCCGTCACAGGTTGCGCGAATCCCAGGCAGAATCGGATTTGTCTACACGTTTTAAGGGTCGTTTTGGACTATTCTTTCCTTAATTATAAAGTTAGAGGGTTAATATTAATAAGTCTAATTACCTTGGGGTTAAAAGAGGTAACCTTAAGTTAATTAGTGGGTTTTATTGTCCTCTTCTACACTTAATTATATGTTAATTAGGGTAAAAGAAAGAGGGTTTGAACATAAGAAAACAGAAAGAACAAGAAAGAGAAAGAGAGGAATCGATCTAGAGGGAGGAGAAAACAAAGCTTGGGAATTTCTTGCTTGATCACTAGACTTCGGTGGAGGTAGGTTATGGTTTTCATGCTATTCGTAGTAGACTCTTAATAGCGAATAATATGTATTGGTAGTTTTGTAAATCTGTCTATATGCTTAATTGTATGCTTACATGAATATGATTATGTGATTTTGATAAAACAAGCATGATGAAGACTATTGAATCCCAAATCTTGAAAGAAACTTTAATCTACGTTATTAATGATGATGCCTTGGTATAAAGAAGGCTTGATGAATTAAAGTAATGGGATTGATGATGCCTTGGTATAGAGAAGGCTTGATGAACGGATAGAATAAGGTTAGTGGATCGGAGTGTCACATTCCGACACATAGTATTAGTGGATCGGAGTGTCACGTTCCGACACATAGTATTAGTGGGACGGGTGTCACGAACCGACACGTAGAATTAGGGGATCGGAGTTTCACATACCGACACATATAGGGGATCGGAGTGTCACGTTCCGACACATATAGGGGATCGGAGTGTCACGTACCGACACATATAGGGGATCGGGTGTCACGAACCGACACGTAGAATTAGGGGATCGGAGTGTCACGTACCGACACATAGTGGTAGGGGATCGGAGTGTCACGTACCGACACAAGAGAAAGAAAGATAATGAATCTTGAAAGATGATAAATATAGTCAATCTAATAAACTTAATTCCCAAATGAGTATGGTATTGAGGCTTGAGCCCTCATGGTTGAACTTGATGGTACTTGTTGATGATTATAGTACTTGTTGTTGCTACATGTTGAGTTTATAGTTGATTTATAATATTACTTGATATATATATTATCTTCTATTTTGAGTTGGCCGATGATATCTACTCAGTACTTGTGGTTTTACTGACCCCCAACTTTTATGTTTTCTTCTTTGTTATTTGTGGAATGCAGCAAACGTTCCGTCAACTTCAACTCAACAGTAGATCTAGCCAGTCTTCACTACCTTCGGAAATTCAGGGTGAGCTAATGCGTCTAGCTTGGACTGGATCTTCTTCTTCAAGTCTTGATGCCTTGAACTTCCGGCATGGACTAGCTTTTATTTGTTTTAGCTTCTTAGACGTTTTTAGTTTAGTAATTTGAGGATAGATGTTCTTGTGATGATGACTTCCAGATTTTGGGGATAATAATAATAGTTTTGAATTGTTTTTATTAATGAGTTTAAGTCTTCCGCATTACTTTCTGTTGCTATACATTGAAATGTTAAGGGTTAGATTGGTTGGTTCACTCACATAGGAGGGTAAATGTGGGTGCCAGTCGCGTCCCCGATTTAGGTAGTGACAATTTAATAATATTTTTTATTATATAATATGATATGCATGTGCAGCGCACATACCATATAAAACTATAGAACAAGTTCTATTTAATAAGGTTAGACATTTGTTGGTATTGCCTTTTTTACATTACATAAAATTTGAAATTTTCAAGAATATATCAATAAAATTAGTAGCCTAAAATCAAATTATAACGGGTGGCATTAAATATTTGTATACATGCAAAAAAATATTACTCCGTCTGTCCCATTTTATGTAAGGTATTTTGACTCCACACAGAGTTAAAGAAATGAAGGAAGACTTTTAAAACATGTGGTAAAAAATGAGTGATAAAAATTTCTGTGGACATAAATAATTTAATTAAGGGTAAAATAGAAATTTTAAAGTTAAATTATTACTTTATATAGTAATATGTTATTTTTTTTAGACTGACTAGAAAGGGCACTACGTCATATAAACTAGGATAGAGATGTTATTAATTTAGAGTTTCTTTTTTTAATCTTACATACTACTTGTTTTTAGTTTATATTTTTGAAGACATTAAGAATTTAACTTCACGTACTGTTGTTTTTTATAAGATTAAGAACTAGTTATAGTTAATATGATGTTAGGCATTTGTGAGTTGCCTTTTCTTATACCAATATATTTTTAAATCTCTGACTAGAATATCTAAGTAAAGTAGACGCCTATCACCAAGTATTTACACACATCCAAAAAAATATTAATTATCAATTTAGATGTGCATTCAGATGTTATTATTTAAAAAATAAAGACCAAGTTGTAGTTAATAAAGAGGTTAGACATTTGTTTGGGTTGCCTTTTTTATTCTTATATGTTTTTGGATATATGCCAAGAATTTCTTAATGATATTAGTAGCCTAAATCAAGTATATACCCACCTACACAATGATATTAATTATTAATTTAGACGTGCATTCATATGCAAAAATATTAGTCTTTATCATCCAATGTTCATATCTAGAGACAATATCTTAATTGTTCGACATGCATTCAAATTGAGACATCTTAATTTTAATGTAAATAAATAAGGCCTTAGTGAAGGTGAAGTTAAATTCTACAGTGGTACAATTCATTGTATATTACATACTTTTGAGTCGGGTTTTTTCCACATAAAATATTATGTCTTCACATACTGATCATAGTACTTTTCTGGAACACATTAGGCAAATGTTAGCACTTAAGATAAAAGTACTTAAGTTAGTAACTTACAAGGTCGCACGGACTAACTTTTTAGAATGTAATTTTATTGACACTGTCTTAATATATTCTATGTCCGAATAGACATAATGAGTTCACATTCATTATCCATGTCAACGTTAATGCTGTGATGAAGATGCCACTGTTAACATCCCATTGCTTCACAAAAGAGTCAAATGACGCACTACGCAGCCAGACAATGAAACAAAAAACTAAGTTTAAAGAAATAAAAGTTTAGATGCAATACATTAAATCAACATACACCAAAAATCCAATTTCTTGTATCTCTCGTGATTGATTATCTCTACTCGCATTGGGAATTACAGGCCAAAGTGGAATCATTCCAATTTTTTGGAACTCAACTCTTGAGACGTAAAAATTCATTGGGGCTTTAAGCCGACCTTTGCTAGCATTGCACTAGAAACATCACAGAAAGTCAGCCCCAATACATCAAAGGTTGTAAATTAGCAAGCAATGAAGTGAGTAATGATCATAGAGACTAGAGTTTACATGCTAAAAAGTAATTAAAAACACTTAACTTTATTTCTTCCTATATTCCAAAAGTTTGATAGGCAGAGCAAAGGGTTTTTCCTAGTTTAAGGTAAATCAGTCGAGTGAGAAAGGAATAAATTCCAAAGATGAGATTTTGTTTTTTTTTTTTTTGGGGGGGGGGGGGAGGGGCGGGTATAAAATTGTCGACTTGTAATGGAATGTATCAGGAAGAGGATGATGAAGAATGAAAGGGGAAAACATGTAAACGGGCTTAATTTGTAATCCATGATTCCTATCCTAACTTACTCTCCTTCGAAGATGATACATTCAATAACTACAAGGGCACGAGGGGGAAAATATGCCTAAAAAAATATATATTTTTTATGACTCTATTGTCTTAGAAAGTAACTTTTATAATGTATCCTCATGTATTTCTGACTAGCTCAAAAACTAACATCAAACATATAAATATTTTGATCAAATGTAGTAAACTATTTTTGGCCAGTAAATGAAAAAGAAAACTTCTAAATAACCTGAATTTAGTAGGTCCATTTATGAGTTATGATCTTAGAGATCATTATTTACTTCGAGAATCTCACTTGTATATTTGTCTCCCTATACATCTTTTATCACTCTTGGCAAGAGGGGCCGCTTCCTCATTTCCTCTTCCAAACCACAACACAAAGTAGGTCTTCATTTTGTACTTTTTATTTAAAATGATTTGAGTCCAATATTATAAACATGCATGAAAGGTAGCTATAAAAAATTACAACTCTATATTTTATTCATTTTTAAAATAAGTCCCATTTTCTTGCATATTAAAAACCAATTAATGTTAAAAACAAGGTTACAAATAAAAATAAAATAAAAAATTAACTTAAAATTAGAATAAGAGATAAATATTCTATGTAAGGACCTGTTTTTGTCATTATGGAAATACCAATGAAGAAGAAATTTGGGCCAAAAAACTTCTGAGTAGTAACTTTGTAATTTATAGCGTAAGATTGAGTTGGACCGATTTTAAGTCAAGTGATGTCTACGGCAATCCGATAATGGATGAGGGATTTAATTTTGAGTTTGATCACATTATTAGATATCCAAGAAAATAAGGAGACTGTACAACTTTACAAAGTTAATTCGGACAGGTAGACTTCATGAAACTAATCTTTGTGTGAGAAAATTTTTTAGAGCATCCTGGTTTGAAGACGAGTTGTAAAATTGGGGCATGGAAATCAAATTCTAAGTTTTTATTCTCCATTCAAGTAGTTGATGCGGGATTCATCACGCCAGGTAGGGTCGTTGTAGCGGGATGGGCCCCATCTTAGTAGGCCAGTCGCATTTATATCGGGGAAAATTCCCAAAAACTTTAGTTTCTAGAAAACATCTCTCTTAAGAGCTAAGGGATGACCCATTGTTAATTATTATAATATTTCCACAAATTTTTGCGCTAAATCTCAGTTAATTACTCCCCTAATATGTATTTAGGTTCAATGGGGGAGGGTTTTGGCCTAAAGTTAATGGTGGAAAAGCCTTTGTTGAACACTAGTATCATGGTTTTGGAGTTGGGTTGATATTTTAATATAATTCAGGTAAATTAGAATTTTTTTATCGATCCTTACTTAAATTACATGTTGTATACCCAAAATAAAAAGAAAGACTCGAATGGGAAGGCTATTGTGTCTTAGGATTATTCAGTCTTAGTGTTTAGGTAGGTGATGGTTCGACTAACTGTTGTGTAATATATGCTTGTTAATTGCTTCATTATATGAATGAGTTTATGTGAATGGGGAAACATGAACCAAACCTAAGAAAATGATTAAGTATAAAGAATTACATGCCATGAACTTGTTACTAGAGTATGTGACTATGTGCAGAATTTATTATGGGTGTGATTGTGATTGTGGTTTTATTGACTAGATCAGATATCACGTTCCGACACATGAATTGTATCGGGTGTCACGTTTCGACACATATATTGGATCGAGTGTAACACTCTAAAACATAAATATTGGATGGAGTGTCATGTTCGAACACACTAACAATTTGGGTGTGGGTTCCATGAGAGAATCACATGTTATTGTTACATTTATATTTACCAGTCATTGATGTTGGGAAACTAAATGTTTCTTTTAAGATGATACTTGATTATACATTTCGTATATCTGTGTTTACACTATTGTAATTACTTGCTTATATTGCGCTTACTGGTGCAACCACATGATCCTATAATTATACAGTTTTTTTATATGCTTATATTGCACTTGGTTTTTCTTTGTTGAGTACAGGGCATCTTCAGGCGAATATTCACATAAATACCCCAGTTAGGAAACCATTCACTAAGACAAAATGCAAGAATGATCTAGTTCTTTCAAGTCGCATAGATCCATTATAAGCTTAGTCCATTCTTCCTATATGATTATACTTTTTTATGTTTAAGTTTTAGTGCTTCACCGCCATTTCTTAGACTTGTCGATTAGTAGAGCTTTGGTATAATGACTTTCATTTGTAGGAGTCAAATTTCTACAATAGTTTTTTGCTAAACATTTGGAGTTTATGGGAACATCTAATTTATTTTGTCATTTAAACCTGCTTTTGTATCTTAAAATTGATTAGTTTTCATTATGTTCTTACTCTTGTGGTGGTAGTGGTTTTCTTACTGGAAGGTTAGTCCAAGTGTCAATCACGGTGGTAAGGCTCGTAACTAAGTCAGTACCATAGACCTAATTGTTTTGATCTCCTCGTACTAAATCAATTCTAGTAGAGTATTGCGGAATGGCACACAAACGTCAGTATTTTTTTGGAGAGGCTAAAAGACATGAGGAAATCCTTCTATTTCTTCTCCTTTTTTTTAGATGACTTGATTCCATTTTGTATTTGGTGATACAAATTGATACCTTATCTCCTTGAATCTATTATCTGATAATGGTTAACACACGATATGGCAACGTCAATCTTGTAGCTCCAATCAATGAGCTAGAAGAAGTGCTTACAACAAGAGGTCGGGTTATGGAAAAAGGCAGACGAAGAAGAAAAGGTACCACCTGCCAAGGGTGGGGGCCTAGTTTACGATTCTGAGTGAAGAGGCAACTCCTGAAACCCAAGAAGAGGTGGAAGAGAATGAAGAGATCAAAGAGGTGTAGGATGTTCGACCAAGGAAGGTTGTTGAGGCTAAGAATATCAGCATTCCTCCATCAGACCTAGTGTTAGCATAGTATATCATGAATTTTCTTAAGGTGTTGGCCGACCCTTACGTGCTTCACATAGGTCCTGATTCTCAACCTTTAACCAAAAGTCATATTTCTTCTACTATTCCCAGGGTTGATGGAGCAGTAGGCACACATGCTGTTTTAGTCCATATTGGGTCCTGCGATTATTAATACTAAGCATGACATTTTTACTATGTTTTTAAAATATGAAGTTGCCTATGTTCCATGGTTCTTAAAGGGAGGATGCCTATGAGTTTATTTTAGATTGCAATGATTGGTTCACAAATTAAGAATTGTATGCCGGTATGGAATTGAGTTTGTGTCCTTTCAGCTTCAAGTTGAGGTGAAACAAGTGTAGAGGGCCCGTCTTTAATGCAGATCGCACGTATTTCCCAGAATCACTTGGATACAATTCCATGCTTTGTTATTAGAGAGGTATGTGGCCCAGATATAGGGGAATTTCAAGAAGGATGAGTTCATGACCTTGGAATAGGGGTTTATTATTGTAGGTTCCTATGAGGCAAAGTTTCATGCTTTGTCAAGATATGACACCAAAGTAGTTACTATAGAGCATTACAGAATTCCTCTATTTGTCAAGGGACTGAGCCCCAAGTTGCAAGTAGTGTCTATTAACGTGACCTCATTAGAAAAGTTCAATGAGGTGACACACTTCAGGAAGAAAGTAGAACAAGATCGATGTGATGGGAAGGACAAGGGTTTGGATAGGAAGCCCAAGAACATTGATAACTCTTATGGTTCCTACTACAAAGGTATAAATAGTCTTTAACTCATAGCCTAGCCGATTCAATGAGCCATGCCCACTTCTACAGGTGGTTTCTCATGAATTTCATAGAAGAAACCTATCAAAATAGTAAGGGAGTCGCACCTTCATCTGGGAGCATGCCATCTTTTACAGAGTTGTTACAATTATGGAAAACCTAAGCAAATGAGAACAAATTGTCCCCATCCACGCATATCTGACCCTTGTAGCGGCATACTAGAGCAGTGATACTAGTAGGTAGCGGAGGTAATGGCAGAGACATCCACAAGGTGGATGAGGAGGGAATGCAGGTAGAGAAGTAGTGCAACCACAAAAAATGGTTTCCCATAAAGATGAAAGGGCCTACTTCTATCTTTCTCCACACAAGCTGAAGGTTGAGGTGTCTGATGTAGTGATCACATATACTATTCTTGTTTGTGATCGAATAGCTACTATTTTGTTTGATCTAGGTTCTACTAATTCATATGTGTCAATTCAATATGGCTTGGGATTTGATGCATTTTGTGATGTTCGTGATGTCCCCATCCATGTTTACACCCCAACTGGAGAGTTGTATAGTCACTTCTGTTCGTGCGTGTTTTGTCATATTTATGGTGTTTATGTTTTTTTATACTTTGGTTGATTTAGTTATTCTAAATATGACTAATTTTAGTATAATATTAGGCATGAATTTGTTGTCCCACTATTATTATTTTTTTCTTAATTTAATGTTATGTTCGTGACTCTTTATACCCAAGTAGAGAAAAGTTAGAGTGGGGAAGGATTGTGGGCCAAAAAGCTTGTGAGTAGTAACTTGGGATTTCTACCTTAGGCCAGACTTTGATGAATTCTAAGTTAGTTGATGTCTAGGGATATAGGGTAATGTATGGGCAATTTAGTTATCTTTTTGATCACATGAGTACATATCCATGACATTAAGAAGCGTTTAGTGCACTACAGAATTAAATTCGGCGAGTACAACTCCTGATTCTGATCTTGGCATGAAAGAGTAGTCTTAGAATGTCCAAGTTAGAAGAGAGGTTTCAAAATGGGAGATGGGAACTCAAATTCTGAGTTTCTTTATCCATGAAAGCCGCTGAGGTTTGATTAATCCCGCCAAGGCGGGGCCACCTTAGTGGGGTCGCCATGGCAGGCTATTCGCGACATAAATTGGCGAAAAACCTCAAAAACATTATTTTCTACAAATATGTCTTCTTAAGAACTAAGGGGCGACCCATGGCAATTTTTTATCAGAATCCCTCAAATTCTGACGCTAAAGGTAAGTCAAGTACTCCCATATTCTATATTTTGATTCTTAGAACTTAGAATCCTCTTAAATATTTTTGTGGAAGGGTTTTTGCCTGAAATTAATGGTGGGAAAAGTACTAATTGAACATTAAGATCATGGTTTTGTCCTTTGTTTGATATTTTTATATAATCTTTGTAAATTAGGACTTGTTTGTTACTTGTTTTAGACTAAGAAAAGGTTCAAAGACTCAGGAAGGGTAAGGTTCAAATATCTTAGCAGTATCCAACCTTGGTTTCAATGTAGGTTTTCGTTTGAGTTTTCGTTCTTTTATTTATGCTTGTAAATTGCTTCATTGTATGCATACATGTCAATAGGAAAAGATCAATTGATTATAATGAAATGATTACGTATGAAGTGTTTCATGCCATGAACGTATTACTTGACGTTGTGACTATGTGCACTATTCATTATGGGTGTTATTGTGATTGTCGTTATGTTGGCTTGATGGGGTGTCATGTTTCGACACATGTATTTGATCAGGTGTCACTTTACAAAACATATATAGGACCGGGTCTCACGTTCGAACGCATATATACTAGATCGGGTGTGATGTTTTAACACACTAACATTTTTTGTGTGATTTCCATGAAAGAACAATATGAGACTATTACACTTATATTCATTGATGTTGGAAAACTGTATGTTTCTTCTAAAATGATAATTGAATTATTCATTTAAGTATATGTGTATTTATTGTATTGTAAATACTTGTTTATACTGCATTGACTAGAGTAGTCGCGTGATTCTACCAGTACATTGTGGTTTTAGTTACTGATTATGCACTCGATCTTTCTTTTTTCATAAAAAGGCATCTTCAGTTAGCTATTGATAGACCTTAGTTAGGAGATCATTCATCTAGCGGATTAAAGGGTGAGCTAGTTCTTTCAAGCTCCCACGGATCCATCAATAGTTTAATCCATTCTTTTCAAACTCAGACTATATGTTTAGACTTCGTTTACGTTTTACTTTTGGGATTGGATGCTCTTTTCTAGAATTGTTAATTAACAGAGTTTGGTACAGTGACTTTCATTTCTAGGGGTTGAATTTCTGCGATAGTTGTTTGATAGACTTTCAGAATTTATGGGAAATCCTTATTTATTTCTTAAATTAAATGTGCATCCATATCTTTAAGAGGATTATTTTTTATGTCTCTTAGTCGGTGGTAGTAGTGGTTCTCCTACTGGAAGATTAAGTGTGAGATTTGATCATGACGATCAGGGTCGCGACATTTTCTAAGATAGATAAACAATAAGAAAGTGAAATTATTTTTCCTTACATATAATGTATTTATTGTATAAATTATGTTTAAGAATTTACTTTTATAAATTAAATTTTAGTCATTAATAGAATTTATATCATATGTAAACAATCGAAGCAAGAAAATGCAAAAACGAGGAAAAGAGACCAAAACAGAACTTTTAGGTACAAAACAATTGCATCACATGTCACCTTGATTATTTTTAATAAAAAACAGTGCTTCTAAATATTATATATGTTGTGAATAAACTAATAAATATCTCTTTTTGTGATTGACTTACCTTTGAGAATTGTTGATTGGTTATAAACTTATGATTAATGCAAATATTCTTTTTGATAAGTAAACTTATTGACTATATTAAAATTTCCCTATTGAAAATTCATGAAATTTTATCTTTAAGCTAACTAGTTAGAGTATTGACTATAAATATTATTAGTCAATCACAATTATTTTTTATAATTATTAATTAGTGGACCAAATTCAATGTATCATTTGAACAACATCTATATAAATCACTCTTTCTCTTTTCTTTTCTTTTCTTTTTCCTCACTCACTGAGTCATCTTTATATACAACGGGTGGATTCAGCTGAGGTAATCATGGATATGGTGGAGGAAGAAGTTATGTGGGCGGAAGAGGTGGTGGAGCAAACGATTGTTTTTACTATGGCGGGTATGAGAACTTTTCTAGGGAGTGCACCTAGATGAAATGAAATAACACTGGAGGTGGTAGATACTCCAGTGGTGGCCATGGTTGCGGTGACCTAGGTGCTGGTGGAGTTTCCTACAAATGTGGTGAGGATTATCACTATGCATTTAAATGAACCAATGGTTGTCACTGATCGTATCATAAAGACCTAACTACTGCTAAAATAAATTAACTATGAAAACGTTTTGTATATAGAGATGACTGAGTGAGAAAATAAAGAGGAAGACTAATTTATATAGCCATTTCTCAGAGGATATATTTAATTTGGTCCACTAATTATTAATTAAAATTTAAGAAATAATTATTGAATTATTCACCAACAATATATATTGTCAATACTCTAAATAGTTAGCTAAAAGATAAGATTCCATGACTTTTGACTAAGAAATTTTCTTATGATCCACTAAGTTTACTTATCAAAAAGAATTTTTGCATGAATACTAAGTTTATAACCAATCAACAATAATTGAAGGGAAGTGAATCACTAAAAGAAAAATTTATTAGTTTAGTTACAACATATATATATTATAAGTTAAGTATCAATGATTTCTTTAAAAAAAAATAAGTAACCAAAGTTCTCTTTTCTCCATATTTCCATTTTTTTGGATTATTGACATATGATATAAATTCAAATTAATAACTAATATTTAATTTCTTAAAGTGAATTCTTTATCATAATTTATATAATAAATACATTATGCATTAGGAAAAATAATTTACCTTCCTTCTTGTTTATCTCTAACGTGAATATTTATCTTTAATTCTAATTTTAGGTTTATTTATATTGTATTTTATGTTTAACTTTCTCTTTAATATTTAAGTATTTATGTATTGAAATAAAGTAAAAAAAGAGTTGTACTTTTTCAAGTTTGATATAGAGAATATAGTCACTGTTATTTTAAGGAAAGAGTCGGATTTTGTAAGAACCTACATCACATGTGGAAGAATACATTAAACATGACAAGTAACAATAAATACAATATCTTGTTAGCAACAAGTTTTCATTCAAATTGCTTGTATCGGTGCCAGTTGAGTTCAACTTGATTGTCAATATCTCCTAAAAGGACAAAATAGTTAGCCTTTGTTGTATAAATTTTTAATTTAATCAACAAAGACTACAAAGCAAAAAATAAAAGTCAAAAATAGAAAACCTTGCTATATTCTGTAAAATTAAGAAAAGTAAACATCGTATTTCATGCTACATATATGCACATAATCAATCAATTATTGACCACTTATACTTGTGATATTCTACGAAATCATACAACCAGACCTTTTATCATAAAAAATACAACAAAAAAATTATCCTTGCAAAGATATATGGTAAAAATAAAGCAAAAAATTATAGCAGAACAAAGAAACCAAACACCTAAATGAAACTTAAATTGTTGCGTCCATTAGCAAGATTTCAAATTCCAAACAACGTTAGTTCCATCAGCACTAATACTTAGGATATAATTAATATTCTTGTTCATCTTCAAAGATAAGATTTTTTCTTTATTCTTGTTAAGGTACTAACCAATATCCCCGGGTGAAAGGACAATTATTAAATTGGTTATGGCTATCAGTTAGACAAAATCTTATATGACATTA
The DNA here is from genome assembly GCA_027705065.1 of Solanum peruvianum. Lineage (NCBI taxonomy): Eukaryota > Viridiplantae > Streptophyta > Magnoliopsida > Solanales > Solanaceae > Solanum > Solanum peruvianum. Next base: position 20,844,668 of record JAKWJD010001766.1, on the reverse strand, counting down.
TAAAATCATTAAGGTACCATGGAAAGTATATCTCAGGAAACCTAAATAGAAGTTACATGAAACAATATAGTTTGATGACACGAGGGTAACACAAGAAGTGTGTAGGTATGAGTGTGCGCGTATGTTCTTTATATTATTGACTGATAACATACTTGCTTCATTGGTGTTGTTATTTTTTTATGTTTGTTGCTTGTCACATGGTAAGTGCTATAGTTGATTTTATACTATAACATATTGTATATTACGTTCTATTTTGAATAGACCGATGATAGGCAATTAGTACATGTATCCCTGTACTGACCCATACTTAAGTTTTTCTTCATTTCCTTTTGTAGGGTACAACAAGTATGCCAGAGAATTTGACTAACCTCTGCTCTATCAAGTCACAAGTATATCATGTTTCACGGTAGACTATTCATTCTAGAGCGTGTTGTATTCTTTCAGTCATGACATGATGTGCTTATATTAAGACACTATTTTCTTTTAAATATATTGGTGTCTTTGTTACTCTTAGACTTGGTCTTTAAGTATTACATGTCCTTGTTGCGATGACTTTTAGGTTTTGGGAATAAAATGTGATATACTCTAGTGGATTTGAGTTTCTTACATTAATATATTTGAGCTTCCACATTATGGTTGTATTTGTAAGAAATAAAATTAATAGTAGTTAGGAATTGAATCCGTTAGTTCACCCACCTAAGAGGTTAAGTGTAATTCAATTCATGAATCGTTATGGATGGTGAAAAACTTTGTATTAGAGTAAGGGTTTAGTGATTCCATCAGAAAAGGACATATCTAGTGGTGTCTTGTGAAATGGTGCGGGGACATCTTTACTTTTCTTTAGGAGTCTATGGGACTTTAGCATGACTCATTTCACAACAATAAACTTGATCTGTAATGAGTAATTCTTAATGAAGGGACATAAATTGTGTTTTGGAAAGTGTATTTGTAGAGACAAATTTACTTTTTTGACATTAATTTTAAGCCAACATCAATGAAGATATGGTATTTAGTACTTAAATGTACAATAACAGGTCGCAAAGACAAACCTATAAGTAAAAAATTTATATTTTTTTTTTGCTTAAAACATCCCTGAAGTATGACTTAAACCTAAAGGGTAGTGCAAGGTTGGTTTATTATGGTATAGGCAAATATTTATGAGGTTCTCTAGGTAGGAATATTTCATCAATATGATATCTAAACCTAATTACTATATATTATCAAGGTATGGTAATTCTTATATGATGCAACCTTTGATTTATGATATTGTGTTTAAGATTGAGGATTTAACAACTCAAGCAATGACCTGGATCTATTTTCTTGACTTACAAGTAACTTTCTTTGTTAAAGAATCCATTTTTTTATTAGCATTAGCCATAGGAAAACATTTACAACTAGACATGGTGAAGATCAATAAGACTTTACATAGTTGTGCTAGGATGAAGATGCAAGTGGATCTACTAGATAATTTCTCCAAGGTTGTTCAGTTAAAAGCCATGATTGATGAGACTAAAACTTCTAGGGTGGAGGAAATTCAGATTCAATATGACATCGTTCTGAAATTATGGAAGTGTCTTTAACTACAAACGCATTCGTAAAACAATGTAGGGTTCTACATCAAGAACTGAAGGCTCACATGAAGAAAGAAGGGCATGAAGATAATGAAAAGATTGTTGACAATGCACAACAAGAGGTAGCCATAATAACTGTGGGCATGCAACTTAAGAAATGGATTCTACAAATAAAATAATCCAGGCATGAAGAGAATAATCGAAAGGTAGAAGATGAGGATGTTTGCACGTGCAATCCATTTCTAGTAACAAGTAATATAGTTAATGACGAAGACTATAGTACACATAATACAATCATGGAGGATTAGATAAATGAAGATAATCAGCACATCACTTCTATTAATGTTTTTCGGAAGCGTAAGGAAATAAAAGTACATTACAGATAGACAGGGAAAATATTGATGATGAGAAGGAGAATGTCCCTGCAAAATAAAAGGAAGCTCAATAAAAAAAGTTATAGGCACACGAAAGAAAGGGCTAAAGGAAAGACCATTACTGAGAAGGAGTTTATAGCTAAATAGAAGAAGAAGGAGAAACATACTCAATTGGGCAGGTTATAGGACCAAATCGACCAGATCAAGACCAAATAGCATAGACGATAGATCATAGGGAAGTAGAATTCGTGCAACTAGTAAGATTAGGGATTTATATATTGTAGTTATACAAGAAAGTGGAAAGGATAAGATTTTGTTCAAGGAGTTGGAAAATGTTGCATATCATGAACCTCTACAGATGTCAAGTGCACTAGATGGGGCTCAAAATCCCCCAGAGGTCAAAGTTGATTCACTCCATTACTTAAACATTAGTTCATGTAATCACAGAAAAGTCAACTTCAATAGAAAGGTTGCATAAACTAGTCACACACAATAACTCTATTAAGGAACTTGTAAACATGACAATTTCATAGAACAGAAAAGAAGTAAAAAATACAAAAAGAAGAAAATGTCTCCAATATAAAAAAACATTAGTAAAGAGGCGAGGCTATCAGCACAGATTTCCTAGAGAATAATGAAAGTATGGGATAAATGAGATAGTAATGTCTTAGTGCCTACAAGAATACAAACAAAGAAGGGGGGGGAGGGGTAATATCAACGTCCAAATGAGTTTCAAAGCTTTATTCTAGAATCTTGGGTATGGTAGAAAACAACATGCCTTTCGTAGGGTACAAACTCTATGTAAAACAACATATATCTGTATGATTGCTTTTATCGAATCATTTTAAAGTTGTAGACATATTCGAAGATACAAAAGAAAATTTGGGATGCAATAAGCTAATTATAATACTAATGGGAAGATTGGGGTTTTTATCAACCATTATATTTAAATACTAAAACCTAAATCCTAAACACTAATATAATAACCCCTCCTGCATACACACTTATTTAAACCAAAATTTTTTTTACGTGAATCGAAATTTTATTATTTCATCACATTCGATATAATTTCAAAGGGTAAGTGAAAACCTCACGTTAGGTCTTAGGATTTAGGATTTAGGGATGCGGGTGCTGTAGAAAACTCTAAGCAATAGTTGACTTCACTACTCACATTATATAATGGAAATTAGTTTAACCATTGTGGTTTATGATACCTGCTCCTATATTGAGTGATGAAGTTTATGAGAATGACATATCCTCAATCAGTTATACTTCAAAATATGATTTGGATTGTGGGTGGTGATTTCAATGTGATCCTTGGAAATTAGGAAAATATTAGTTGATTGCCTTTATCTCCACATGAATATGAGGATCATACCCTATGTCTTAACTCATGTGTGTTGTTTGATTATTTCTCAGGAAATCCGTTTACTTGGTGGAATGACAGAGTTGATGAGTCATGTAATTTCAAGAGACAATATAGTGTTGTGTTCAATGATTCATTACTTGATAAAGTGGCAACACTGGATTACAACACCTAGCTTGGATAGTGTTTTGATATGCCCCACTACAACTTACTTGTGGGGTGGAAATATTAATAGTCCTATTCCTTTCAAGTTCTTGAAGTTTTGGACTAGAAGAGAAGATTTAAGAAATGTTGTTCAACAAAATTTGTTGTCTGAAGGCTGGGATAAATTTTCATTAAGCTAAAGAAGAAATATAAAAGGACCAAGAAGACCTTGTTAGTACTGTAGTGAGAAGATTGGAGATATTTTTAAGCAACTATTCATTAGAGAAGGTATTGTGAAGATTAAAAAGAGTTTATTCCAAGAAGACCCCTCACAAGTTAATGAAACAATATTGAAAAGAGCACATGCAGAGTTAAAGCTCTATCTTCATTGCAAAGAAGAGTTTTGGAGAAAAAAGGCTAGTGTACAATGGTTTGAGGAGGAGATATAAATACTACATTTTTTGATTTCCTTGTTATGGGAAAAAGGAAAGCCGCAAATTGAAAAGAGATCTCAAGGAAGATTTAAAAAAAAATTGATGATTACATTAAAAGAAAGGACTCTACTTTTATGAAATGTAATTCACTAGTTGAAATATAGCCAAGGAAATGTCTCTATTATAGGGTATTCACTCGCTAATTTTTAGGAAGATAATGATTTTCTTAAATCTCTACTTGAGGCAGAAGAAATTAAATACAAGTGGCGTTTGATTAAATGCTTATAGTGTCTGTCGTCCTGATGATTTTCCGAGATATTTCTACTAGACATGTTGGGATATTTTACATCCTAAATTTATTAAAATTATACATGTATATTTCCAGGATGTTTCTCACCAAAAGTCTATTACTCACACCAATCAAGTTCTAATACATAAAAAGGATGTTATCCAGTCCTTATCAAATCATAGAGCCAATAGTCTGAGTAAATTTTTAAACAAAATCATTTCAAGACTTGTTCATGATAGGATTGAGGGTTATCTATCTAACCTGATATCAAAAATCAATCAGGTTTTGTTAGAAGAAGGAATGTCACTTAAAATGTATTGCTAGTCCAAGAGGTTATATTTGATATAAATCTAAGGGATAATCAATGTGGTTAAAAAGCTAGACATGGCGAATCATATGATCGGGTAGGTTACAGTTTTTTAATAGGAGTCTTGGAGAGATGTGCTTTGTTTCTAACATACTAGACATTATTTGGAGAACCATTGCTTATAATTGGTATTCTGTTCTTATTAATGGGAATCTTATGACTTTTTGTTCTCTACAAGAGGGGTTAAGCAAGGAAATCCTTTATCACCTGCTCTTTCTTTATTAATAGGAGAGATTTTATTAAAAGTTATGAATTAAGTATTTGAGATATATGATTATAGTGTAATGTATTTTCTAAATGGAGTAATAAATTGAATCATTTTCTTATTCAGATGATAAATAAGTTTTGTAGTTGCAAACAAAAAATCTTCACAGCATATAACGAGTATTTTGAAAAAGTATGAAGAGTAATCAAGACAATGATTAATTAAGATAATAACTCATATTATGTATGTTATAAGGTTGCACATGCTTCTCGGTAGTGCATATAGGTGATCAGTCATTTTTAAGGAGATTTAATTCCATTGAAATGCCTGGGATGCCCTATTGGTTATGCTGCAAAGAAGAAGGTATATCTCTTTATATTATCAAAGAAGATGCTAGACAAGCTACAAATGTGTCTGGGAATATTTTGAATTTTTGGGGGTAAAAAGTATTAATCAAAAGCGTGAGGGTCTTTATTTATCTTTCATAGGTTATTAATCCATTCAAGTGTGTAATACATGTCATTTATATAATGTTTGCTAAATTTCTGTTCAACTTCAAAGAGGAGGGAAGATCTACACATTGGATAGCTTGGAAGGATGTCTATGTGCTAAAATAAGAAGGAGAATTGGGTTCTTTGACCTCTATAAGGTTTTAATTTGTATGTTATTGTGGAAATTTAGGATAACTAACACAGTGGTCAAAGTATATATGAAAGAAGTAGTATAAGATCCAAAGACATAGAGAGTAGAACGGAAATTGGGCTCTCAAGTATGAAAGAATAGGTTTTTTTAAAGAGATTTGTTAATTATGATATATGTTCGGAACCAAAGGAAGCACATGCTAGTGTATGGTTTGATAATTGGACTAAACTTGTAACCTACACTACCATATGAACATGGAACACGATAAAAATCAGGTGGAATCTATTATTGAGTTTCTTAATAAGGATGGATGGGATAAAAAAGTACTAAAAGATAATCTTGATAAGGACAACTATTATCATGTTACAAGAATCTTGGAAAGTCTAACACATTCATTAGAAGAGAAAAACCTTGATGATTGCCTAGTTGATCTGGAAAATTTAAGGTTAAATAAGCTTGGAGTTGTGTAGAAATTGAAAGGAGCCTATTAAGAAGATATTGAACATATGGGTGAAAGGATTATCATTGAATGTGTTGTTTATTTTATGGACGTTGTCATATAGCAGAATTCCTAGAAGGGAAGTTCTTATTAGAAGATAAAAATTTTTATTCGGACATATATTGTTGTTGTAACCACAATATACAAGACAAATTTGTACATTTGTTCATTGAAGGTCCCGACTCATGTCATATTTCGAGGTTATTCACGAAGGAAGCATGTCCTTAATTTCGCGTGGTATAGATCAAACAAACATCGGAGGAATGGCGGAAGAGTTGTTCTGCTACTAAACTAAAGCAAATATTCAAAGCAGTTCCTGCTATTATAGTATGACGAATTTGGAAGTGAAGGAATATGATCAAGCCTAAGAGTAGAATGAATAGACAAAATATAATACTAGAGAATCACAAAAATGTATGCATATACACATGGTTAAAGAGAAATCCAATGAATTGGCCACTGATTGTCAAGTTCCTGAAAGATTATACTCCCCTGACAAAAAAAAACATTGTTAGATTGTTACACCATAAATTCAAGTGCAATATTGATGGATTTGTAAAATATGAACTATGATCAATTGCTTTCTGGATAAGAGATGAACAAGGGAAGATGATAGATTCCGACTTAAGGGAATGGAGAATGTGTATGTTGTTGATGCATAAATAAAAGTCATTAGAATGGGTATAGCATATTGTATTAAACACCACCTAATACCCTTAATGGCTAAGAAAAATTTATGTGTAAGCTGGGTTAAATAATATCTCTTTATTTAGGCTACATTAATGGATTGATGAAAGATATCAATGTGGAAGTGATCCATATATATCAATAAGGAATTAAGTTTTTTTTGCTAACATTGCTTTTGATTTTGCAGGTAAATGCATGAAACAATTTTTTAACATAAAAATCAAACACCTCAACAAGTAAAAATAACTATTCAGCTAGAAATGGGCAACACAACAAATCTGAGAAAAAGGAAAACATAGAACACATGCTTCAGGATTCTAAGTTAACATTAAGCAAAAAAAATGAAAAATACAATTTCCATGCCTCATTCAGTCAAATACTTTATTTTCTCCATTAGAATCTAAGCTTCATAAATAGTTCTATTAACACTTTTGGAGTTCAATTTCTTTATAAGATTAAATCAAATATGGAAAGTAACGTAAAAGGCGTAGTAGATCATAATATGTTTTGATTGATTGTCTATATCATTTTAGTTATATTGGGGGTAAATTTTACAATCACGTACCTTCCAATCTAGATTAAATCTACCACATTTATATTTAAGAAGTCATCATTGGAAATTAATCATGTCATCGGTAATATTTTTGACGTTCAAGAAGTGATTGATTTTGTTTGTAAGTAAAGATTCTTGCATGGGTGAGGTAGTGTTAAGAAAGCCATGGTTGCAAAGCTTCGGTGAGGTAGATCAATGGGCTAACTTAATTTAGGTTTTCGGGAACTCTGACAAGCTCTTACCATTATTTTTCTTTTCTTTATTTGATTTTTTTACAATTAGATATTTATTTTGATCGAGCCACATCAGGTATAGTATTTGTATTTTTATTTTATATTTAGTAAAAAATCATATAAATTTCAAATGACTTAATTTGTTTTTCATTCTCATAACGCCCATGTAATTTCACTATATTTCCAGCATTTTTTACATTTTATAAGATGTGAATTGCATTTTCTATAACTTACATACATGCGAAATATATAATTTTTGGTATGCTTTCTCTCTCGTGCACGTTATCATAATTTGCACCCACCATGGATAAGCGAGTGTGTATACCCACTCACTCCAACTGCAATAATGGATAAGGAAGATTTACATAGGAAGGCAAACTCTCAGCGAGGAGGAAAACCAGGTATGGGGGAAGGGAAATCCATTGATTCCAGTCAAAGAGTAGTTGAATAAAGTACAAAACAGGGTGAATCTAGAGAAATGGAGGTATTGGAAATAAAAAGTGTAGACCTAGCTTCAAATCAGCTGAGTAGTAAAGGTAACACTAGGAAAGAGATATTGAGTGACAAAAGGTCATGTCCAACTCAAGAACATTGTTATGCATCAAGGAAGTAATTCAAAGCAAGAGACAAAGTAATAGCCATCTCGGACAGGGTTATTCAGACCACTCAATATCGAAGCCGTGTAAAATCAAGTAACACAGAAATCATAGGTGGATGAAGTGGAAGATAAGGCTAATGCACTGAGCAAGAAAAAATCAGCATGGGATGACTTTGATATTACGAAATTGGCTAATGTGGAATACAGATTGGAGTATGTAACTCCAACAAAAAATAGGGAGATAGTAGAAATCAAAACTGCTGATATAAAATATGAAATAATATATACTGGGGCAACGTTGTTGTGTTTTATGAGTTGGGTGCACCCCCCCTTTAGGGATACAATGATCAATACAGAACCTATGGAGGAAGTATGGTATATATGGTGTCTATGTTAAGAAAATGGGGTACTATTGCTGAGATTTGATACTATGATTGCAAACCACAAGGTGTTACAGGGTAGCATTTTCTGTTTCAATAATTGTAAAGACCTGTTTATTCGTTTTGAGCAGCAGATTTTAATTCTGGAAAAACTGGCTTGGACGACGGAAGTCACGACGGACCGTCGTGGTCACGACGGCCCGTCGAGGAGGTTTCGTTCCATGACACTTAGAATTCTTCAATTTGGATATTAAAATCGACTCTGTGTAATTTGTGACGGACCTGCAGGACGTGCCGTCACATCCACGATGAACCGTCGTGAGTTCCCGTTGCAAAACACTTCAACTTTTGAGAATTTGGTACAAGAAACGAGTTTCTGACCATCAGGACGGAGGTGCAGGACGGACCGTCACTGGTGTGATGGGCCGTCACAGCTCACCTGGATTTTGGGAGGCTGCGACGACCTGCGTGACGGACTGTCGCAGGCACGACGGGCCGTCACAGGTTGCGCAAATCCCAGGCAGAATAGGATTCCTCTACACGTTTTAAGGGTCGTTTTGGACTATTCTTTCCTTAGTTATAAAGATTGAGGGTTAATATTAATAAGTCTAATTACTTGGGGGTTAAAAGAGGTAACCTTATGTTAATTAGTGGGTTCTATTGTCCTCTTTTAGTCTTAATTATATGATAATTAGGGTAAAGGAAAGAGGGTTTGAATAAAACAAACAGAAAGAACAAAGAGAAAGAGAGGGATCGATCGAGAGGGAGGAGAAAACGCAGCTTGAGGATTAGCTTGTTGATCAATTCTTCGGTGGAGGTAGGTTATGGTTTTCAGGCTACTTTTAGTAAACTCTTAATAGTGAATGCTATGTGTAGATAGTATTGTAAACCCTACTATGTGCTTAATTGTAAGCTTGTATGAATATGATATATATATATGCGATTATATGATCATGATGAAGTTTTGAATCCCAAATCTTGAAAGAAACCCTAATTCACTTGTTGATGATGATGCCTTAGTGTAAAACAAGGCTTGATAAATTATATAATGAGATTGATGATGCCTTAGTATGAAAGAAGGCTTGATGAATTAGGGGATCGGGTGCCACGTTCCGGTACCAGGATAGAATGAATATGAGGATCGGAGTGTCACGTTCCGACACCAGGATAGAATATGGATCGGGTGCCACGTTCCGGTACCAGGATAGAATGAATATGAGGATCAGAGTGTCACGTTCCGACACCAGGATAGAATATGGATCGGGTGCCACGTTCCGGTACCAGGATAGAATGAATATGAGGATCGGAGTGTCACGTTCCGACACCAGGATAGTAAATGGATCGAGTGCCACGTTCCGGTACCAGGATAGTATATGAGGATCGGAGTGCCACGTTCCGGCACCAGGATAGAAATATAGGAGCGGAGTGTCACGTTCCGACACAAGAGGAAGAAAGATAATGAATCTTGAAAGATAATGAATATACTCAATCTAATGAACTTAATTCCCAAATGAGTATGGTATTGAGGCTTGAGTCCTCATGTGTGAACTCGGTTGTAGTTATTGATGAATTCATGTTGTTATTGCTACATGTTGAGTATTGTAGTTGATTTACATTATTATTGATATATTCTGTTCCCTATTTTGAGTTGGCCGATGATATCTACTCAGTACTTGTGGTTGTACTGACCCCCTACTTTTATGTTTTCTTCTTTGTTATTTGTGTAATGCAGCAAACGTTCCGTCAACTTCAACTCAGCAGTAAATCAAGCCAGTCTTCGTCACACGGATCTTCAGGGTGAGCTAATGCTTCTAGCTTGGACTGGGTCTTCTTCTTCAAGTCTTGATGCCTTGAACTTCCGGCATGGACTAGCTTTTTAGTTATTTTTGTTCTTAGACATTCCTAGTTTAGTAATTTGAGATAGATGTTCTTGTGATGATGACTTCCAGATTTTGGGGATAATAATAATAGTTTTGAATTGTTTTATTAATGAGTTTAAGTCTTCCGCGTTTCTTTTGTTGAGATTGTATTAAATGTTAAAGGTTAGATTGGTTGGTTCGCTCACATAGGAGGGTAAATGTGGGTGCTAGTCGCGGCTCGGATTTGGGTCGTGACAAACTTGGTATCAGAGCATTAGGTTCGTTGGTCTCATCACACAAGAACATGTCTAGTAGAGTCTTAAGGAACGGTAGGGGGACGCCTTTACTGTTCTTTGAGAGGCTATAAGACTTTAGGAAAATTCCATTCTTTCATTCTTCTTTCGTGCTACTACTTGAGTCCAATTGGTATCTAGGTGATACAAATTGGTATCTGACCATCTTCATTCTATTTCGCAGATGGTTAGAACTAGAGCAACGACCGCACCAGCAGCACCAACAGAAAGACAAGAAACGACTGAGCCAGCCACTGGGGCTGTAGCACGAGGAGAGCAGCGGCAAGAGGCCGTGGAAGAGGTCGTGGGAGGACGTCCTCTAGAGAAAGAGGACGAGCCCCTAGCCCATCTGATACTAGGGCGGTGACTCCTCCACTGACCGAGGAGGTGATAAGAGAGGGTGAGGAAGGGGAGAGTGAACAAGTGCAAAATGAGGAATTGCCACCCCAACCTACCCCAGAGATGATCAACCAGGTACTTGCTTATCTTAGCGGGTTATCCGATCAGGGTCAGGCACCTCTAGTGGTTTCTACACCAACACCTCCGGTTTCAGAGATACGACATGCGGCTACTATGGCTCCCCGCATGGATGCATCATTGGGAATAGGCACATTTCCACGTCTGACTACTGGGCCTATTATGACAAATGATCAGCATGAACTTTTCAGTATGTTCTTGAAATTGAAACCTCCAGTCTTCAAGGGTGCAGACTCTGAAGATGCTTATGATTTTCTTGTTGATTGTTATGAGCTACTACACAAGATGGGGATAGTAGAACGGTTTGGCGTTGAGTTCGTAAGCTATCTGTTTCAAGGGAACGCCAAAATGTGGTGGCGGTAACATATTGAGTGTCAACCAACAGAGGCACCACCTATGACTTGGCAATCATTCTCTACCCTGTTTATGGAGAAGTATATCCCAAGGACTTTGAGAGATAGAAAAAGGGATGAGTTCTTGAGTCTCGAGCAAGGTAGGATGACGGTTAACGCATATGAGGCTAAGTTTCGTGCATTATCAAGGTATGCCACCCAACTTTGTTTCAGTCCACAAGAACGGATCCGCCGTTTTGTGAAGGGGTTGAGGTCAGAGTTGCGGATTTCAGCCTTACAGATAGCGGCAACGACAACATCCTTTCAAGAGGTGGTAGACTTTGTGATAGAAGTGGAAGGAGTGAAGCCAGATGACTTCCCCACGACATCGACATCAAAAAGGTTTCGAAGGTGAGGTGAGTTTAATGGTTCTCACTCTAGAGGACAGAGCTCCGGAGGTTACACAAGTCGACCAATTCAGTCTTCAATACAGACTGTAGTTGGGGGTCCACCTCAGACCGGTCAACACTTCTCTGAGAGACCTATGCATGAACCCAGAGAGTGCTATGGATGCGGGGAGATTGGACATATTAAGAGATATTGTCCAAAACAGAGTTATAGACCCCCAACAGTTAGAGGTAGAGGTGGTCATGGTAGAGGCCGTTTTTCTGGAGGGCGTGGTGGCCGAGGTAATGGTGGTCACCAAAATGGCCGAGGAGATGGGCAAATTGGAGCCACTACGACATAACATGGTAGGGGCAACGGACAGACTGGTGATAGGACCCATTGTTACGCTTTCCCTAGGAGTTCTGAAGCGGAGGCGTCTGATGCTGTTATCACAGGTAATCTTCTTGTTTGTGATTGCATGGCTTCCGTATTGTTTGATCCTGGATCTACATTTTCATATATATCTTCATCATTTGCTAATGGTCTAAATCTATGTTGTGAACTACTTGATATGCCTATTCGTGTTTCTACTCCGGTGGGTGAGTCTGTAGTAGTTGAAAGGGTATATAGGTCTTGTTTGGTGAACTTTGTGGGGAGCAACACTTATGTAGATATGGTTATCTTAGAAATGGTTGACTTTGATGTAATTCTGGGTATGACTTGGCTTTCTCCGAATTTTGCGATCTTGGATTGTAATGCTAAAACAGTGACGTTAGCCAAGCCTGGGACAGATCCGTTAGTGTGGGAGGGTGACTACACTTCCAATCCGGTGCGTATTATCTCCTTTCTTCGTGCTAAGAAAATGGTTAGTAAAGGGTGTTTAGCTTTCTTGGCACATCTCAAGGACGACACTACTCAAGTACCCTCGATTGAGTCAGTTTTGGTAGTCCGCGAGTTTTTGGATGTGTTCCCTGCAGATCTTCCTGGCATGCCACAGGATAGGGATATTGATTCTGCATTGATTTGGAACTGGGTACTCGCCCCATTTCTATACCCCCGTATAGAATGGCTCCCGCCGAATTAAGAGAGTTAAAGGCTCAAGTTCAAGAGTTGTTGAGTAAAGGCTTCATTAGACCAAGTGCATCTCCATGGGGTGCTCCGGTGTTGTTTGTGAAGAAGAAGGATGGGAGTTTTTGAATGTGCATAGATTACCAGCAGTTGAATAAGGTAACTATTAAGAACAAATATCCTCTTCCTCGCATTGATTACTTATTCGATCAACTACAAGGTGCTTGTGTCTTCTCGAAGATCGACTTGAGATCCGGTTATCATCAATTGAAAATACGGGCAACGGATGTGCCAAAGACCGCTTTTCGGACTAGGTATGGGCATTATGAATTTGTAGTGATGTCCTTTGGTCTTACAAATGCCCCCGCTGCCTTCATGAGTTTGATGAATGGGATATTTAAGCCGTATTTGGATCTCTTCGTGATCGTATTTATAGATGATATACTGGTATATTCAAAAAGTAGGGAGGAACATGAGAAGCATTTGAGAATTGTATTGGAAATGTTGAGGGAGAAGAAGCTTTATGCCAAGTTCTCTAAGTGTGAGTTTTGGCTAGATGCAGTGTCCTTCTTGGGGCACGTGGTTTCTAAGGATGGAGTGATGGTAGATCCTTCTAAGATTGAAACAGTGAAGAATTGGGTAAGACCTACAAACGTGTCAGAAATACGGAGTTTTGTGGGGTTAGCTAGCTACTACCGCCGATTCGTCAAGGGATTCTCTTCTATTGCTTCCCAACTGACGAACTTGACTGAGCAAAATGTTCCATTTGTATGGTCGGATGAGTGTGAGGAAAGCTTTCAGAAACTCAAGACTTTGTTGACTACCGCGCCTATCCTTACCTTGCCAGTGGAAGGTAAGAATTTCATTGTCTATTGTGATGCATCCTATTCGGGTTTGGGTGCAGTGCTAATGCAAGAGAAGAACGTGATTGCTTATGCTTCAAGACAATTAAAAGTGCATGAACGTAACTATCCAACTCATGACTTGGAACTGGCCGCGGTAGTATTTGCACTAAAACAATGGAGACATTATTTATATGGGGTTAAGTGTGAAATCTATACGGATCATCATAGTCTACAGTATGTCTTTACTCAGAAAGATTTGAACTTGAGACAAAGGAGATGCATGGAACTACTGAAGGACTACGATATCACTATCTTGTATCATCCGGGGAAGGCGAACGTTGTGGCAGATGCCTTGAGTAGAAAGGCCGGAAGCATGGAAAGTCTAGCTCATTTGCAAGCTTCTAGACGCCCATTGGCTAGAGAAGTGCAGATTTTGGCTAATGACCTTATGAGGTTAGAAATAAATGAGAAGGGAGGATTGCTAGCTTATGTGGAGGCAAGATCCTCCTTCCTTGACAAGATTAAGGGGAAGCAGTTTGACGATGAGAAATTGATCCGGATTCAAGATAAAGTGTTGCAAGGAGAGGCTAAAGAAGCAACAATCGACGAGGAAGGTGTTTTGAGGATTAAGGGAAGGGTATGTGTACCCCGCGTCGATAATTTGATCAACACTATTCTGACAGAGGCCCATAGTACAAGGTATTCTATACATCCGGGTGCAACCAAGATGTATCGCGACCTAAAGCAACACTTCTGGTGGAGTAGAATGAAGCGCGATATTCTTGACTTTATTGCCAAATGTCCAAACTGTCAACAAGTAAAATATGAACACCAAAGGCCCGGAGGAACGCTTCAGAGAATTCCCATTCCTGAATGGAAGTGGGAGAGAATCGCAATGGACTTTGTGGTTGGTCTTCCAAAGACAATGAGTAAGTATGACTCCATTTGGGTGATTGTGGATAGGTTAACTAAGTCTGCTCATTTCATTCCGGTCAAGGTGACTTACAATGCAGAAAAGTTAGCAAAAATCTACATCTCAGAAATCGTTCGATTGCATGGGGTTCCACTATCCATCATATAAGATAGAGGTACGCAGTTGACTTCTAAGTTTTGGAAAACATTGCATGCTGAATTGGGTACAAGGTTGGACCTTAGTACTGCGTTTCACCCTCAGAATGATGGTCAGTCTGAACGAACGATTCAAGTGTTGGAGGATATGCTTCGTGCGTGCGTGATAGAGTTTGGTGGCCATTGGGATAGCTTCTTACCTTTGGCAGAGTTTTCATACAATAATAGCTATCACTCCAGTATTGATATGGCACCATTTGAAGCATTGTATGGGAGGAGGTGTGTAGATCTCCCATTGGGTGGTTTGATGCATTTGAGGTTAGACCTTGGGGTACTGACCTCTTGAGGGATTCGTTAGATAAGGTGAAGGGCATTCAAGAAAAGCTTCTAGCGGCGCAAAGTAGACAAAAGGAGTATGCAGACCGAAAGGTTAGAGACTTGGAGTTCATGGAAGGTGAACAAGTCTTGTTGAAGGTTTCACCCATGAAAGGGGTGATGCGATTTGGAAAAAGGGGTAAGTTAAGTCCAAGGTACATTGGACCATTTGAGGTACTAAAGCGAATAGGGGAGGTGGCTTATGAATTAGCCTTGCCTCCAGGGCTGTCCGGAGTGCATCCGGTATTTCACGTGTCCATGTTGAAAAGATACCACGGAGATGGAAACTACATCATCCGTTGGGATTCAGTTTTGTTTGATGAGAACTTGACTTATGAGGAGGAACCGGTTGCTATATTAGATAGAGAAGTTCGCAAATTGAGTTCGAGAGAGATTGCATCCATCAAAGTTCAATGGAAGGATCGACCGGTTGAAGAGGCTACTTGGGAGAAGGAGGCAGATATGCAAGAAAAATACCCACATCTGTTTACAGATTCAGGTACTCCTTTTCGCCATTGTTTTTCTTCTTTTGATCGTTTGGGGACGAACGATGGGTAAATTGGTATCTATTGTAACGACCTGTTTAGTCGTTTTGAGCAGCAGATTTTAATTCTGGAAAAACTGGCTGGGACGACGGAAGTCACGACGGACCGTCGTGGTCACGACGACCCGTCGAGGAGGTTTCGTTCCATGACACTTAGAATTCTTCAATTTGGATATTAAAATCGACTCTCTGTAATTTGTGACGGACCTGCAGGACGTGCCGTCACATCCACGACGAACTGTCGTGAGTTCCCATTGCAAAACACTTCAACTTTTGAGAATTTGGTACAAGAAACGAGTTTCTGACCGTCAGGACGCAGGTGCAGGACGGACCGTCACTGGTGTGACGGGCCACCACAGCTCACCTGGATTTTGGGAGGCTGCGACGACCTGCGTGACGGACCGTCGCAGGCACGACGGGCCGTCACTGGTTGCGCAAATCCCAGGCAGAATAGGATTCCTCTACACGTCTTAAGGGTCGTTTTGGACTATTCTTTCCTTAATTATAAAGATTGAGGGTTAATATTAATAAGTCTAATTACTTGGGGGTTAAAAGAGGTAACCTTAAGTTAATTAGTGGGTTCTATTGTCCTCTTTTAGTCTTAATTATATGATAATTAGGGTAAAAGAAAGAGGGTTTGAATAAAACAAACAGAAAGAACAAAGAGAAAGAGAGGGATCCATCGAGAGGGAGGAGAAAACGCAGCTTGAGGATTAGCTTGTTGATCAATTCTTCGGTGGAGGTAGGTTATGGTTTTCAGGCTACTTGTAGTAAACTCTTAATAGTGAATGCTATGTGTTGATAGTATTGTAAACCCTACTATGTGCTTAATTGTAAGCTTGTATGAATATGATATATATATATATATATATGCGATTATATGATCATGATGAAGTTTTGAATCCCAAATCTTGAAAGAAACCCTAATTCACTTGTTGATGATGATGCCTTAGTGTAAAACAAGGCTTGATAAATTATATAATGAGATTGATGATGCCTTAGTATGAAAGAAGGCTTGATGAATTAGGGGATCGGGTGCCACGTTCTGGTACCAGGATAGAATGAATATGAGGATCGGAGTGTCACGTTCCGACACCAGGATAGAATATGGATCGGGTGCCACGTTCCGGTACCAGGATAGAATGAATATGAGGATCGGAGTGTCACGTTCCGACACCAGGATAGAATATGGATCGGGTGCCACGTTCCGGTACCAGGATAGAATGAATATGAGGATCGGAGTGTCACGTTCCGACACCAGGATAGTAAATGGATCGAGTGCCACGTTCCGGTACCAGGATAGTATATGAGGATCGGAGTGCCACGTTCCGGCACCAGGATAGAAATAGAGGAGCGGAGTGTCACGTACCGACACAAGAGGAAGAAAGATAATGAATCTTGAAAGATAATGAATATACTCAATCTAATGAACTTAATTCCCAAATGAGTATGGTATTGAGGCTTGAGTCCTCATGTGTGAACTCGGTTGTAGTTATTGATGAATTCATGTTGTTATTGCTACATGTTGAGTATTGTAGTTGATTTACATTATTATTGATATATTTTGTTCCCTATTTTGAGTTGGCCGATAATATCTACTCAGTACTTGTGGTTGTACTGACCCCCTACTTTTATGTTTTCTTCTTTGTTATTTGTGTAATGCAGCAAACGTTCCGTCAACTTCAACTCAGCAGTAAATCAAGCCAGTCTTCGTCACACCGGATCTTCAGGGTGAGCTAATGCTTCTAGCTTGGACTGGGTCTTCTTCTTCAAGTCTTGATGCCTTGAACTTCCGGCATGGACTAGCTTTTTAGTTATTTTTGTTCTTAGACATTCCTAGTTTAGTAATTTGAGATAGATGTTCTTGTGATGATAACTTCCAGATTTTGGGGATAATAATAATAGTTTTGAATTGTTTTATTAATGAGTTTAAGTCTTCCGCGTTTCTTTTGTTGAGATTGTATTAAATGTTAAAGGTTAGATTGGTTGGTTCGCTCACATAGGAGGGTAAATGTGGGTGCCAGTCGCTGCTCGGATTTGGGTCGTGACAATAATAAACTATTCATTGTCAAGGAATGGATAATAGAGTTGCCGTTCACCAACGAAGAACTACAAACAGTCACAATCTGGGTTAAATTCCTATGTATGGATTTCATGTGTTGGAGTAGGGTAGGATTGAGTATAATACGTAGCTTGACAAGAAACCTATGATGGTTGACCACAACATAAAGGAAAGGAATGGTCAAAATTCTGCGTGTAGTTTAGTTGAAGTTTATATGAGAACGCAACTGCTAGAGCTGGTGAACTTTAAGAATGAAAATGATAGACTAATTGAGTAGCTTGTACACTATGATTGGAAGCCAATACTATGATTTTTTTTAAAACAAAAATACAGGCATGAAGAGGAGGTGGGCACACTTTAAATGAAAGGTCCTAAGTGGCAATCAAAACAAGGGGCTCAAGTTGCACAACTACTAACTAGACGGGGGAAATTGTGGAAACAGGTAATAAAGAGGGATGGAAAACACCCGCAAGGATAAGGAATACACTTCCAAAGAGTCATTCAGGATAGACTTCTGAGCTGGAAAGTGCTAACTCTGTTTCAGGTACTGCAAAAGTAAAATTAAATGGATGGAACCCAAGAGAATGTGAGATTTTAGACTATCACAATGTCTTTGAATGATGATTATACTTAGCTAGAACGTAAGGGGACTTAATACTCCAAAAAATCAAAAGGAACTAAAATCCTTTATAATGAAGAAAAGGTGAATTTTATTGGCCTAATAAAAATTAATAGTGGGGAAATTGAAAAGTTAGTCGAAAGAAAGTTTGTTGGATTTAAGTCTGTTACTAACTTGGAGAGGCACAAAAATGGTTGAATATTGATGACATGAAAGACAAACTATTATTCTGTAAATCTCATAGACATGACTGCTCAAGAAGTCACTTCTGAGAAAAAATTCATCCCCATTCAACTTTCCTTTCACATTTCATGTGTATGCCTTAAATAGCAGGGATGATAGAAAGGAGTTGTGGGAGAGTTTCTTGATACGAATTAAGAGGTACATTTAACCCATAATTGGTGATTTTAACTATGTCTTGAATGCTATGGAATAGGGGGAAATCCAATAACATGGGTAAAACTGATGGACTTCAATAAATGTATGATGGAAAATGGATTGGTGGGATTTCCTTCTCAGGGAACAAATATACTTGGAGTGACAAACATGAAGAAAACAAAATTTTTTTCCAAAATAGATTGAATATTCATCAACAAAAAACTATGAACATAATGCCTAGTTGCAAAGCATTATTCTTCCCAGAAGGAATAAGTAATCAATACCCAGCAAAAATAGTTCTTAATGAGGAGTATAAAACAAGAAAAGCTTTTCAAATATGTAATGTATGGACAAAGCACTCAAAGTTTGTAAAAGTTTTGCAAGAACGATGGAAGGTACATATACAGGATCGGATGATGTTCCAAGTAGTTGGAAAATTAGAGCTACTAAAGAAGAAGTTAAGGGCGTTTCATATAGAAGAATTCCAGAATATAATGAGTGAGGAAAATGTAGGCATGGGGAAGATGAAGCGCACACAAATTCAACTACAAAAATATCCTTATAGCATAGACTGTCAACAATGAGAAAGTAAAATGTATGAGAATTCAGCACTTCATTTTATATGGCTGAATTTTTTCTACAACAAAGAATGAAGGGAACTTGTATAAGATTGGGAGATTTATGAATACGAGATTTCGACTCAATTAGGGCTTGGCTTTCATATTTTTAATGTCCTCAATAACTAATTTGCTATAAACAGATTTAAAATATTAACATTTAGCAATGAAGGCAAATGAGCAAGCCAAGGACATTATGGTGACAAAAAGAGCCAAAAAGATGAAAAGCGCTAAAGATATAAAAAGTTGAAAATCTCCAAAGCATCTCGCCGACTCGTTGACTCACAATTCAGCTCGCCTAAAGTCCCAAACAGCCAACCTAGTTAGAAGCCAAATTGGCGATGGATTTATACCTTGGGCGACACAAACTTTTATCGCCTAAAGTAACAGAACCCTGAGGTTAAAGAGACACGACAAACCAACGATGGCATGGATCTATTAGCACATCGCCGACTTGGTCTGCGATGCACGATTAATCTTGCCTAGTGATCGTAATGGCCAAAATTTGAGAAAGCATAACTTGAATTTCAAAAAGCAGAAGAAGGGTCCTGCCTCAAATCTAGTCATTTGCTGAGTAGTTTCTCCATTGTAGAACTTGGAAGTTTCATCGGTTTCTTAGTTTTAGGAGTTTTCTAGTAGATTTTTAATTTGGTATTTGATATTGAGTATTCTGCATCAATGTTATGATGTGGATTATAATACCTAGATTATGGAGAACCTAATTATTGCTATTTTCTTTCTTCTTATGATGTGTGTAGCTAAAACACCAATTATTAGGTTGTGATGATGTGATTATTTGTTCTAATTAGCTTATGGGTATGGTTTTTTAAAAATTTAAATGATGTTTTAAAGTAGTTTTATTGATAGCCTTGTATTAAATCATTCATTGTAGTTTTAAATGCAATATTAGCTTAGTGTTCTTGGCTTCCTCGAGAGATAGGTTCTCGAACCAAGGTTATCGAAATAGGTTATCGTGCGTTCAACTCGAGATATATAAACTTTATTTGATCCTACCTATCTAGCTCGAGAGAGTAGATAAATTTAAGTTTTGGGTTGTTTATATTACTCAGATTGTTGAGGTTCGAGAGAACTCGCTTGAATGGTAATAGTTATTCCTGAGAAAGCTATTGAATCTTTAGACTAGCCTACCCACTGAGATTTATCTGATGTTAGTAAATTTCAATTACTCATGTATCAAATTAGCATATAGTCGATCAGTGTTGACGACGTGATCAGATGTGGTTGAATTATTTAGTTATTGCATTCTTTTAGGAGTCAAATAAGTTGTTTCCTAGTCTTAAGGAATTAGAAGTAGTGGAGTCTGTTTATTAACCTCCAAATTTTCTAGGATATTAAACGTGCTGCTTTATTTTATTAGTTTTCATCTATTTAAGATGCTTGTATTAGATTGTTTTGCTGAGTATCAACACATAGAAAATTTCCAAACTTGTGAGTCTTTTATTTTAATCTTTTTTCTATCATTTGGTAAAAGATCCAAAAAGGTTTTCATCTTTTTTGAAGTACTATTGCAACAACAAAAGATGTCTTCCGAAAACTTTGTCCAGGCATCTATTCCGCGCTTCGATGGTTATTATGACCATTGCATCATGTTGATGGAGAACTTCCTTAGGTCCAATGAGTTTTAATTATTTGTCAGTATTGGAGTGCAAGAGCCAACAACAGGTACTGCCTTTTCGAAAACACAAAGGATAGTCTAAGATTAAAGCATTTTAATGCAAGGAATTGCCTTTTTCAGGCTGTTTATGGCTCTATACTAGTAACCATTCTTTACAAGAATTCTCCCAAGCAAATATGAGATTCCATGAAAAAGAAGTATCAAGGAACAATGAAGGCAAAATAAGTGAAGCTACAAGCACTCTGTGGTGAGTTAGAGACTCTACGTATGCAAGGTGGTGAGTTGGTAACATATTATTTCTCTATGACGTTGGCTATCGCAAATAAAATGTGAATTTATGGTGAAACACTGGAAGATGTTACCATTATTGAGAAAATACTTCACTCAATGACAGCAAAGTTTAATTATATTGTGTACTCCATTGAAGAATCCAAAGATATTGATAGTGTTTCTCTTGACGAGTTGCAGGGTTCTTTGTTGGTTCATGAACAGAAAATAAACCCACAGGACTAGGATAAAGTAGCATTGAAGGCAGGAATGTCTTCAAAAGGTACAAATCAGGAGAACGCCAAATGGAAGGAAAAGATTCTCCAAAAGAAGGAGAAAGGCACCACTGGAGATTCCTAGGAAAAGAAAAAAGACTTGACATGTCTCTAATTGAATGTTATAGATGCCATTTATTTGGAAACTATCGATCTAAATGTCGCACTAATTTAAATAGGAAGAGTGGTGGCATATCTAACTTTGGAAAAACAAAGGGTGAAGAAGAGGAGATTTCACTTTTGATGGCATACACTTCCAAAGAGAAATCTTCAAATTACGTATGGTATCTTGATAAAGGCTGTAGTAATTACATGTCTGTCAGAAAGAAGCTTTCTGAGATTTGGATTAAACATTCCCAAAACAGTGAGATTTGGAGATAATTCATTGGTCTCTACCGTGGGAAAAGGAAAGGTACAAGTCATCTCCATTCATATCATCATTGATGTGTTTTATGTCCCTGTGTTAAAGATGAATCTGCTAAGGGTTGGGCAACTTCAAGAAAAGGGATATGACTTAATATACAAGATGGAGATTGTAATATATGTGATTCTTATTTGGGGTTAATCGCACAGATTAATATGTCATCAAATCGGTTGTTTGCTTTATATCTTCACAACTCCAAAAAATCTTATTTCTCTGCAAAAGTTAAAGAGAATTCCTGAAAGTGGAATTTTTTCTATGGGGATTTGAACTTTGAAATGTCGAAGTTCTAAAACAAAAAGAGTTCGTGTTGGGTTTTCCATAGCTTGAGTCACCCAATGAAGTATGTGAAGAGTGTTTTGTTAACAAGAAACACCGTGAACAATTTCTGAAATGCAATTCTTGGAGGGCAAATAAGTTGTTGGAGTTAGTGCACTCAAATATCGGTGGTCCGATAAGCCATACATCTAATGGAGGTAAATGCTATTTGATTATATTCATTGATGATTATAGGAGAAATAATTGGGTATTTTTCATAAGATAAAAATCTGAAGCATTTGAAACTTTTATGATCTTTAGAGTGCTTGTTGAAAATGAAGTAGGTTGTTAATTTGGGTGTTTGCGGACTGATAGAGGTGGTGAATATAATTCACTCAAATTTTTAGAATTTTGTGACAAACATTGAATTAGAAAGGCACCTTACCACATCCTACACACCTCAACAGAATGGTCTATGTGAAAGGAAAATCTCACAATTCGTGATATGGTGCGTAGTCTTTTGAAGAGAAATCACTTACTAAGATATTTTTGGGTAGAAGAAATTCGTTGGGGCATGCATATATTGAATAGATGTCCTACCAGCTCTATTCAAAGTATGACACCTTATGAAGCTTGGAGTAGGCATAAAACCAAATGTTGAGTACTTTCGGATTTTTGGGTGTATAACATATCCACATATACCAAATGTGACAAGGAAGAATATAGACGATAAAGGTCAGACATTTCCCTTGGTATCAGTGAAAAATCAAAAGGCTTATCGCTTTTTCAATCATATTACCAAGAAAATCTTTGTTAGACGAGATGTTATTTTTAATGAAGAAGCAATCAAGAATGGGAATGATAATAATTCGTTTCAACATATTCCAATTTATGATGAAGAAGAAGAGAAACTAGAACGAACTTCGGCGATCAGTTCACAAGCAAGTCCAAATGTATAGGATGCTGAAAGTGTTGAACATGAATTTGGTGATTCTCAATTGAACAATGAACGTTCGCAACGTAATAGAGGGGCATGAAGGTGGTTGAAAATTTATGAGGTATATGGGACTAGGACATCTCGAAATACAGCAAGTCATCTTTCTTTATTTTTTGATTGTGATCCTATATCTTTTTCCGATGCCTTTAAAAACCTGAAGTTGGAGCAATCCATGGATGAGGAGATTAGATCAATTTACAAAAATGATACTTGGGAGTTGACAAATCTTCAAGAAAATTAGAATACCATTGGTGTCCGATGCGTTTTCAAAACAAAGTTGAAGGAAAACAGCGAGGTCGGCAAGTTCAAAGCTTGGTTAAAAGCAAAAGGCTACAATCAACAATATGGTGTTTACCATGTAGAAGTGTTTTCTCCCGTTGCTCGTTTAGATACCATCATATTGGTGATTGCTTTGGTTGCTCATAATGCTTGGAAAATCTATCAGCTGAACGTGAAATTTTCCTTCATACATGGTGAACTTCAAGAAAAGGTATTTATCAAACAACCTCTTGGCTATGTGAAATTTGGTGGTGATAATAGGGTGCTTAGATTGAAAAAGGCTCTATATGTACTAAAACGAGCTCCAAGAGCTTTGTATAGTCACATAAATACTTATTTTAAAAAAAAGTGATTTCAAAAGTGGCCATATGAACATACTCTTTACATAAAAAGGGAAGGTGCATGTTTCCTAATGGTTTGTTTATATGTGGATGACTTTATACCAAAAATAATGTGTCTATGATTGAGAACTTTGAGAAGTCCATGATGGTTGAGTTTAACATGTCCGATTTGGGTCTGATACATTATATTCTTTGTTTAGAAGTGAATCAATCCGCTGAGGGTATTTTTGTTTCTCAAAAGAAATATGTGAAAGACATTCTTGACTGATTCTAGATGAAAACTAGCAACACTGTGAGCACACCAATGGAGAAGGGTCTAAAGCTCGTTAAAGAACATGAAGGGACAAATGTGGACAACACTTTATACAAGAAAATAATTGGAATCTTGATGTACTTAATGACAACAAGGGCTGATAATATGCACGTTGTAAGTCTCATTAGAAGATTCTTATGGAGTCCAAAAGAAATGCATCTACAAGCTTCCAAGAGGATCATGTGGTACTTGACTGGTACTAGTGACCTTGGAATTCTTTATCAGATGAGAGTGGATGGAGATTTTGTTTGTTACACTGATAGTGAATATGGTGTAAATCTTGTAGACAGGAAAAGTACATGAGGATATGTTTTTATGTTGGGCTCTGGAGTGATTTCTTGTTTTCAAAGAAGAAACCTATTGTTACTTTGTCGACTACCGAGGTAGAGTATGTAGTTGCAACATCTTGTGCTTGTCAAGAAGTTTTACTAAGGAATATTCTTGAAGAACTTCATTATAAGCAGGATGGACCAACGCCAATCTATTATGACAATACTTCGGCTATTAATCTTTCAAAGAATCTAGTTTAACATGGACGAAGTAAGCATATAGATCTTAAGTATCACCTCTAGCGTGATGTGACTAAGGATGCAAAGATTAGTCTTATTTATTTTAGCAGTGAAGACTAGGTTGCATACATGTTAACAAATCCCCTGAAACAAGTGTCCTTTCTAAAGCTACGCGATCAACTTGGTGTTTGCAAATTAAACTAAAAGATGTTTCAGATTAAGGGAGGGAATGTTACCAACGTGATCATATGTGGTTTAATTATTTAGTTGTTGCATTTGTTTAGGAGTCACATAAGTTGTTTCCTATTCTTTAGGAATAACGAGTAGTGGAGTTAAATTTTTTACCTTCAAATTTTCTAGGATATTAAATGTGCTACTTTATTTTATTAGTTTTCATATATTTAAAACTCTTGTATCAGAGTGTGTTGATGAGTATACACATAGAGAATGATTCCACACTTGCGAGTCTTTTCTTTTCATATTTGTTTAAGTTGATTTTCCATCAATTAGTTCCCCGATTATTCACCAATATTATATTACTGAACAACTTTTGTAATTATTGTAGTAGTTAATTGACACTCTTAAACACCTAATCTAACATTTGTTGTCAAACCATTAATTTACATTTCTTGGTTACTATAATGTCTACCTCTATAACTGATTGGAACACAACTTTTACTTCTTAATTTAATCCTATACAGTTTCTCTCCATGTGGTCTTGTCCCCAACTCTTTGTTCAACATTTTACTAGAATACAATTGCCTACTCCTTTTATTGGATGATGTGTAGATTAATGTTTATTATAAATGGTGCGGCTTCCAAGGAGTGGTGTTATTGAATTTTCATATTGAAGGTTGTTTATGATATGCTTGTGTTATAGTTGAACCTATTTACCATTTGAGTGATATTTCATCCCTTTGAGCAAGTGACGTAATTAGTGTCAATGGAAGAAACAACAATCAACTGGGCCAAAATGACAACATTGGTAACTTGAACAATGTGAATGAAGTACTCGTGAATGAGTCACATTTTGGTGGAGTAGGTTCTCTCTGGTTACCTTGGGTTGAGGGAAACGTGGTGTTCCACGTGACAAGCATGAGGGTGAAACTATTGCAAATGAAAGGGTTATTTTGAGGCTTTTCTCATGCGGTTCCCTATGACCATATTCAAAATTTTGTTGACGTTAGTGATGCCTTATCATTCAAGAACATATCCCAGGAGTAATTCCAACTGCATTGTTCCCTTTTTCCTTGAAGGAAGAGACTACTAAGTGGTTACGCAACCTAATAAGGGACTCTATTCCTACTTGGGGTGAACTGATCGAAGCCTTATACATAATTTCCAAGGTTTCAAATGTTTGAATGGTGTGCCAATTAATGACACTTGTCTAAACTGTCAAAAATTTCTACTCCAATTCGAACTCAGGAACTCCCAAAAAACAATGTCTTGCTACAACATTCTATCAGAGTATAGATTTGCAATCAAAGGTGTGTCTAACAAACTATTCCATGGAGGTATAATGTAACAACCATTTTAAAATGCTTCCAAGTCGCTTGATGGCATGACGAATATCATTCTTGCTTTGTACACGAGAGACGATCGAGTGCATCTTTTGAATGTTAGGAGGAACAAGGAAAAAATTTTAAAATACCATGAACGGGATCAAAACATGAAAAACATGATGACCCAAATGTACTTGTTGTCCAAAAATGTCATGATTAGTGGTATGAAAGGTGTGAATGATGTTGATATTAGTGCGCTGAGCCTCGATAAGGCACATTTTAAGGCTTTATTTTGTGATGATATGATATTTCTTTCAAATAAAGATGGCAGTTTCTGTCCAAACTATCCAATATGGGGTGAGAATAAGGTGGGCATAAAGAGCGTGATGATAGTGTGAGAGACCGTGAAAGGAATGGTGTGTGCGTGAAACTTGTTGGAAAGAGAGATATGGAGACAAGAACATATGTGCCTCCCCATGAGCGTCAAAACCCTAAAGAGCAAAGTTAGGGCCCTAAAAGCTTTTGCACCGATGATTTTCTCTCAGGCATTAGCAACAAAGTGGAAGGTTTAAAAAAGGTGTTTAAAGAGATGAAGGAGGACGTCTCTACTGTCAATCAGACAGTTAGTTCTTATTCGGTTTCCATTAATTATTAGATACACAAGTAGGTGAAATCCAGACACATTTGAATCCAAGGACAAAAAGGGGAGTATCGAGTGGAACCACGACCAATGCCAATAATGAAACATTAATGGGTATCTTCGTTGTTCCATGACGTTAAATAAGGCATTTTTTGGGAGGCAACCCAAGTTCTTATGTTATTACTATTCCATTTGAATATTAAGTATTGAATGTGTAAATGGGAAATGTGATATTTTGAGAAAATGCCAATGAGGTGATCCAAAGGTTGAGTCAACGACTCCTCGAACAGGCCAAAGAGCCAAACTTGAACAGTCGTTTGAACCACCTAACTTAATTAGATTTTGTAAAACTTGACGAACCAACGTACTACTCAGTTCATCACCAGGTTGGTCGGCGACGTGAGTCGTGATCGCCGATTGGTGGACGAATTAAAGAGTCTTTAAGAGCAAAAGCTTTTAAATTAAAAAATATCCCTCATTTGATACTTTTTTACTTCAAAACATCCAGAACTGCGTATCTTATTTCTGTCGTTCTAGTTTACTTTTTTTGGTTGGGATCTATAACACAAGGAGGAATTTTTTTATTCATTTCTAGCTTACGAAAGTACAAAACTACCCTTGACCTAATTGTAAACCTGCCGATCACAACCCTTAGTTGAGAGACATCGGGCGACCAATGGTTCTTCCCTCAAGGCCATCAACTGTGGTTAGAACTGGAACATGGCAGATGGAAAATAGGCTCTCAACCATGGACCGTCATCCCACCAATAGTCGGCTGTTCTGGCCGTGAATCTGGACTTCTAAGTCAAGAATGGGGGTGAACAATCAAGGACCACACCTACGTTAGTTGTTTCATGCATGGGTCGTGGGTGGCCTTCATTGGTTGTCACCTGCAACATTTAAAAATACTTATATTGCCCCTTATTTAATATGGGGATTTACAAGATTTCACCCTTAAGATATCTGTCCTCGAATGAGATTCTAGATGTCACTTAGAGCAAAAAGGACTCTAAACTAGCAACCCATCATTCAGGAAACCTCATAAAAGTTCATACAACCAAGGAGAAATATCAAATCCAATATAGAACATACTTAAAACATTATAATTATCATACGAAGTAGCATCAAAACATGAATACACTTCTCATAATGCACATACCCAAGGAGGACAATTTTGAGTCAAAGCTAATTATGCTCTCATCATCATATCACATAGTATATATGCAACACATACTCAAATGCATAGATCAAAGGAGGAAACATCAAATCCAAGCTAAACATGTTCAAGATATCATCTCATGAAGTCTACAAGCAACTTATAATCAATGCACATCAACATAAGGAAAATCAATCAAGTAAATTCATTTTCTTTCAAAACTTAAGTTTTTCATGAACATGCCTAAATAACGGGGACTACCCATCCCTTTCTTAAATAATTTGATTACACACTTTAATGGCTAAATTTTCACGCAAACCCAATCAAGAACATCACACTCAATATCTCTTCTTCTAATATCGGCATATGAATTTCATCAACTTTGAATCGTTTTCAACCTTCCTCTTATATGTAAACCCTTCTCCATAGCCTGATATAATAATTTATGACCAATTAGGGCAACTTCACGCACCTCAAACAAACCTATATGAGATTTGCACCTCCTACCATACAACGCCTAAAATGGAGTCGTATTAATACTCGAGCGATAGCTACTGTTATAAGAAAACTCAATAGAAAATGGTCACCTCAATTTCCCTTAAAAACAATCACACTAACTCTCAAAATGTCCTCTAAGGTTGGATATTCAGCTTCACTTGCCAATTAGTTTGGGGATCAAAGGTATCAGAGTTTAACACAAGTAAAAAGACTATTTTTTGAAAGATTTCCAAAACCCTGTACCACGATCGGAAATAATTCACAAAGGCATTCCATGCAACTTTACCATTTATCTCAATTACAACTTTTCATAATGCTCCATTTAGTAGGACACCTTGTTAGGAATAAAATGAGTCGATTTCATCATCCAATCAACTATAACCCAAATCATGGAATGTTGTCACCTGTTGCGAGGCAAACCTTTAATGAAATCCAAATTCAATTCTTCTCGCTTCCAAGTGGGAATATTTATGTGTAGGGAAAACATCCTGATTTCTGATATTTAAGTTTGAGTTGTTGGCAACTAGGTTACTTATCCACTAAATCCGGAACACTTTTTTTATCCCATTAAACCAATAGACCTCTCATAAATCACAGTTGATCTTGGTTGATACCATTTAAATGACATAGTGAGAATTATGGGATTCTGACAAGATATGTGCCTTCAAGTCATCAACATTAGGAACACACAAATGAACTTGGTACGTAAGTACACCATATCACCCTTAGGAGAAAGCCTCAACGATTTCTCACCGCTTCTTTCAACACAACAAAATTGGATGAAGATCTTCACCTCCATCACAAAAGACAATTCTTAGCCTTTGTAAACCACATAACCACTCTTTGTGGATTCCACTAACTTAAGACCGAATCAGCCAATCTATGAACGTCTAGGACCAACTCCTTCTGAACTTTCTAATATGGGCAAATACTAGCATCCATAACCAACGAAGAGCATCCACCACCACATTTTCTTTACATGGGGGATAGAGAACACTAATATCATAATCTTTAAATAACGAAAGCGAGCTTCTTTGGCGTAGATTGTGATTCTTTTTGTCAAAAACATATTGCAAACTCTTATTGTCAGTAAAAGCACTGCCATAAACACCATACAAATAAAGCCTTCAAATCTTTAAAACAAAGCTAACAACCACCAATTTAAATTAATTGGAATAATAATTCTTCTCATGGATATAAAGTTTCCTTGAAGAAAAGGCAACAACTTTCCTATTTTTCATAAACACACATCCTCGCCCAATTCTCAAGGCACCACAATATACCACAAAGCATCAGCCATTTCTACTAATGTCAAAACAGTAGCGCAAGTAAGTCTATCCTTCAATTTCTCTTATCACAATCTTTAAACCAAATGAACTTAGATTTCTTTTATGTTAATGACGTTAAAGGAGAGGAGATCATAGAAAAACCCTTGTCAATACTTCTATCATAATCATCTAAATCAAAGAAACTTCTAATGTTCAAAGTAATAGTGGTCTAGGCTAACTCTTGAGCACATTCGACTTCTTAGAATATACTTCAACAACTTCAGTCGAAAAAATATGACCAAGAAAAGCTATGTACCTTATCCAAAACTCGTATTACTAAACTTTGAAAATAGTTGTTAGTCCTTGAGAATTTTAAACTGAATCCTCAAATTATTTATGTGATCATCCTCACGTCTCTAATAAATCAATATATCATCAGTGAACACAATTATAATCATATCAAGATATTGTCTAAACACCCTATTAATCAAATCAATAAACAATGTTGGAGCATTAGTCAATCAAGACAACATTACCACAAACTCGTAATTACAATACAACGAAGGAAATCCATCTTCCGAACACTACTTCGTTCACCCTCTATTGGTGATAGCTCGACCGAAGGTAAATCATAGAAAAGTAGCATGCACTTTAGAGTTGGTCAAACAAATTATCTATCCTTAGAAGACGATATGTCACGACCCAAAACGAGCCGCGAGTGGCACCCACACTTATCCTACTATGTGAGCGAACCAACCAATCTAAACCCCAACATTTCAAATACAATGAACAAAATACAATGCGGAAGACTTAAAACTCATTAATGAAAATCGATTAAATAACTTCTAAAAACTCAATACTTATTATTCCCAAAATCTGGAAGTCATCACCACAAGAACATCTATCGTCAAATTACTAAATCTAAGAGTATCTAAGAAGCTAAAATAAGTAAAAAGCTAGTCCATGCCGGATTTTGAAGGCAGCAAGACATGAAGAGGAAGATCCAGTCCAAGCTAGAAGCAATAGCTCACCCTGAAATCTGGCGTGACGAAGACTGGCTAGAGTTGCGGTTGAGTTGAAGACGATGACACGTTTGCTGCACTCCACAATTGACAAAGAAAAACAAATACAAGTAGGGGTCAATACAAGGCACAAGTACTGAGTAGGTATCATCGGCCAACTCAAAATAGAAAGCAATATATGTCAGATAATAACATAAAATCAACTAATATTCTTAACAGGCGACAACAACAATTACCATTACCCTTGGTCACAACGCCAAGCACATCTATGAGGACTCAAGCCTCCACACTGTACTCATTTGGGAAACAGGTTCTTTAGACTGAGTATATTAACATATTTGAGGATTCCTTCTTTTTACTATCCATATACTATCCTGGTGTCGGAACGTGACACTCCGATCCATATACTATCTTGGTGTCGGAACGTGACACTTTGATCCATATACTATCCTAGTGTCGGAACGTGACACTCTGATCCATATACTATCCTGGTGTCGGAACGTGACACTCCGATCCATCAATACTATCCTGGTGTCGGAACGTGACACTCCGATCCATCAATACTATCCTGGTGTCGGAACGTGACACTCCGATCCATCAATACTATCCTGGTGTTGGAACGTGACACCCGATCCTCTATTACTATCCTGGTGTCGAAACGTGACACCCGATCCTCTATTACTATCCTGGTGTCGGAACGTGACACCCGATCCTCTATTCTCATTACTTTAGTTCATCAAGCCTTCTTTTATACCAAGGCATCATCATTAACAAGGTAAATTTAGGGTTTAAGATTCAACAGCCTCATCATGCTAATTCATTACGATAAGATAATCACATCATACAAGCACACAATTAAGCATATAGAAGACTTTATAATACTACCCAATACATATCATTCGCTATTAAGAGTTTACTATAAGATCGTATAAACCATAACCTACCTCAACCGAAGAATCGCGATGAAACAAGCTATCTTCCCAAAACCTTTGCTTTCCTTGCGTACTTCTCTTCCTCTCGATTATTTCTCTCTTTTCTCTCTTTTCTTTTTGTTTTTCTTATTCAAACCCTTTTTGTTTTACCCTAATTGTCATATAATTAAGTATAAAAGATGATAAAAATAACCCACTAATTATTTCAAGGTTATCTCCTTTAACACCCAAGTAATTGAATTATTAACATTCATCCACTAACTTTATAATTATAAGCATGAATAGTCCAAAACGCCCCTTAAAAACTTTAACAGAAATCCGACCCAATAAGGGTTACGCAACTTGTGACGGTCCGTCATGGCTGTGACGGTCCGTCCTGCAGGTCCGTCACAAAGTTCAGATAGTTAATTCTGTGGAAAAATTTGTGACGGTCCGTCCTGCCATTCCGTCACGAAGTTCAGAGAGTCGATCTCAGTACCCAAATTTCAGAATTCTAAGTGATTTGGAACGAGACCCCCTCGACGGTCCGTCGTGCCCATGACGGTCCGTCGTGGGATCCGTCGACCCAGACACTTATTTCCACAAATAAACTCTGCTGCTCAAAACGATTAAACTGGTCGTTACAATAGATACCAATTTACCCATCGTTCGTCCTCGAACGATCACAAGAAGAA
Source organism: Solanum peruvianum (assembly GCA_027705065.1). Classification (NCBI taxonomy): domain Eukaryota; kingdom Viridiplantae; phylum Streptophyta; class Magnoliopsida; order Solanales; family Solanaceae; genus Solanum; species Solanum peruvianum. The sequence goes on along the minus strand of JAKWJD010001766.1, from coordinate 20,812,414 downwards.
AAACAAGGGCGAAAAGGAGTACCTGAATCTGTAAACAGGTGTGGGTATCTTTCTTGCATATCAGCCTCCTTCACCCAAATGTACTCTTCAACTGGTCGATTCTTCCATTGAACTTTGATGGATGCAATCTCCCTTTATCTCAACTTGCGGATTTCTCTATCTAGAATGGCAACAGGCTCCTCCTCATAAGTCAAGTTCTCATCAAGCAGAACTGAACCCAACGAATGATGTAGTTTCCATCCCCATGGTATCTTTTCAACATAGACACATGAAATACCGGATGCACTCCTGACAGCCCTGGAGGCAAGGCTAATTCATAAGCCACCTCCCCTACTCGCTTAAGTACTTCAAATGGTCCAATATACCTTGGGCTTAGCTTACCTCTTTTACCAAACCGCATCACCCCTTTCATGGGCGAAACCTTCAGCAAGACTTGCTCACCCTCCATAAACTCCAAGTCTCTAACCTTTTGATCTGCATATTCCTTTTTCCTACTTTGCGACGCTAAAAGCTTTTCTTGAATAGATTTCACTTTCTCCAATGAATCCCTCAAAAGATCAGTACCCCAAGGTCTAACCTCAAATGCATCAAACCAACCAATGGGAGACCTACATCTCCTCCCATACAGTGCCTCAAATGGAGCCATATCAATACTTGAGTGATAGCTATTGTTGTAGGAGAACTCTGCTAAGGGTAAGAAGTTATCCCAATGGCCACCAAATTCTATCACACATGCACGAAGCATATCCTCCAACACTTGAATCGTTCGCTCATACTGACCATCGGTCTGAGGGTGAAATGCAGTACTAATATCTAACTTAGTACCTAATTCAGCATGCAATGTTCTCCAAAACATAGAAGTAAACTTCGTACCTCTATCCGATATGATGGAAAGTGGAACTCCATGCAATCGAACAATTTCTGAGATATAGAGTTTGGCTAACTTCTCTGCATTGTAGGTCACCTTGACCGAAATGAAGTGAGCAGACTTAGTTAATCTGTCAACAATTACCCAAATAAAGTCAAACTTTCCCAATGTCTTTGGAAGACCAACCACGAAGTCCATTGCAATTCTCTCCCACTTCCATTCAGGAATGGGCATTCTCTGAAGTGTTCCTCCGGGCCTCTGGTGTTCATACTTTACTTGCTGACAATTTGGACATTTGGCAACAAAATCAACAATGTCACGCTTCATTCTACTCCACCAAAAGTGTTGCTTTAGGTCACGGTACATCTTGGTTGCACCAGGATGTATAGAATATCCGGAACTATGAGCCTCTATAAGAATAGTGTGGATCAAATCATCAACACGGGGCACACATACCCTTCCCTTAATTCTCAAAACACCTTCCTCATCAATTATTTCTTCTTTAGCCTCTCCTCGCAACACCATATCCCGAATTCGGCTTAGTTTCTCATCATCAAACTTTTTTCCCTTGATCTTGTCAAGAAAAGAAGATCTTGCCTCCACACAGGCCAAAAATCCTCCTTCCTCTAGTATTTCCAGTCTCATAAAGTCGTTAGCCAAATTTTGGACTTCTCTAGCCAATGGGCGTCTAGAAACTTGTAAGTGGGCTAAACTACCCATGCTCCCTGCTTTTCTACTTAAAGCATCAGCCACCACATTTGCTTTCCCTGGGTGATACAGAATAGTAATATCATAGTCCTTCAACAGTTCCATCCACCTCCTCTGTCTCAAATTCAAGTCATTCTGGGTAAAGACATACTGTAGACTACGATGATCTGTGTAGACTTCACACTAGACCCCATATAAATAATGTCTCCATTGTTTTAATGCAAACACAACTGCACCCAATTCCAAATCATGGGTCGGATAGTTACGTTCGTGCACCTTTAGTTTCCTTGAAGCATAAGCGATTACATTCCTCTCTTGCATTAGCACCGCACCCAAACCCGAATAGGATGCATCACAATAAACAATGAAATTCTTACCCTCTACTGGCAAGGTAAGGATAGGTGTCGTAGTCAGCAAGGTCTTGAGTTTCTGAAAGCCTTCCTCACATTCATCCGACCATACAAATGGAACATTCTTCTTAGTCAAGTTTGTCAATTGGGAAGCAATAGAAGAGAATCCCTTGACAAATCGACGGTAGTAGCTGGCTAAACCAACAAAGCTCCTTACTTCTGACACATTAGTAGGTCTTACCCAATTTCTCACTGTTTCAATCTTAGAAGGATCCACCATCACTCCATCCTTAGAAACCACGTGCCCCATGAAGGACACTGAATCTAGCCAAAACTCACACTTGGAGAATTTGTCATAAAGACTTTTCTCCCTCAATACTTCCAACACAATTCTCAAATGCTCCTCATGTTCCTTCTTACTCTTGGAGTATATCAGTATATCATCAATAAATACGATCACAAAGAGATCCAGATATGGCTTAAAAATCCCGTTCATCAAGCTCATGAAAGAAGCAGGGGCATTCGTATGACCAAAGGACATTACTACGAATTCGTAATGCCTATACCTGGTTCGAAAAGCAGTCTTTGGCACATCCGTTGCCCGTATCTTCAATTGATGATAACCGGATCTCAAGTCAATCTTAGAGAATACACAAACACCTTGTAACTAATCGAACAAGTCATCTATGCGAGGAATGGGGTACTTGTTCTTAATAGTTACCTTGTTCAACTGTTGGTAGTCTATGCACATCCGAAAACTCACATCCTTCTTCTTCACAAATAACACCGGAGCACCCCAAGGGGAAGCGCTTGGTCTAATGAAGCCTTTACCTAACAACTCTTGAAGTTGGGCCTTTAATTCCCTTAACTCCGCTGGGGCCATCCTATAAGGGGGTATAAAAATGGGGCGAGTACCCGGCTCCAGATCAATGCAAAAGTCAATATCCCTATCCAGTGGCATACCAGCAAGGTCTTCAGGGAACACATCCAGACTCTCAAGGACTATCGAAACCGACTTAATTGAAGGTACTTGGGTAGTATCATCTCTGAGGTGTGCCAAGAACGCTAAACACGCTTTACTAACCATTCTCTTAGCACGAAGAAAGGAGATGATACGAACTGGAGTGGAAGTGTAGTCACCCTCCCACACTAACGGATCTGCCCCAGGCTTGGCCAACGTTACAGTTTTAGCATTACAATCTGAGATTGCAAAATTCGGAGAAAGCCAAGTCATACCCAGAATTACATCGAAATCAACCATTTCTAAGATAACCAAGTCTACATGAGTATTTATCCCAACAAAAGTCACAAGACAAGAGCTATATACCTTTTCAACTACCACAGACTCACCCACCGGAGTAGAAACACGAGTAGGCATGTCAAGCAATTCACAATGTAAATTAAGACCAGTAGCAAATGTGGAAGATACAAATGAAAATCTGGAGCCAGGATCAAATAATACAGAATTCATGCAATCACAAACACAAAGATTACCTGTGATAACAACATCAGATGTCTCCGCTTCAGACCGCCCGGGGAAAGCGTAACAATGGGCCCTATCACCTGTCTGCCCGTTGCCCCTACCATGTTGTGCTGTAGTGCCTCACGTTTGCCCGTCACCCCGGCCGTTTTGGTGACCACCATTATCTCGGCCACCACGTCTTCAAGAATGACGGCCTCTTCCATGACAACCTCTACCTCTGACTATTGGGGGTCTGTAACTCTGTTTTGGACAATACCTCTTAATGTGTCCAGTCTCCCCACATCCATAGCACTCTCTGGATTCGAGCATAGGTCTCTGTGAGAATGACGAAGTCTGGGGATAACCTCCAAACTCAGAGAAATGTTGACCGGTCTGCGGTGGACCCCCAACTACAGCCTGTAGTGAAGACTGAATAGGTCGGGCTGGATAACCTCTTGAAACCTGCCCTCTGGAGTAAGAACAATTAAACTCACCTCCCTTACGAAACCTTTTAGATGTCGATGCCATGGTGAAGTGATCTGGATTCACTCCCTCCATCACTATCACGAAGTCTACCACTTCCTGAAAGGATTTTTCTGTAGCCGCTACCTGTAAGGCTGAAATCCGCAAATATGACCTCAAACCCTTCACAAAACGGCGAATCCGTTCTTGTGGACTGAAACAAAGCTGGGTGGCATACCTGGATAATGCACGAAACTTAGCCTCATACGCGGTAACCGACATCCTACCTTGCTCTAGGCTCAAGAACTCATCTCTCCTCCTATCCCTCAAGGTCTGGGGATATACTTCTCCATAAATAAGGTAGAGAATGACGCCCAAGTCATAGGTGGTGCCTGTGCGGGTTGACACTCAACATGGCGAAATAGAGTGAAGATGGTCAGATACCAATTTGTATCACCTAGATACCAATTGGATCCAAGTAATAGCACGAAAGAAACAAAGAAAGAATGGAATTTTCCTAAAGTCTTATAGCCTCTCAAAGAAAAGTAAAGGCGTCCCCTACCGTTCCTTAAGACTCTACTAGAGTCGTTCTTGTGTGATGAGACCAACGAACCTAATGCTCTGATACCATGTTTGTCACGACCCAAAACGAGTCGCGAGTGGCACCCACACTTATCCTACTATGTGAGCGAACCAACCAATCTAAACCCTAACACTTCAAACATAATGAACAAAATACAATGCGGAAGACTTAAAACTCATTAATGAAAATCAATTAAATAACTTCTAAAAACTCAATACTTATTATTCCCAAAATCTGGAAGTCATCACCACAAGAACATCTATCCTCTAATTACTAAATCTAAGAGTATCTAAGAAGCTAAAATAAGTAAAAAGCTAGTCCATGCCAGAATTTCAAGGCATTAAGACATGAAGAGGAAGATCCAGTCCAAGCTAGAAGCAATAGCTCACCCTGAAATCTGGCGTGACGAAGACTGGCTAGAGTTGCGTTGAGTTGAAGACGATGGCACGTTTGCTGCACTCCACAATTAACAAAGAAAAACAAATACAAGTAGGGGTCAGTACAAGGCACAAGTACTGAGTAGTTATCATCGGCCAACTCAAAATAGAAAGCAACATATGTTAGATAATAACATAAAATCAACTAATATTCTTAACAGGCGACAACAAAAATTACCATAACCCTTGGTCACAAAGCCAAGCACATCTATGAGGACTCAGGCCTCCACACCGTACTCATTTTGGAAAAAGGTTCTTTAGACTTTGTATATTAACATATTTCAAGATTCATTCTCTTTACTATCCATATACTATCCTGGTGTCGGAACGTGACACTCCGATCCATATACTATCCTGGTGTCGGAACGTGACACTCCGATCCATATACTATCCTGGTGTCGGAACGTGACACTCCGATCCATATACTATCCTGGTGTCTAAACTTCACACTCCGATCCATCAATACTATCCTGGTGTCGGAACGTGACACTCCGATCCATCAATACTATCCTGGCGTCAGAACGTGACACTCCGATCCATCAATACTATCCTGGTGTCGGAACGTGACACCCGATCCTCTATTACTATCCTGGTGTCGGAATGTGACACCCTATCCTCTATTACTATCCTGGTGTCTGAACATGACACCCGATCCTCTATTCTCATTACTTTACTTCATCAACCCTTATTTTATACCAAGAAATTATCAATAACAAGGTAAATTTAGGGTTTAAGATTCAACAGCCTCATCATGCTAATTCATTACAATTAGATAATCACATCATGCAAGCACACAATTAAGCATATAGAAGACTTTATAATACTACCCAATACATATCATTCACTATTAAGAGTTTACTATAAGATAGTATAAACCACAACCTACCGCCACCGAAGAATCGCGATTAAACAAGCAATCATCCCAAAACCTTTGTTTTCCTTGCGTTCTTCTCTTCCTCTCGACCGTTTCTCTCTTTTCTCTCTGTTCTTTCTGTTTTTCTTATTCAAACCCTTTTTCTTTTACCCTAATTGTCATATAATTAAGTATAAAATATGATAAAAATAACCCACTAATTATTTGAAGGTTATCTCCTTTAACACCCAAGTAATTGAATTATTAACATTAATCCACTATCTTTATAATTATAAGCATGAATAGTCCAAAACGCCCCTTAAAAACATTTAACAGAAATCCGACCCAATCAGGGTTACGGAACTTGTGACGGTCCGTCATGGCTGTGACGGTCCGTCACAAAGTTCAGAGAGTTAATTCTGTGGAAAAATTTGTGACGGTCCGTCGCGCCAACAATGGTCCGTCCTGCCATTCCGTCACGAAGTTCAGAGAGTCGATCTCAGTACCCAAATTTCAGAATTCTAAGTGTTTTGGAACGAGACTCCCTCAACGGTCCTTCGTGCCCATGACGGTCCGTCGTGGGATCCGTCGACCCAGACAGTGATTTCCAGAAATAAACTCTGCTGCTCAAAACGACTAAACAGGTCGTTACAGGATACTTATTCTTAATGGTCACCTTTTTCGACAGATGATAGTGAATAAATATATGAAAAGAATCATCTTTCTTTTTAACAAACAAAACTCGAGCGCCCCATGGGGGTATTCTTGGCCTGATGAAACCCTTAGACCATCTCCAACCAACCTTTATTTTACTCTCCATTCTCTATAAAGGGAGAGTATAGAATGAACACTTCAACCCACCTCCATATCACTCTTTATTCTTCAAATTTAGAGAGCTGATTAACAATTCTCAAAATTTGTTGAAGTTCTATTCACACTATATCTTTCACTTTTCAATATTTTATTATTATTTAAATTAGTTTCTCATTAAAGTATTATTTTACATATCGTCAATTGTCTAATTTTCATATTTCTTTTGAAATGTAATGTAATATTATTAAGAATATATTATTTAACATATAGTACTTTCATCCCGAATTAACTGTATTTTTTTATTTTAATCAATAACATAATTTGAATCAATTATTAAGATTCAATATAATGTATAAAAAATGATATTGTTAAAAATGTTAATTTAAAGATATAATGCGAAATATGATAATTTAGATACGATATACAATTAAATGCATAAAATAATTTAAATATAAGATAAAATACAATGAAAAAATTAATGCGCGATGAAACAAGAATCATGCTGAAAATATGTTGAAGATGTATTCAGATTTTCAATTCCTTTTCGCAATTATTGCAGAACCATCACATTTTTTAAGAAAAGAACTACATGCTATAATAACTGCATTTTATATTTCACAATATGATTATTGAGGATGACCATGATTATAATGTATCAATTCAAGATGTCGTAGATTCTCTATCTCCAACGACAAATATGGTGATAGATGAAAATATCATATTTGACGATTTTATGCTACAGATACAAAAATTAAGGACAAAAATGCTTATTGTAAACTCTGGATTGCATTAATAGAGAATTTATGGGAACATCGTAACAATTTTGAAAAAATAGAGAACTCTTTATTTGGAGTGTAAATATAGTGTGTGATTGGAGATTGCCACCTTTTCAACAATTTTCTCCTAGATACAATTGCAATGTAACAAGGAAACTAGTATTGGCTATAGTTTCTTTATCATGTTGTATTATAAATCTTCAAAGCATTTTACTTTTACGGTGATCAACAAAAAATTATATTTGTGCAGCAATTCCAAAAAAGAAATAGGTTCTAAAAATGTGACAACTTTTATCTTATCAATCTTTTTTACTTACTAGTTGATGCAATTGAGAATAAAGATTGGGTCTCTATCATAAACCAGGAATGTAGATGACTTCAATAGAAGAAGAAATAATTATTTATGTCACACAACAAAATTAAGAATTAGACAAATGGATTTACCAAAACAAAAGTAGCCAATATGCACTCGTGTATAGTAAAAAGGATTATCCTTTTCTTGTACTATCAACTGCAAATAGTAAAAATTGAGCATCTGGAGATGTTGTAATCACGTCTACCCTGAACTGAATCCTATAAAGTTACATTAGATTGTTTGTTTAAAAGTATCCACGCAAATCTGTTACAAAAATTTCACAATATTACCTAAAGTAAGTATACTCAAATATATCATGTATTAAACATTTGACCTATATAGAATGCATTCGTAACAAAAAGGTCACTTATGCATTAGTCAATAAGTGCTTTGAAGCATAGCGATTAACAATCTATATATTTTGGTCGGTAAGTATTTTCTCAGTTGAGCATAAGTAGCATATGGTGATATTTCATGCAAACCTATTTATTGAGATACTCTACCGTCTAAGAATAAAATACTTCAGATATAAACAATGAATATAATAAAAGTTTATCACGATTACCATGTCACAATACTCTATAAAAAATATTTTATACTCTTGCCTATATGTGCATTTTCTATGATGGTTTGCTCCCATCCCAATTTGGAGTGAATAAGTGATAAACGGTCTAAGTGTAGGGCTTTATTTTAGGTTATTGTCATGTTTTACTAAGACAAACCATGTCTCATGAATGATAAATACATTAGAAAATACATCTCACTAGAGCTTATGTTAGATACCGTTTTAGGGTGTTGCATGTCTAACTTAGGCAAAACATGTTTTTTCAGTGCGGTTATGCAATCTTTGATATACACAATGTTGCTTCTTCATCTCCTTGTGTTGAACGATAATGTCTCACCGTGTCATAATAATGATCAACTTAGGACTTGCTTTAATCTTGAACCATTTTGAGTAAACAAACTCCTTTCAAGTGGAGTGGGTTTTACCTTTTAAAAAATAAGGCATTCGCCTAAAGTCCCCAAATATTGGAGCCCCATGTTTTTTTCACAAATGGATTTTGTGTTAAAACTTTTATATAATAATTAAATATTTATGATAAAAAAAATATAACTTTATTACAAATTAATTAATGTATCCACTTTAATATTTTTTGTACTTTGTTAAAAATAAGAATTAACAATAAAAAGTGTTGAACAAAAAGAATTGTAGATTCTTTTTGTTTCCTTTTAAATTTTAGATTCAACCATTACTTTAAGCATATTAAAATGACGTATAACAAGTCATCAACTTTTTAGTCACATTCTATGGCTCTAGTTATTATCATTATTTAATATTTATCAACTTATTACTTATATCATTATGTTAACATTAAATATTATAGTTGCCTAATTTAAATGATGTTTTTCAATGTTGAGTAGATAAAATCTTACATAAAACTAGAAACAAAAAGAATAATACTAGGTACTAATAATATTTATCTAAATAGTGTAACTATATTATTTTTGAATAAATACGTATCTAAAGTGAATTTATGTTTAAGACCGCAAATTGAAATTTTTCTTTGGGCCCCTTCTTAACGGATTGTAATTTCTTGTTTCAGATTATGTGAACGGATTCTTTGTAGTTTGCATTATTAGAGATCTTATTAACTTTTCAATGTGTTGTTGCTTTTATTATGTGTTTTCAAGGAACTTTTCAACCAATTTAGAGGTATCTTCTCTCATCTCTTGTTTTTTTACTCAACTGAATATCATCACACAAGTGTGATAATATCCAATTGAATAAACAAACAATACATGAGAGAGGATACCTGTAAAATGGCTAAAAAGTTTCCCCGGGAATAGATAATATAATCAAGACATGAAAGGTTATTAAGCTCTCGTTTAATGCAAAATACACAAAATTGGTTCACATAACCAATAGCAAGAAATGACAATTAACTAAAGTAAAAGCCACTCCACTTGGCCCGATAGCTTTCTTAACTCAAAATAGATAAAAAAAAAGAAGCAAATTCTAAGTTTATTTAAGCTATTTCTATATCAATTAATGATCGTTTAATGCATGGAGCTGAACCAACACAAGCGTATGCATGGAAAATTTCATAACAATGTTTTGAAAAAAAGTGTTCCCTATGTTAGATTATAAGATAATGCCTTTAAAGTAGCCAATAACATCAGCACCAGAGATATATATTTTCAAATATTATTCTCTTTAACCTACCCTAAGAGAAATATTTCTCATTAACCTAACCAAAGAGAAACATAAGTGTAAGATATAATATTTTTAAAGTATATATCCATTAAATCGTACTAGTTACTTGCTTCTTGAATCATTCATGAAATTTTTAAAAATGCAAGTGGTAAGTTGTTGGGCAAGCGGCGTTTGCAATGCAATAGCTTGATTCACTTACATTCTCATTGTACATGTAAGTTAGATTTAACTGAAACATGAAAAGAATATCTATAAGAAAAAGCACATTGTACATTCAAATACTACATCTAAAGAATATATTATATATAATCAGAGTAATTAAATCATTCCCTTCAAGGCAATAGGCAAAGATCCATTTGAGGCAAATTTTGAGATCACCAAGACTTCATTCTTGAACTCTTCAATTTGTTTTTCCGAGAAACTAGATAAATATTTATATAAGTAATTATTACATTCAAAAAAAGACTAAAAACACATTCGAAATAAAATATTCAATGTTGATTAAGAAAGATATAGAGAAATACAATTGAACCATAATAAATAATCATATTGATTATGTGTCCATTAATAGATGAAACTAGCAACTTTGAAGGTTTTTTCTGTTATTTTAATCCCTCTCATCCATGCACCTAATATAGACTGCATTCACGATCTTTGCTGCATAACCATCGAGGGAGGTCGAGATTATCCATTTACAAAGTTCGATGAGCTAATTATGCCAACATATAATTTAGGTGTGCACAAAATAAAACTTGATAAGTTTATTGAATTTCCAATATAATTAGCCACCTTTTAAATATTTTTCTTAGATTTAAATGAAGAAATGGAAATATAAAGGTGAAGATCTTATTGATTTTTCATATATGAAATTGCAACTAAACAAAAATTAGGATTTAGAATCTTTTTATCTTATTGGGGTGTTAATCAATACCTTTGTTAGAGAAGTGGTGATGTGATGGTTGCAATTGTGATGAACTTTATTTGTTAATGCCGTGATGGGATCCTAAGAAACAATTACTAAAGCAGGTCAACAACAATGCTCACATGGTGGCGCTACAAATAGTTTTCATTTGGTGTCAAAAGAAGAAAAGGAAATAGACCAATAAATATTTATTTTTTGGGGAGGGGCGAGCTACCAGGAAAAGGATAAATAAGAAAGAAGATCAGCGCGATTCTTAGTGTTATTTCCTATAATCTAGGGTTAAGGGATTGTTTAAATAGTGATATAATTTTTACGTATCATTTATAATATGAACCTTTTCTGGTGGCGCTTAAAAACGATCAATATTAATAGCATTGGTGTTTCAAGTGTATTTACAAATGAATGAATAAAAACAAAATGTTGATATATAGATTAACAAACACTCTCTCTAGATGACCAAAACTACTGCATGCTACACTGAACAACAACTGCAGAACCCCCCTCCTCCCCCCATCTCCGATCCACCGGAATAACCAAATTTGTCTAATGGCATGCAAGAAGATAATTAAAGATCTGAGACCTTCAAAGAAGTGCTGGATGACCAGAGACTAAATTAGATCTATGGAAACTCCAAAGTTTAAATAGCCTTGGAAGGAAATATTGAAATTAAAAAACTTATGCAATAATCTTAATGAAGATGATAAAAGCATATTCTACCAACCATTGTGCATATCCTTCATTTTAAATTCTTCGAGAAACGCGTAACACATGCCTTCTTAAAGAGAATATTAACAGGACATTTTAAAGTTGACAAAGCCACTAACTCTAATAAATCTACGATGGGACTACCACATTGTAAAAATAAATAAGTTGCAATATATGCAAAAAAAATTCATGAAGAACCTTGATTCGTCGCGGAGAACTTGCTATCTGTCTAAACATGGAAACAAGACTTCGTCCTCCAAAAGTGAACTCTAACGAAAACAACTAATGGTCTAGATTACCCCAGTTCTAAATAGAATTCTGTGATAAAAATATAACATAAAAGGTGAGGAAGAAACTAGGGAAATTTCTCAAGATTGACACTTGCACCTCCACCACAATCGAAGGGCGGTATGGAATAATCTATATCAATGTCCCAATTAAGGTTCTAGTCAAAATAGAAGTGTTGATTGGAAACCATAAGCAAAGAGTGATTTATAAAGGGGAGGGAATAATATGTATTGGTTGCGGTAGAATAGTCCACACCCTATGGAAATGCATTGAAAAAGCTAACTATTTAGAAAATCCTCACTACCCTCCAGAACCACCTAAATGAATGAATCAGTTGGACACCTTAGAAATCGTATCATTTCCTAATAGGAGGAAAACTGCAACACAGAAAAAGAAGGCATATGAGCACCAAGGACTCAATAGGACAACAATAAAGATAGGAAAGGTCTTAAGACCCTTATTAGAGTATGTTACTAAACACCGGTTCCCCTATGCAAGCACTAGCGGACTGTGCAAATATTAATGAATAAACAAAAAACCTAAAAATACTATAATTTGAAGAGGGGGGCACAACTCTTAACTCTAAGGACAATGTGACAGCTGTAAAAACATGAACACTGCCAACCAAATGCTTTTCATAACCGTTACAGAAGAGAGAGAAAATCAGAATAAAGAAAATCGCATCATTGCTAGTAATTACGCGACCTTAAATATGATTGGAAACATAGGGCCCCACGACTTAATGACTAAATATCCCCTTCCTTCCCCTAATACTCCGATGATCAAAATAGCCTATGCAGGACATACTCAGAGTATTTATCACCATTTTGTCAATGAAATGCTTATGGAAGTCACATCTAACATCTATAACATAATAAAAGATGATGGATGATGATACACCTAAAAATACAACTAAGAAAAAGGACTTGGACGCCAACTATAGTAAGTATGCATCCAACCAAATGACACCATCAAATATACAAGAAAACCCACTGATCTTCATGACAGAGCCGATGACACGCACCACACTCCGACCTCCCCGCTAAATCTAGAACTGCAAGACAATCATGAGACCTTCCAAGTAATGAAAGCAAGACATTCAGTGACACTAATCCTCATAGCACTACACAATTTAGGCCTACGACCACACTTATTCTGGACTACACTTGTAAAGTGTTGCCTAAAGTAGTTTTGGGAACACTTTTAAAGCGTAGCCAAAAATTTTAACTTTTAGCTACAATAATTTTGGCAACACTTCAAAAGTGTACTCTGTAATAATATAAGATACACTTTATAAGTGTTGTTAAAATATGATATAATTGGCAACACCTATTTACATATATGACCACACTTCTAAAATGTCCTATTTTTATAATTGAAAAAACAACACTTTATTAGTGTTGCCTTAAAATTTTTCACTAAAATATTATATTCCCTCCAATATTTTTAAAAATCCCTCCCATTTTTATTGGCCAGAAAAATAAACATTAATTAATAATAAAACAAAAAGACTTTCTATTTCCTTCTCCCTTTCCCTTTCCTTTTCTGAAGAACTCACGCTTTCCCTTTCCTTCCTCTGATATTGTGCTGAAGATGGAGCTATTTACTTCAAGTCACGCTTTCCCTTTCCTTCCTTGAGCTGAAGAACTCACAATTTCTTTTATCCGAGCTGCAGATCGAACTGAAGATCGAGCTAAAGATCGAGCTGCAAAACTCATCGAGCTGACCAAACTTTCTCTTCTCCGAGCTGAAGATTTTGTCAAGGTAAGAGCTGAAGATTTCATCAAGCTTCATCATATTGAATAAATTTTTATATTTTTTGTTTAGAAGGAACTGATTGGGGTTTTTAGCAAGATGAACTGAAGTTAAGTCTCTCCGTCACACTTTTCTCTCATATTTCTCGTTGCAGGACTTGATTTTATACAAATTTAGGGTTTACCTGGTAAGAATTCTATCTTTGATAGTCTAAATTCTAGCTTTAGGTTTTTGATGTTCTAGTGTTTTTGTACAATTTTTGGGAGTCTAGCTCGTAATTTAGTTGTACTAGATGATTTCTGGATGCCCTGAGCCTTAATACCTTGTATCGTGATGTTGAACTAATGAAAAGCAGAAATCTTAATAAACTAAGAAAACTAAATGAACTGGGTCGACGGACCTCGCGAAGGGACATCGTGGTCATGACAAGCCGTCGTGGACTTCGCGACGGGCCACCGTGTACCTCGCGACGGGTCGTTGTAGTCATGAGAGGCCGTCGTGGTCATGACGGGCCGTGGTCATGACGGGCCGTCGTGGTCATGACAGGTGGTCGTGGTCATGATGGGCTGTCATGGTCATCCGTCGTGGTCATGACGCGCCGTCGTGGACTCCGTCGTCCCACACTTGCAAGTTTATTCTGATTAATTGTTAAATTCCAAATTGATTAATTGTTAAATTTCTTAATTTTCTGTTCTTTCTTGATGGAACAGATTTGTTTACTAGAGGAATTGATATTCAAGTTGTTAATGTTGTTATCAATTCTGATTTTCCTAAGAACTCTGAAACGTATTTGCACATGGTATGTATAACATATCTTTGATCTTGCTTATTGACTTATATATTGTTTTTTCTATTTCATCATTGGTAATTTATTGTTAGTGGCTTTGGTTTGAATTGATAAACCACTATTTTTTTGGCATTTGTATAGAAAATTGGCATGGTATGGAATCTGCAATGTGTCGATTTGTTGTTAATGTTTTCTGTAACTGTTGCTTCTATATATAAATATTTCTTTCAGTAAAGTCTATTTTATTTCATTTTATGTAGAATATCCATGTTATAACCATAACTTTTGACATCCTAGTAGAAGGCATGCTTCCATAACTACAAACAAATAAACAAATAATTATTAGGAGAATCTAATTGTTTGTGTCTCCTCATTAATTCCTTTTTTCTTTAGTGTTCGAGTTAATTTTCTATAACTGCTGGATTTCTTGCCTTTTTATATTGTTGCAATCTCAACTTCTTACGTCTTTTATATAACTGCCAATATCTTATTTGTGTAGGGAAATGGAGGTGATCAAATTTGAAGTGGATGATGAAGAGTTTTTGAACTATTGTAAAAGTTTAAATACATATTTGATTTATTGTGTACACATTTAGAATATTGATGTATAATTATGGGTATATACACAACACATACTATCTTTTGGTTGTACATGAAATATTTCTCGAAGTTTATTTGAAATATATAGCTTCAATTTAATGATTAATTAGTTCATTTTGTGTTTTAGGTCACTTGTATGTATGTAAATATATTATATATATTTGTGCTACATGTAGGCTTATAAATGTTGAAGTTACACTTTGTATGTGTTGCTCTAGATAGATAAAAAGTTACACTTTGAAAGTGTTGCAATAGATGACCAATAAAAGGCAACACTTTTTAAGTGTGACCAATAAATCTGAAAAGGCAACACTTTTAAGTCTAGCCTAGCAAAAAATAGGTGTTTCTAATGCACGTCTTCAAAGCGTGCCCTTATACCTATTTGGCTACGCTTTATAAGTGTTTCCAAAGATGGAAACATTTAAAAAGTGTTGCCTAATGTCAAAGGTTACGCTTCTTTTGGGCAGCCCCTATAAAGTGTTGCTGAATGTCCAAAATTGTAGCCTTTTATCAAAGGCCACACTTACGTGGTGTTGTTGTAGGCCGAAAATGGTGTAGTGTAGATCCGGCATACCTAGCAAAAATCATCAAGCATGGGATGAACAAAGGGATAATAGAATAAGGACAACAAATATCAATGCAGACACAAAGATAAACCCAGATATGTGGAAATAGGAACACAACCACAATGAAGGAACTAAGTGTATTAATGAGCGACACATTCAATAGCCTCTCCTTCTATCGCACTCTCTCATACCTAAGTAGTGCTTAGGGTCTTACATTCCTACATAAAATACCTCAGTAGGTCTAGAACATACTATACTCACAAATACCACAAATAGAAGGAGAAAATAACAACCAGAAGGAATGGAAACCTCAATCCTAAAGCAGGTAACAAAAACAATTAGGAGCGATAAGAATGTATTACAGAACTTGGAGAACAAAGTTTGGAGACGTGCATCTTGCAGATGTTATTCTTCAAGGAGTTCGAGGAACCCTTCAACATTGGAGTAGTAGTCTAGTTTCCACATGAGATTAAGAGATGCACCTTCAATTTGAGGAACGAGAAGGAACTATCCATGAAGTAGTGGTACAGAACCCCATTTGAATATAGATCTCGAGTGGAGAACGAGAATGTGAAGGGCTTGTAGGAGTAAACAACACAACTTGAGTTTTTGATGAATTTTATTATGTGGAACAAGACAGGATCCGATAACGCGAGCTTCAGGTGATGGTGTAGAGCAATAGTGAACATTCACATGCCCGTGATGCTCGTTTTACATGAAAGAAAAATTAATACGCATCAAACCCTTACTGATGAGCTCAAGTTTGACTCACAAATCTCGTTTTCTATAAATGGCATCTGCGAACAAATAGTTATAATGTTAAATTGTGACACACTGAAGCTGGAAAACTTGTCAATAACCCCCAAGGAATCCATATCTTTGTCAATTTACTATCGGACTCCCCCTCTTTATTTTTTCTATAGTCGTCTATGGTATTATTGACTACAACACTAGAACTTACATCTGGAAATAAGTAGGTAGCCCGTCAAAGACAAATTCTAGAGTGTTGCTCAGGTGGAGACTTAAATAATGTCCCCATGCCAACTAACAGCTAAGAGGGAATAGCATTAACAACAATAGGGTTAGTCTCTTCTTGAATTGCTTGAATGAATGCAAAATTATGTACTTAGGAAATAAATATTGTAAATATAATTGTACTAACAAGAGATATAGAAATAGAATCAACCTTGTCTTTGAATGACTATATAAGACATGTTTGAAATGATGCCTAGTTAAAGCTTTTCCCTGACTATATAATAGCCCACCTTCCCATAAGCATGGTTGACCACAGACCTATGATCATTACACATCATAAATAATGATCTAAACCTATTCAGAATTTAGACCATGTGGTGTGGGCATCCATCATTCAAACCCCTGGTCCAGCATTAGTTTGATAACCAAGATACCTTCTATGCATCCATAAATCCTTCCCAAAAAGAGGCTACCTCTTTGAATACCTTTGCCTTTGGAAACATCTTCTGAAACACCAGAATATATCAGATTTAGATGTCCCTAAGATACCTCAATAGATCCTTCCTTCAAGATCTATATTCTAGTCTCATTCGAGAGTACAAAAACCTCCTAGCTACTGAGAAAGAATTTATAAAAAACCAGCCTCATATAAATTGTATTAGAGAGGGTGATGCAAACACCATATCTTGAAAACATCTACAGTAAATAGAAGGAGAAGAAATTGTATCACCTCAATGAAGGGTGATAGTTGAAAGCTAATAGAGTACCATGATCAACTCATGAACCACATAACTAAATTCTACAAACCCTCTACACCACTAAGCACAACCAATCCAATAGAAAAAACATCAATTAATGGGGAAAATACCTCTGAGGAAATATCCAATTCCATTCACTCCCCCCATTGGATATAATGAAATCACCAATGCCCTCAAGTCCTTCCACCCCCTCAAAGGCCGTAGGTTTGATGGACTGAATGACATGTTCTATAAAAAATTATGCAATATTGTTTGTGGCAAAAACATAACCTTCTCTAAAGTTGCTAATGAAAAGTACCACATGCCAACCTAAAACATAACTATCATCATGTGCATCATCCTCAAATGTCCTAACCCCTTAACCCTCAAAAGATGCAATCTCATTGTCCTATGCAATACAACTTACAAGCTTGTAAGAAAGATCTTGGTAAAAATAATAAAGCACATCCTTCATTCTGTCATTGGACTCAATCAAGCTAGTTTCCTTCACAACAAAGAAGCTTCAGACAATGCTATCATTGTGAAAGAATACATCTCCACTTTAGGGAAGATTGAAGGAAAAAAGTCCAACGTGATGCTCAAAATGACTTCGAAAAAACCTTTGACAAATTTGAATGGTCCTATATAAGGGAAACTTTCTAGTACTTCAACTTCCCTCATAAACTCTCCAAGCTCATCCTTTCTGCATTTGTACTATCTCTATTGTCATGCTTGTCAACAGAAAAAGAACTAGTTTCTTTAGACCCTAAAAGTGAATTAGAGAAAGAGACACCTGTCTCACTGTCTCTTCATCATTTGTATGGAAAAGCTCTACGGAGACATTGAAAGAGATTTAGTACAAAAACAATAGACCCCGATTAACAATAACTACAACAGGGATAAAACTTTTCCATATTTTATTTGCTTATGACCCCTGATGTTTGCTAGAGCTAACAA
This sequence comes from Solanum peruvianum, assembly GCA_027705065.1. Classification (NCBI taxonomy): domain Eukaryota; kingdom Viridiplantae; phylum Streptophyta; class Magnoliopsida; order Solanales; family Solanaceae; genus Solanum; species Solanum peruvianum. The sequence continues at coordinate 20,794,240 of JAKWJD010001766.1, read as the reverse complement.
TAAGAACTATAGTGACACCTCCAAGATCCTCAATGTTTTCTGCACCAACTCTGGACAAAAGGTGAAACTTTCCAAATCCAAATCATCCACTGTTAGAATCCACCACATATACTAGAACCATATGTTCCACTCCCTTGAGGATAGAAGCCTCACAAATCCTTGAGAAATACCTAGGCTTGCCAATCATCAAACAGAAGCCCAGGACTACTCACATTCAATAAATTATTGACAACATGATGAAAAATATGTCTGGCTAAAATATAGAATTCCTCAATATTACAGGTACGGTAGTGCTTGCTAAGGTCTCCTTTAGCAGCATCAACTTACATGTTATTCAATTTATAACATTGTTATGCAATATTACTAGCACAATGAACAAAATCTAGAGAGAATTCATCTAGAGGAGAACAAAGGAGACATGATAACCAATAGGAAAATATGAGAGGGTTAGCATATATAAAAGTTAGATACGGAAATTTACTATTTGTCAAGCATATCCTAGAGGCTCAAAAACCAAATAATGTATGGAGTACTGTCCTAATGAGAAGGTACTTGAAGTCCAATAAAATATCCAAATAAGGAGTTGTCTCTGGAACATGGAAAAAGTTTCAAAATGGTTTTATAGACATATTAAAGGAAGAAAAGTGGATAGTGCATATGGAAAACAGATTGAACTTTTTCAGTGACAGTTGGCTCCCATATTTAGACTATGTGAAGCATTATCCAAGGCCCAACGACCAATGAGGAAGAAAAAATTGAGACTTCCAAAATCTATCATCATGAGACATGGGAATTTGAAAAACATTCCTTTAAATTGCAAGAGTGTACGAATAGCATGGTTAACCGCCACCTCTTCCCACAACAGGAAACTAAAGAATATATATTGGAATGGGGATTAACAAGGAATGGCTTCATCTTAACAAGTACAACGTATGAATATATTAAGGATAAAAGATTCAAGCACCCAGGGGTGCCAAATGAAAAGCTTAAATTGATCAGGGCTGCAAATGTGCCCGGTGAAATCGAAACTGTAGTCTTTTTATTGCAACATTGAAGACTGCCTAAAAATTAGTCCCTTCAGCAAAAAGGAATGAATCTCCATACAAAATGTCATGTTGTGGTTACCAAGGGAGGAGACTAGTCAGATATATTTAGAATGCCTTAAATCACTCAACCTTAGGAATGTAATGAGCGGAAATCGGGTAGGATAAATATGAGCAATTGGACCGATTAATGGAATAAACTTATTGGAAACATTTAAACCAATGAATGGACTAGAATACTCCTATTCCTTTCTTTCTCTGAAACATATGGCTAAAAAGGAATAACAACACTTTCAATCGCCAAAACAGTCCCGTTAGTGACCACCAAGCCATCTCTCAGGCCAATGTGTGGAGTTAACTCATTGGCGAATAAAGCACTACAAAAGAAAATAAACTAGTCCATTGGATCATTTTTGTTTTAGAGCATACTCACCACAAACACTATAAGAGCTGAACTGTTAGCAATGCGAAGAGGGATCAAAATAATTGTAGACCACAGATTCTCTCCTCTTGAAATAAATTTTGATTCTATTGAGACTGTTCAAATGCATTAAAATAAAAACACTAATACACTATATGAAAAATGTTGATGTGTGTAGGTACTTGATGTGAAAACTTAAAATCAATAGATGACTCGTGTGTTTCAGGTGTAAAATAGAGTAGCAGACAACTTGGCCAAGAAGCGGATGAAGGTGACATTTTTTTATGAACTAGGCATTTTGCTAGCTAGTTCTTCTAGTGGATTCCCCAAAACAAGTGGAAGCAGACAATCTAGCAACTATGTGCAGTAGATTAACAAAAATGTTTCAAACAATTTCTAGGGTCGAACGTGATCAATTTTAGTGGAAATGGGCATACCACCGGGGTGAATTACCTATAAATTTTCCAACTTAATTTATATTAATTTATTAACTCATTTACTGACAATTTTTTTTTTAAACTTTGTTATTGTTGTCTCAAATTATTAAATTTACAATAAAATAAAATAATAAATAAAAGTGAGAATACATGTTAGATATAAAATCTTATTTAAGAACATGTGATACAAATTCTAAAGGGATAATTTCATTTTTCATTACCTCATTTGTACCTTTAAGAAATCTAAGAAATTCAAATGAGTGTTGCATGGTGTTTCTTCCACTCGACGACACCCAAGTAATCACCTAGCTGCTCAAAGTCAACATAAATAATAGTAATAAGACACAGTACAATAGATAGCATATCAAAACATTCTTCTCCAACACTAAGATTACTTGTTTACCCTACAACCTTACTATTAACGTTGGCATTCTTTACAACTACTTCTTAATAAATATCAAAGAAAAATCTTTTTTTTAAAAATACCAAACAACCTACTCATAAATTGTGGCAACTTGATTATCATTCATGTTGCTTTTTCCCTGGCCTGGGCTAAACAAAATTACAAACTTAATTGACAATGCCTTGTACCTTATATTTAGTTATTCAACTCAACTATCTACAATATCACACCAGTAAATCTACTATTTTCCTTCTGAAGGATCTCAGATCGGTCCCTCTCAGGGGAGGACCTACTTGTTTTTAGGTGAATTTATATGAATCCACTTTGTCAAATGGATACATTGTATGTATATATATATTCTGAATCTTTTTTTGAAATAATATGAATATATAACTAATGTGACGCCACTTAAACTAATAGTAATGCATAGCCTAGCGGCAAGGTGGTATGATGGATGATACATTGTGGGATTGATTCCCACACGTAACAATTAATTATTTTCCTTTTGATATTTTAAGTAGACATATTCAATTATTGTTTTGTTGTTATTTTATTCGCTTCACTCGATACTGCTCCATTTTTTTCTTATATGTTGAACCTAATTGGTAAAATTTTTGGGTCTACTAGTGATCCCTCTAATTCTACCAACAATATCAATGCTTTTTGATTTATATTCTCTTTACACTATTCTACTTCTTTTTCAACACCCTTTTCATCAATGATTATAAGTCCCAAAACTATTCCCAATCATTTTAGCTCGATAAAAATTCTATAAAGTTAACAACTGTAATATGTCAAGAAACTTAAGCATCATTTCACTTATGTACTATGCTTATTGCTAGAATATCTAAAAGAAATTGATTGTACCTTTCTTTTCAAGAAAACCATGAAAATAGACTTTCATTCTTCATTGTACCATTCTTTTCAAGAAAACCATGAAAATAGACTTTCATTCTTCATAGTGCTTACAAGAATTATGATTTCAGCTTTGGAGGATGGAAAATTATGGAATTAGGTGTAGATTTTAAGAGGTGCATAATCGATAAACATGCTCTTTCAACTTGGTCTTAACTAACATGTATACGTTCCAACTCTATGTATGCACAAGTAGACACTTTAACTTGAATGAAATTTATTAAATAGTCATGTCTTCTACATGTCATGCATGCTACATTGCATTTTGTTGTCCTACATCTATAATGTCAAATAGGAGATATGCGTCTATTTGTTTAATTTATACATGTTTTAAGTGTCTACATATGTTTAACCAAAGTTGGAGGGAATAAATAAAAATTGAAGTAAAGTTAAATAACATATTTATTTATTTTATGTTGATTTGAAGTTTTTGAATAATTATAAGTATATTAGATAAATACGTCATTTCATTTTGTTTCAATTAATATCTATTCCCTCCATCCTTGAGAGTATTCAAGCAGAACTTTGACTTGTATAAAGTTTACCAAACATAAATGTTTCCTGTGTTGCGTCTTGAATGATAATTTTTTTCCTACATGGAGCTGGTCAAATTAAGAGATACATTTATATATTATGCCAATATATTAATTTCAGACCCGGGTTCCATGCCTCCTTAATGACTTTTGAGTCGAGCTTTTTGCAAAGGGATTCCCTATAGTGCCGTTTATATCACATGTCTCGTTAGCAGGCTATTACATTGTGGGGGGTTTACCCAATGCGCACAAAGTGCTCACCGAAAGGGCAGAGGCTGTGACAAAGGTTGTAGAGGTTAAGGGCCATCTTGGGTTCCAAAAAATTGTCCATTTTCTAATAAATATATTATTTTAAATAAACTACTAAAAAAATCAAGGCAATAGTGGCGATAATTTCATAGGTTAAGACAAAATTCAGACCTCCATCCCTATCGCTAGATAATCCTTATTTCTAGTGTTAAATTATCATCACCATTCACAAAATTTATTTTTGAGCTTGTATTTATTCTTAGATAAGAAAAATAAAAGAATTCCTAGGTATTTCGAAAAGGTAAACAAGAAAAAAATTTAAAAGTTAGTTGTAGGACAAATTAGTTATAAATCTAACCATAGATGGAAACGAAACTTTTCAAATAAAATTTATGTGGAGTATGATAAGTAAAATAAGAAATTTACACAAGAAGTTTTTTTGGATAATTTGTTAAAATACGATGACATCATATTTGATCCTGATTATATGCTCGATTCCTAACTTTAATCTGAAATAAAAATTTGAACCCTATCAGAGGCTATGATGATCCCAACTTGGAATTTTTCTTTAACTAAGGATTAGGGATCCGACCTTCACATAATATCCAACTTCAACTGAGGATCTTACTTCAAATTCAACCACAAACTTTTGAACCATATCCTAACCAAACTTTTGACTCAGGTCCAAGTCTCAGCTTCAATTGTATATGGTCCCGACTGAATGACTTTCATAAACCTTTTATTTAATTCTACCTTCAAGATAAATGCTAAAGGTAGAATAAAATAAAAGCATGATAGCAGAATGGATTAGAGCTATGTTCAACTGGTTCGTGGAGTCAGAACACAAGTCAAGATCAGGAGTCAAGACTTGTGTGATGGTCTGATGCTTGAAAAAGAATTTCGATACTTTTTATTGTAAGAAGGGAATCAAAATTTCTTATATTTGAGAAAATAAATCTATTAAAAAGATATTTTCAAAACGCTTAAGTCTACCAAATATGAAAAGAACGAAACAATTTTCCTTCATACCAAAATCATGTGGATTCTGCTTATGAGTTAAATTTTTTTTATTGATTTGTTTATAAAAGTTTGGCACAAGGAAAAAGGGAAATCAGGAGGGTATTCGAATAGGAGAGGAGCCACATACAAGTAATGGTGTTCGATTGGACACTCAGATATACAATTAAATGATACAAAAAGTGATTAAGAAATCTATTTTGGACACTCTTAACATAACAAGTTGTTGTAGCCAAGTGATTGCAGATGGATTTAGAGAATTGAGGGGTGGGGAGATCGGATCTATATGGTAGGAGTGAATATAAGGTGTTTTTTTTACACATAGAAGTTTCCACATATTTGTTACCTTGCACTAGAACCCGCATACTCAATTGTCTTGAAATGTGGAGATAATCACCATTAATGAGGAATGAGACTTCTTTGAAACTTATTTTTTCCACTTTTACTAGGAAAGCAATTTTTCATTTTTAAAAATCCATTATTTGATGATAAAAATAATTAAAGTAAAATATACATTCTTTTGACACTAAACACACCCTTAGCCACAACGGTTTGCAATATTTAACGGGAGGGATAGGTTTATGTATTAGACCATTTCAAACCCCTTTCTATTTACTCGCTATTCTATTTATTTGGAAAGGAAAATAGAGAATGCCCTATCCAGCCTCTTTTTATATTACTCTCTATACTCCATTTACAGAGTGGTGAATAGTAGTTCTCCAATTTTTGAGAACTACTATATACCTCTCTATTTCACTCTATGATTATCTTAGTATTGCTTTTATGATATCATTAATTAAGTCTTTATTATTTCTAGTTATTTTCTAATGTAATACAAAATTTAAAAATTATATTATTTAAGAGTTACTACTTCTATTCAAATTAATAATTTATTTTAAAAAATAAAATAACTTTAAATATATAATATAAAACTATTTTAAATTTATTGATATTATACAAGACTGTTAACTAATTCTATAATATTTTTAAATATTTTTCAAGTAATATAATGTCTACAAACATATTATTGATAAGTAGACTACTTCCATCAAGAATTAATAATTTTTCTAATTTGATTCTCAAAAGTTCTCGTCACATTAAATATGTAATTTAAAATTATAATTATTTTTAATTATTAGAAGGAATAAAATGTACATGATAATCCAACCAATTCACTTTTATGTTATAGTGATAAAAGATCAAACTACACTTTTTAATGAGCATGAAAATACTTGATGCAATATTTTAGAATGGAATAGGGGAGTAAATTAGTATACAAAATAATTGGATAAAAGATGAAATCTTTAATTTAAATTGTCACGACCCAAATCGGGGACGCGACTGGCACCCACATTTACCCTCCTATGTGAGCGAACCAACCAATCTAACCTATAACATTTTAATACAATATCAACAAAAGAAATGCGGAAGACTTAAACTCATTAATAAAAACAATTCAAAACTATTATTATTATCCCCAAAATCTGGAAGTCATCATCACAAGAACATCTATCTCAAGTTACTAAACTAGGAATGTCTAAGAACAAAAATAACTAAAAAGCTAGTCCATGCCGGAAGTTCAAGGCATCAAGACTTGAAGAAGAAGACCCAGTCCAAGCTAGAAGCATTAGCTCACCCTGAAGATCCGGTGTGACGAAGACTGGCTTGATTTACTGCTGAGTTGAAGTTGACGGAACGTTTGCTGCATTTCATAAATAACAAAGAAGAAAACATAAAAGTAGGGGGTCAGTACAACCACAAGTACTGAGTAGATATCATCGGCCAACTCAAAATAGGGAACAATATATATCAATAATAATGTAACTCAACTACAATACTCAACATGTAGCAACAACAATATTATATCATTAACAATTTCCGTCAAGTTCACACATGAGGACTCAAGCCTCAATACCATACTCATTTGGGAATTGGTTCATTAAATTGAGTATATTAATTATCTTTCAAGATTCATTATCTTTCTTCCTCTTGTGTCGGTACGTGACACTCCGATCCATATTCTATCGTGGTGCCGGAACGTGGCACTCCGATCCTCATATACTATCCTGGTACCGGAACGTGGCACCCGATCCATATACTATCCTGGTGTCGGAACGTGACACTCCGATCCTCATATACTATCCTGGTACCGGAATGTGGCACCCATCCATATTCTATCCTGGTGTCGGAACGTGACACTCCGATCCTCATATACTATCCTGGTACCGGAACGTGGCACCCGATCCATATTCTATCCTGGTGTCGGAACGTGACACTCCGATCCTCATATTCATTCTATCCTGGTACCGGAACGTGGCACGCGATCCTCTATCTCTATCCTGGTACCGGAACGTGGCACCCGATCCCCTAATTCATCAAGCCTTCTTTCATACTAAGGCATCATCAATCTCATTATATAATTTATCAAGCCTTCTTTTACACTAAGGCATCATCATTCTCATTATATAATTTATCAAGCCTTCTTTTACACTAAGGCATCATCATCAACAAGTGAATTAGGGTTTATTTCGAGATTTGGGATTCAATAACTTCATCATGCTCATATGATCACAAATATATAATCACATTCATACAAGCATACAATTTAAGCACATTGCAGGGTTTACAATACTATCAATACATATCATTCACTATTAAGAGTTCACTACGAATATCGTAAAATAAACCATAACCTACCTCCACCGAAGACTAGTGATCAAGCAAGAAATTCCCAAGCTTGTGTTATTGCTCCTCGTTTCTCCTCTCTCGTTCAATCCCTCTTGCTCTTTGTTCTTTCTGTTTGTTTTATTCAAAACCCTCTTTCTCTTACCCTAATTAACATATAATTAAGTGTAAAAGAGGACAATAAAACCCACTAATTAACTTATGGTTACCTCTTTTAACCCCCAAGTAATTAGACTTATTAATATTAACTCTCTAACTTTATAATTAGGGAAAGAATAGTCCAATGCGTCCCTTAAAACGTGTGAAGAAATCCGATTCTGCCTGGGACTTGCGCAGCCTGTGACGGCCCGTCGTGCCCGTGACGGTCCGTCACGCAGGTCGTCGCAGCCTCCTAAAATTCAAGTGGACTGTGACGGCCCGTCACACCTGTGACGGTCCGTCCTGTACCTCCGTCATGACGGTCAGAGACTCGTTTCGTGTACCCAATTCTCAAAAGTTGAAGTGTTTTGCAACGGGAGCTTACGACGGCTCGTCGTGGGTGTGACGGCACGTCCTGCAGGTCCGTCACAAATTACAGAGTTTCTAAAAATTTCAGAATTTCTATGTATGCTGAAACGATACACCCTCGACGGGCCGTCGTGCCTATGACGGTCCGTCGTAGTGTCCGTAGTCTTGGCCAGTTTTTCCAGAAATAAAATCTGCTGCTCAAAACGACTAAACAGGTCGTTACAATAGATACCAATTTACCCATCGTTCTCCCCGAACGATCAAAAGAAGAAAAACAATGGCGAAAAGGAGTACCTGAATCTGTAAACAGATGTGGGTATTTTTCTTGCATATCTGCCTCCTTCTCCCAAGTAGCTTCTTCAACCGGTCGATTCTTCCATTGAACTTTGATGGATGCAACCTCTCTCGACCTCAACTTGCGAACTTCTCTATCTAAAATAGCAACCGGTTCCTCCTCATAAGTCAAATTCTCATCGAGCAAAACTGAATCCCAACGGATGATGTAGTTTCCATCCCCATGGTATCTTTTCAACATGGACACGTGAAATACCGGATGCACTCCGTACAACCCTGGGGGTAAGGCTAATTCGTAAGCCACCTCCCCTACTCGCTTTAGTACCTCAAATGGTCCAATATACCTTGGACTTAACTTACCTCTTTTGCCAAACCGCCTCACCCCTTTCATGGGTGAAACCTTCAACAAGACTTGTTCACCTTCCATGAACTCCAAGTCTCTAACCTTTCGGTCTGCATACTCCTTTTGTCTACTTTGCGCCGCTAGAAGCTTTTCTTGAATGCGCTTCACCTTATCTAACGAATCCCTCAAGAGGTCAGTACCCCAAGGTCTAACCTCAAATGCATCGAACCAACCAATGGGAGATCTACACCTCCTCCCATACAATGCTTCAAATGGAGCCATATCAATACTGGAGTGATAGCTATTATTGTATGAAAACTCCGCCAAAGGTAAAAAGCTATCCCAATGGCCACCAAACTCTATCACACATGCACGAAGCATATCCTTCAGCACTTGAATCGTTCGCTCAGACTGACCATCGGTTTGAGGGTGGAATGCGGTACTAAGATCCAACCTAGTACCTAATTCAGCATGTAATGTTCTCCAGAACTTAGAAGTAAACTGTGTACCTCTATCTGATATAATGGAGAGTGGAACCCCATGTAATCGAACAATTTCTGAGATGTAGATTTTTGCTAGCTTCTCTGCATTGTAAGTCACCTTGGCCGGAATGAAATGAGCAGACTTAGTTAACCTATCAACAATCACCCAAATAGAGTCGTACTTACCCAAGGTTTTAGGAAGTCCGACCACAAAGTCCATCGCGATTCTCTCCCACTTCCATTCAGGAATGGGCATTCTTTGAAGTGTTCCTCCGGGCCTCTGGTGTTCATACTTTACTTGTTGACAATTTGGACATTTGGCAACAAACTCAACAATATCTCGTTTCATTCTACTCCACCAGAAGTGTTGCTTTAGGTCACGATACATCTTGGTTGCACCAGGATGTATAGAATATCCGGAACTATGAGCTTCTGTAAGAATAGTGGTGATCAAATCATCGATGCGGGGTACACATACCCTTCCCTTGATCCTCAAAACACCTTCCTCATCAATTATTGCTTCCTTAGCCTCTCCTTGCAACACTTTTTCTCGAATTCGACCTAGTTTCTCATCATCAAATTGTTTTCCCTTGATCTTGTCAAGAAAAGAAGATCTTGCCTCTACACAAGCCAACAATCCTCCCTTCTCATTTATTTCTAACCTCATAAGGTCGTTAGCCAAAATCTGCACTTGTCTAGCCAACGGGCGTCTAGAAGCTTGCAAGTGGGCTAGACTTCCCATACTTCCGGCCTTTCTACTTAAAGCATCCGCCACAACATTCGCTTTTCCCGGATGATACAAGATAGTGATGTCGTAGTCCTTCAGTAGTTCCATCCATCTCCTCTGTCTCAAGTTCAAATCTTTCTGAGTAAAGACATATTGTAGGCTACGATGATCCGTATAAACCTCACACTTAACCCCATACAAGTAGTGTCTCCATTGCTTTAGTGCAAATACTACCGCGGCCAACTCCAAATTGTGGGTTGGATAGTTACGTTCATTCACCTTTAATTGCCTCGAAGCATAAGCAATCACATTCTTCTCTTGCATTAGCACTGCACCCAAACCTGAATAGGATGCATCACAATAAACGATGAAGTTCTTACCCTCTACTGGCAAGGTAAGAATTGGTGCAGTGGTCAACAAGGTCTTGAGTTTCTGAAAGCTTTCCTCACACTCATCCGACCATACAAATGGAACATTCTGCTTAGTCAAGTTCGTCAATTGGGAATTAATAGAAGAGAATCCCTTGACAAATCGGCGGTAGTAGCTAGCTAGCCCCACAAAGCTCCTTATCTCTGACACATTAGTGGGTCTTACCCAATTCTTCACTGTCTCAATCTTAGAAGGATCCACCATCACTCCATCCTTAGAAACCACGTGCCCCAAGAAGGACACCGCATCTAGCCAAAACTCACACTTAGAGAATTTCGCATAAAGCTTCTTCTTCCTCAATAACTCTAACACCATTCTCAAATGCTCCTCATGTTCCTTCTTACTCTTGGAGTATATCAGTATATCTTCAATAAACACGATCACAAGGAGGTCCAAATATGGCTTGAAAATCCCGTTCATCAAGCTCATGAAGGCAGCAGGGCATTAGTAAGACCAAACGACATAACCACAAATTCGTAGTGCCCATACCTAGTTCGAAAAGCAGTCTTTGGCACATCCGCTGCCCGTATTTTCAATTGATGATAACCGGATCTCAAGTCAATTTTAGAGAAGACACAAGCACCTTGTAACTGATCGAACAAGTCATCAATGCGAGGAATGGGGTACTTGTTCTTAATAGTTACCTTGTTCAGTTGCCTGTAGTCTATGCACATCCGAAAACTCCCATCCTTCTTCTTCACAAACAAAACCGGAGCACCCCAAGGAGATGCACTTGGTCTAATGAAGCCTTTACTCAACAATTCTTGAAGTTGGGCCTTTAACTCTCTTAACTCCGCGGGAGCCATTCTATAAGGGGGTATAGAAATGGGGCGAGTTCCCGGTTCAAGATCGATACAGAAGTCAATATCCCTATCTGGTGGCATACCAGGAAGATCTGCAGGGAACACATCCAAAAACTCACAGACTACCGAAACCAACTCAATCGAAGGTACTTGAGTAGTGTCATCCTTGAGATGTGCCAAGAAAGCTAAACACCCTTTACTCACCATTTTCTTAGCACGAAGAAAGGAGATGATACGCACCGGATTGGAAGTGTAGTCACCCTCCCACACTAACGGATCTGCCCCAGGCTTGGCTAACGTCACAGTTTTAGCATTACAATCTAAAATTGCAAAATTCGGAGAAAGCCAAGTCATACCCAGAATTACATCAAAGTCACCCATTTCTAAGATAACCAAATCTACATAGGTGTTGCTCCCCATAAAATTCACCAAACAAGACCTATATACCTTTTCAACTACCACAGATTCGCCCACCGGAGTAGAAACACGAATAGGCATGTCAAGTAATTCACAATGTAAGTTTAGACCATTAGCAAATGAGGAAGATACATAAGAAAATGTGGATTCAGGATCAAACAATACGGAAGCCATGCAATCACAAACCAGAAGATTACCTGTGATAGCAGCATCAGATGTCTCCGCCTCCGATCTCCCAGGGAAAGCATAACAATGGGCCCTTTCGTTTGTTTGGTCGTTTCCCCTACCATGTTGTGATGTAGGGGCTCCAGTTTTCCCATCACCTCTGTCGTTTTGGTGACCGCCATTACCTCGACCACCATGTCCTCCAGAAAAACGGCCTCTACCATGACCACCTCTACCTCTAACTGTTGGGGGTCTATAACTCTGTTTTGGACAATATCTCTTAATATGTACAATCTCCCCGCATCCATAGCACTCTCTGGGTTCATGCAAAGGTCTCTCAGAGAAGTGTTGACCGGTCTGAGGTGGACCCCCAACTACAGTCTGTAGGGAAGACTGAATTGGTCGACTTGAGTAACCTCCGGAGCTCTGTCCTCTAGAGTAAGAACCATTGAACTCACCTCCCATTCGAAACCTCTTTGATGTCGATGTCGTGGTGAAGTCATCTGGCTTCACTCCTTCCACTTCTATCACAAAGTCTACCACCTCTTGGAAGGATGTTGTTGTAGCCGCTACCTGTAAGGCTGAAATCCGCAATTCTGACCTCAACCCCTTCACAAAACGGCGAATCCGTTCTTGTGGACTGAAACAAAGTTGGGTGGCATACCTTGATAATGCACGAAACTTAGCCTCATATGCGTTAACCGTCATCCTACCTTGCTCGAGACTCAAGAACTCATCCCTTTTTCTATCTCTCAAAGTCCTTGGGATATACTTCTCCATAAACAGGGTAGAGAATGATTCCCAAGTCATAGGTGGTGCCTCTGTTGGTTGACACTCAACATGTGACCGCCACCACATTTTGGCGTTCCCTTGAAACTGATAGCTTACGAACTCAACGCCAAACCGTTCTACTATACCCATCTTGTGTAGTAGCTCATGACAATCAACCAGAAAATCGTAGGCATCCTCTGATTCTGCGCCCTTAAAGACTGGAGGTTTAAATTTCAAGAACTTACTGAAAAGTTCATGCTGATCATTTGTCATAATAGGCCCAGTAGTCAGACGTGGAAATGTGCCTATTCCCAATGATGCATCCATGCGGGGAGCCATTGTAGCCGCATGTCGTATCTCTGAAACCGGAGGTGTTGGTGCAGAAACCACTGGAGGTGCCTGACCCTGATCGGATAACCCACTAAGATAAGCAAGTACCTGGTTGATCATGTTTGGGGTAGGTTGGGGTGGCAATTCCTCATTTTGCACTTGTTCACTCTCCCCTTCCTCACCCTCTCTTATCACCTCCTCGGCCGGTGGAGGAGTCACTGCGCTAGTATCAGATGGGCTAGGTGCTCGTCCTCTCCCTCTAGAGGACGTCCTCCCACGACCTATTCCACGGCCTCTTGCCGCTGCTCTTCCTCGAGATACAACCCCAGTGGCTGGCTCAGTCGTTTCTTGTCTTTCCGTTGGTGCTGCTGGTGCGGTCGTTGCTCGAGTTCTAACCATCTGCGAAATAGAATGAAGATGGTCAGATACAAATTTGTATCACCTAGATACCAATTGGACTCAAGTAGTAGCACGAATGAAGAATTAAAGAATGGAATTTTCCTAAAGTCTTATAGCCTCTCAAAGAAAAGTAAAGGCGTCCCCCTACCGTTCCTTAAGACTCTACTAGACTCGTTCTTGTGTGATGAGACCAATGAACCTAATGTTCTGATACCATGTTTGTCACGACCCAAATCGGGGACGCGACTGGCACCCACATTTACCCTCCAATGTGAGCGAACCAACCAATCTAACCTATAAAATTTTAATACAATATCAACAAAAGAAATGCGGAAGACTTAAACTCATTAATAAAAACAATTCAAAACTATTATTATTTTCCCCAAAATATGGAAGTCATCATCACAAGAACATCTATCTCAATTTACTAAACTAGGAATGTCTAAGAACAAAAATAACTAAAAAGCTAGTCCATGCCGGAAGTTCAAGGCATCAAGACTTGAAGAAGAAGACCCAGTCCAAGCTAGAAGCATTAGCTCACCGTGAAGATCCGGTGTGACGAAGACTGGCTTGATTTACTGCTGAGTTGAAGTTGACGGAACGTTTGCTGCATTTCATAAATAACAAAGAAGAAAACATAAAAGTAGGGGGTCAGTACAACCACAAGTACTGAGTAGATATCATCGGCCAACTCAAAATAGGGAACAATATATATCAATAATAATGTAACTCAACTACAATACTCAACATGTAGCAACAACAATATTATATCATTAACAATTTCCGTCAAGTTCACACATGAGGACTCAAGCCTCAATACCATACTCATTTGGGAATTAGTTCATTAAATTGAGTATATTAATTATCTTTCAAGATTCATTATCTTTCTTCCTCTTGTGTCGGTACGTGACACTCCGATCCATATTCTATCCTGGTGCAGGAACGTGGCACTCCGATCCTCATATACTATCCTGGTACCGGAACGTGGCACCCGATCCATATACTATCCTGGTGTCGGAACATGACACTCCGATCCTCATATACTATCCTGGTACCGGAACGTGGCACCCGATCCATATTCTATCCTGGTGTCGGAACGTGACACTCCGATCCTCATATACTATCCTGGTACCGGAACGTGGCACCCGATCCATATTCTATCCTGGTGTCGGAACGTGACACTCCGATCCTCATATTCATTCTATCCTGGTACCGAAATGTGGCACCCGATCCTCTATCTCTATCCTGGTACCGGAACGTGGCACCCGATCCCCTAATTCATCAAGCCTTCTTTCATACTAAGGCATCATCAATTTCATTATATAATTTATCAAGCCTTCTTTTACACTAAGGCATCATCATTCTCATTATATAATTTATCAAGCCTTCTTTTACACTAAGGCATCATCATCAACAAGTGAATTAGGGTTTAATTCGAGATTTGGGAATCAATAACTTCATCATGCTCATATGATCACAAATATATAATCACATTCATACAAGCATACAATTTAAGCACATAGCAGGGTTTACAATACTATCAATACATATCATTCACTATTAAGAGTTCACTACGAATATCGTAAAATAAACCATAACCTACCTCCACCGAAGACTAGTGATCAAGCAAGAAATTCCCAAGCTTGTGTTATTCCTCTTCGTTTCTCCTCTCTCGTTCAATCCCTCTTGCTCTTTGTTCTTTCTGTTTGTTTTATTCAAAACCCTCTTTCTCTTACCCTAATTAACATATAATTAAGTGTAAAAGAGCACAATAAAACCCACTAATTAACTTAAGGTTACCTCTTTTAACCCCCAGGTAATTAGACTTATTAATATTAACCCTCTAACTTTATAATTAGGGAAAGAATAGTCCAATGCTTCCCTTAAAACGTGTGAAGAAATCCGATTCTGCCTGGGACTTGCGCAGCCTGTGACGGCCCGTCGTGCCCGCGACGGTCCGTCACGCAGGTCGTCGCAGCCTCCTAAAATTCAAGTGGACTGTGACGGCCCGTCACACCTGTGACGGTCCGTCCTGTACCTCCGTCATGACGGTCAGAGACTCGTTTCCTGTACCCAATTCTCAAAAGTTGAAGTGTTTTGCAACGGGAGCTTACGACGGCTCGTCGTGGGTGTGACGACACGTCCTGCAGGTCCGTCACAAATTACAGAGAGTCAATTTTCAGTACAAATTTCAGAATTTCTAAGTATGCTGAAACGATACACCCTCGACGGGCCGTCGTGCCTATGACGGTCCGTCGTAGTGTCCGTAGTCTTGGCCAGTTTTTCCAGAAATAAAATCTGCTGCTCAAAACGACTAAACAGGTCGTTACATAAATGATTTTTAGATACCAAAAAATAAGGACTAAAAATTGATTATTTTTAACTTCGTAATGCATTGATAGAGCATTAATGGAAGAAATTAATAAGCTTGAAAGTTAAATATTTATGTAAAAATTAAGATAATTTTTTACGGTGATGCAAAAGTGATGATATAATTGTAACTTATCAATAGTATCACATTGATTTGAATTGTTCGCTAGTGTGTATTATATGTAATATTTGTCGCATGGTTGTTATTTATAATTAAATAGTTTTGTCTTAAATGAAGAATTTGAAAGAATAAAATTTTATTTTACATGAACGTTATACAGATTATTGCGTTATTATTTACAAAAAAATTAATTTATATTATGGAATAAAGAAACAAAAATGATAATGGTAATAGTAGTATAATATTAAAGATAGAGAAAATGATTCTTTTTTAGAGAGTTAATAGAGAATTTAGTTGGAGTTGGTTGTCTTAGAAAATAGAGAACTCTATATTTGGAAAGTAAAATGGAGGGTAGAAATAGGTTGTGTATATGGGAGAAGGTTAATATCGAAATATATTTCTCTTTTGGGAGGAATATTGGGAAAATTATCTAGAAATACTTCTGGAAACTCGTTAACAACAGGGACCTACTCAAAAGTTGAAGATTCGATATCTACATCCCTCACCCTAAATAGATGGTATATGCAACCCTTAGAAATAATCATTCTAGATTTAAGACAAGAGACAAACAGACCCTTAGGCATAGAATTCACCCTTTCCACTATAGGATAGGCTCATTTGGGAACTGAAACTTGACTACACGAGATCTACAATACATAGAAACCTAACAAGAGTGCAATCGATTCATCACGAGGATGACATCAAAATCTAGCATTTAAAGCTCTACCAAGTCAACAAGAGTAACTCTATCGGATAAAAAAACATGACACTTTCTTGTAGACCCTCTTAGCAACAATAGAATAACAAACAGGAGTAGAGACAACAAAAAGATCTAGCAACACATCTGGAAGAACATAAAATGTCATAGTGACATATGACATCATAAAAGACAAGGTTGCACAAGAATCGAGTAAAGCATAAATAGAAAGTTGGAAAACTTTTAACATACATACATCCATATTAGGAGAAAACTATCATTCACCACGAGTTTGAAGTGCATAGAATTGGTTTTTCTTAGGAGCATTGGAACCCGAACCACTAGAAGAAGCTTGGATGCCCTCTCTTCCTTTTGTCGTAACCACTGGGAGATCCCTCATCTTAAGAGCACTTTAACTGCAACTAAATCAACCATCCACGCTGGCTAGGAACTTACCCTCATGTTTTTTTCTACACCTAACACAAGTAGACATAGACAATGATAATCTACTACCATTCCCTTTTGGAGGATTAGGTTAGACACCCTATTTTTTTAAGTTATGAGGAGTATTGGAGGAACCTTGACCAGAAAAGGTTTGTTTATACCTTGGATTACCATGTCCATCGGACAATGCATGAGAAAAATTTCCATCAGTAGCTTTAGACCTCGTTGTCTCCCTAGAGTTTTACTTAAGTTTCTCCTCTTCTATCATCTCTGCATGAAACATGAGATGAGAGATGTACATGTTATTAATGAACATGGAGGTACTCATTAACAACCATTTCAGACACAACAGAAATGAACTTGCCCATCCTTGCCCTAAAATCGGAAACCATTGTTGCAACATATTTGCATAGTTGTGATTTTCGAAACGTATTCCCGAATAGTCATGCTTCCTTGATAATTTTTGATGAACCCAGTTCTTTTACTTCACTTATTTCAAGGGGAAAGAACCTACCATGAAATCATTCTTAGACTTTTCCCAACTAAGACAACCGTATCTTTCGGTCTCCCTTCTTTCCATTGGTTGACACAAGTTGAGAAACACCTTTAAGTTGATAAGAGGCCAACTCCACCTTTTCCACTAGCATCGCTACCATAATCATCAACACCTTGTAAACCGCATTAATAAACTTTTGAGAAACTTTCTCAACTTTGTTCTAGTAAAGTCCCTCACTCTAGATGCCGCAGAACCCGAATTTGGATTCATGGGAACCACAATCTCTCTATTTAGCTTGGGTTGGCATTGATTAAACTAATATTTAATAAACAGCCCTAAACTCCACGTTAGTCACTTTCTCAGCAAAAGAATAGACCGGATCTTGAGGATCTTCTTGTTCCACACTCCCGCATACTCCTTTTGACATACGCTCTTCAGGTATCCATATCTGGTAGAGCGCTGGATAAGGATTAGGAGAGAGACCTTATAGACTTAAACTCTATTGCACGACATTAGAGTAATGAATGAATTGGAGTTTCCTGAAAATCTTTTAGCCTCTCATCCATAAATGTAGCATGCTTCACACACATGAACACACTCTACTCAACGTGGCTTATTAGACATTCTAAGAATATTCTAAATCTTGTGCTTTGTTTACCAGGTTTGTCGCAACCCAAGGGTAAGCCATTGATGTAGAATGGTGTATAGGACCCCAAGAGACCCACAGAAGCTACTTAGCATTCATAATATAAAAATTAAAAATATAATAGGATAAAAGAACTTTTCAAGTTCAAAGAAATAAAAAAGCATAGTAGAAGTCTAAAACATTTTCTCATTAGCCCTCATTAAAATAAATTGATATTAGGCCTATCCCATACATAATGTCAAAAATACAATATAATAAAGAAACTAAAACAATAAAAAACCATCCTGAAAGCATGAGGACTCATCATGTTCAAAAATCACACAATCAACAACTAGACACGAAACTGAGGACCTTGATTTTAGGACCCTACATTATGGGATAAAGGAAAAAGTATGCATTATTACAAAAAAAAATACCAAGTATGATAGGAATGCACATAAAATTGACCAAGCTAAAGCATGATATAAGAAGATTAGAAAACATGATTCATAATGCATGGTCAATGCAAGCTAAGATCTTTAAAACCTTTACCTTAGCTCATTATTATTGTAGGGAGTACATTTATTCAACACAAAAACCATGTGAGATACAATATGATCCCGCGGTGTCTCCCACTGAAAAGGGCTATCCTACTTTCAAAGGCAAGGACCGTGAACATCTAGCTTAGGTGGTACTAGCTAATTTTTACATAGAAAATCATCCTTTGGGGGACATTGTTAAGGGATAAGTCAATTGCTATTAGAAACCCAACCTCTACTAAAGGGAATGCCTGTATCTCAATATCTTCTTGGTGAACAAAAATCTAATAAAATTGTAATTTCTTACTTATTAAATTTATCCATTCAAGGACACGTCATCTTGCCAATCCAAGCTATGATATAAGTGAACTTATGTAAATATATCATTTAATAAACAATCCAGGGTGATTTTATTAGGATAAATCTTTATCTTTGATTCAATTAGGTGAGTAGACCTTTCAACCTTATAATCCTCACTATGATGGAAAACATTTAATTATCATGCTTAAATTTGTCTATGAGAAATATTCTTTCAACAACACAACAATAACATCATCATTAATACTTCACTCTCAAAACATTCTTAAAACCTTTACGTAGATTTAATAAAAACATGCTTAATTTTCCTATATGTTTCACAACCCACTTTCAACCAACAACATTTTATAAAACATGGGTTGGATATGGATTCCATCAACAATTTATTAAATTCTGCCAATATATTCTTGGTTTCATAAGACTCTTCTTTCGTAATTAAAATCCCATATGTTGTGGTGATAACTTTAAAAAACATGGAGATTACATAATTTTATAAAGGAATTATCATTAAATCATAGTATTTTATCAATTCATGCATATAAAATATCAAAATTCAATCATTCAATTCAATAATAAAGAAACCTTAACTTAAATGGGGATTTCTAACTTTGAAACTAGGAGAATTGGAGACTTGCATTAATGGAAGAAATCTATGGATCAAAACTAATATACCTCAACATCAATTTCTTTATTTCGATCGACGATTAGAGGCTTTGACTTGAAAAGCTTAGCTTGGACCTTCATTTTCAAGCTTTATGGAGAGAGAAATATTTTATGCGGAAGACTTGTTTATATTTTAGAAATTTAATAAAAAAAGTTTTAATCAGGAAAATTTGGGATTTAAAACGTGTATATAGTGATCTTAGAGCACGGAAAAATGATTTTATATAGGGATATAATAATTAGGAAAAGATCGAACAACCCTTGAAATAACTGCTGACCTACCGACCAGGACCCTCAATTGATGGACCGTGGACTGACCTACGGTTTGTCGTATACGACCGTCGACTATGTTTAGAAACGGGAACTATAGTGTATTAACTAAGGCCCTAAGTGATAGACCATTATCCCACTAGCAGTCCCTTGTCCGACAGTTGTTTTGTACCTCTAACTCAATCTTTGAGGTGACCAACCACGGAACACACCTACGATCCGTGGTCTCATCCATGGGAAATGTGTGGCCTTTGTGGATTATCACCTACAAATTTTTAAAATATTTATCTTGTCGCTTCTCGAATCTGGGGTGTTACACAAATGAAGCCATATAAATGCTTGAACCATAGTTATAATTGTAGGAAAAATCAACGAATGACAAAGAATTATCCTAGTTACCTTTGAAGTAAATTCACATTCCATCAACATATATTCTTGAGTCTTAATTGTATAATTCGATTGACCATCAGTTTGTGGATAAAAAAATGTCCAAACTAAGAATTAAACTAAGTACCACAATCAAAGATAATGGATAATTGCACCCCATGCCACCTCACAATCTTCCTCAAATTTAACTTAGTATAATCCTTTGCAAAATAAAAAACATTGATGTGGATGAAATGGATTGATTTCGTCATATAATCCATGATAAACTAAATTAATTCATGTAATCTCCTAGTCAATGGAAATCTAAAAATGAAGTTCTCATTGAAATCTATCAACAGGAATGCTAATATCATGAGATAAACCTCCCGACATCTGGTGTTCAACTTTCTCTTTGTTGGAATTAGGACATTTATCCACAAGTTATGCAATATCATTCTTCATCCCATTCTACCAATACACCTCCCGCAAGTTTCTAAACATATTGGTGGATCCCGGTTGTTAACTATCGAAAATTATAGGTTTCTAATAATAAATGTTCTCTCAAGTTATCGAAATTAGGAATACCCTAATTACCTGAATATAAAAACACACCATTTCCCCCTTAAGAGAAAGACTCTAAGGATATCTTAAGCATCGCTTCTTTCGTACAACTATATTCGGAGGAAGATATTGGTTGGATTTCACATCCGCTACAATGGACAATTTTGAGCCAGTGATAATCATATTACAACCGTTTTTGGATTCAACTAGTCTAAGACCCAAACGGGTCTACCTGTGAATGTCTCTAACAAATTCCTTCTTATCATCCTCTATGTGAGCCACAATTCTCATAGATTATCAAGAAAGAGTGTCTACCATCACATTCGCCTTACGGGGTTATTGATAACACTCATATAATAGTCTTTCAATAAGTCAATCCGTCTCCTTTGATGAAGATTCAAATCATTCTTATTATAAAAATATTTAAAAATCTTGTGGTCGGTAAAAATATTTCCATTAATACCATAAAAATATGGCTCCAAATATTTATGGGAAAAATAACCGTGACTAGTTTTAGATCATTGGTAGGATATTTTTATAATGAATATTAAGTTTCCTTGAGGCAAGGTAATTTCATGTATCGGGACATTGATCCAATTCTAAGTGTCAATGATCGTTAATCAGTTATATAACCCAACTAAGTGAGTTCTGGTCGAATCCAACAAGGAGTGGTATTGTTATGCCTCGTATTTTTATACGTAGTGCGTGTCATGAACTAGTAGATGTAAGTTCGGGAAATGAGATTTTATTTTAAGTTCCAAGTGTTTAAAGAAATGTTAGGCAAGGATGTTAATTCTAAATGTGATATTAATTAGTGGCTGATTAGGCCATTAACTTTAAGTGTGAGATTAATTAGTGGAGCATGGGAAGTGGGGGCTGCCTCCACTTCATATTATTAAGTATTTAAAAAGAAATCAGATTTGGGAGATGGACTTAGTGGAGCATGTGTAGTAGGGGGTTGCCTCCACTTCATATTATTAAGTATTTAAAAAGAAATCAGATTTGGGAGATGGACTTAGTGGAGCATGTGTAGTGGGGGGCTGACTCCACTTCATATTATTAAGTATTTAAAAAGAAATAATATTTGGGAGATGGACTTAGTGGAGCATGTGTAGTGGGGGGCTGCCTCCACTTCATATTATTAAGTATTTAAAAAGAAATCAGATTTGGGAGATGGACTTAGTGGAGCATGTGTAGTGGGGGGCTGCCTCCACTTCCTATTGTTAAATGATGTAGTGAAATGCTTTGCAAGCATATCATCTCTTTCACGCTTGACTTGGTCAGCCATGGAAATGGAGAAAACCAGCCATGAAACTCTTGGCCAGCGGCTGCAAAGAAATTGATTTGTAATCTCTTTGCTTGGTGTGTTAATTCCTTAGAATACCTTTGTTAGTTAGCCATTAATGTTAAGAAGGGGGCGTGAACAGTAGCTTAGGAAATTTGTTTTAGTTATTGAATGTTCTAAGTATGAATGAAAACCATGATCGGATTGCTAGTGGTGTTATGTTAGTGATTGGGCTGTTTTGATTAAAACAAACTGTGGAAAATTCTTTTTTGGTGTTATGTATATGTTAATGTTATTATGGGTATATACTCCAAAGGATGAATACGATAAGGTAGATTTGTTGTTGGTATTACTGTGGATAATTTGGGTTGTTGTCGGATTAGGACGAAGTAAGGAGAATAGGGAAGTGCTACCGGATTTTCGCTAGATTATTAGCTAGCTTACAATAAGTAGTAAAGCGCGATGTTTATCTAATTACGGCACGATTGTTGCTTGTTATAGATTAATACCTTGAGCAGTAAATATTGGAAGTGCGGCTCGACTATTCGGTATGTAACACTATCCCTTTCTTTCTTTGTTTTGCATGACTTTTAGAAATGGGCGAATAATGGACAGATTTGATACCTACTTCTAGAGCGTCTAGGTGACGTATATTCTTACTTTTGCAACTATTCCTTTATATATCGGCTATGTCTAAGGCTATGGTAAATTTTTATATTTATGGTAGTGCTTCTTAGAGTCATTGAGATTTTACGTTTCCATATCATATTAAAGGTTCATAATCTTGATAAAACATTAATCTTTGGTAATATTCATTGCTGGTCCATGTTGATTGTTCTATTGAGTTTAAGAAATGATTTTAATTGCATATGGTTGCTCATAATATTCTGCTCGTGCATAGAGTCACTTATCATTTCATCGAGTCCCGGGCCGGGTAATGTTCGTGCGGAGTTTCTTGCATATGTCACCGAGTCCCTTACTAGAGGGCCGGGTATGTATATTATATATATGATTGGTGATGAGGATGGTTATGATGATGATGATGATGGAGATGATGTGATGACTATTTCACCGAGTCCCTCACTAGAGGGCCGGGTACGTATGATGTATATATAATGATGATTATTTTGCCGAGTCCCTTACTAGGGAAGCTGGGCATCTTATATGTTAAAGATATGCATGATTTTCACTTAAAAAGGTACATGTGTAGCGATATCTTTTTTCGATTTATCATGTTGGTATCCTGTCATCTTTACCTTATGCTTTACATACTCAGTACATTGTCCGTACTGACCCCCTTTCCTCGGGGGGCTGCGTTTCATGCCCGCAGGTGTAGACGCTCAGTTTGGTGATCCTCCCGCCTAGGATATCTACTCTGCTATTTCGGAGAGCTCCACTATTCCGGAGCCCAGTCATTTTGGTACATAACTTTTTATGTAGTCTTTTTCTTGTCTATGGGTATGGCGGGGCCTTGTCCCGTCGAGTTTCACTACTATACTCTTAGAGGTCTGTAGACATCGTGTGGGTTGTATATTTATGTATTGGATAATGGTCTGGACATGGTTTGTTTGGGATGTCCGTTTGTACAAGGGCAGCCTTGTCAGCTATGTACATCTTTGTGAATAGTGTAGTGGCAGCCTTGTCGGCTGCGTATGCTATTATGCTTTGAATAGTGGCGGCCTTGTCGGCTCGCGTATGTTGTTACGGTTGAATGGTTATGAGACTTTATGAGATAGATCCATTTTATATATATATGGCGTTGGGTTTGGCTTGATTTGATTAAATTCCATATTGTCTTAGTTTCAGTTGGTCATACTTTATAGGTTTGTATGTGAGTGTCCAAAATGGGCACTAGTCACGGCCTATCGGGTTGGGTCGTGACAAAGTGGTATCAGAGTAGTTATTCCTCGGAAGTGTCTACAGACCGTGTGTAGTAGAGTCTTGTTTATCGGTGTGTTGTGCACCACATCTATAAACAGGAAGCTACAGGACATTTAGGATGTCATCCTTTCTTCTTATTCTAGATCGTGCGATAGAGCTATATTAACAGGACAATCCCTCTCTAACAAATCCTTGTGTTTTCAGTTATGCCTCCAAAGAAAGCGACAGCTGCCCAGAAGGGCAAATCGGTAGCAGAAAGTACTAGTCAGACCCGGAGAGTTACTAGGGCCCGTGCCCAGTCTATGCCTGGTATTGTGCTCCAGTCGGAGAGCTCTGCTACACCGCCACCGCTAGAGGAGCTTAGAGCAGCAACAACACCATTTCAGGGGACACCACCACCAGCCCCTCAAGGCCCCAGAACCTGAACCTCCAGCTCCTCAGCCAGGGGCAGAGGATAGGGACATGAGAGATGCAGTTCAGTTGCTGACTAGATTTGTGGCAGGTCAGGCTCACAGGCATGGACTAGGAGTTGATCATGCGGACAGATGTGATAGCTTAAGGGCTCGTGACTTCTTAAGTTGTAATCCTCTAGAGTTCTTTGGGTCAAGGCCCCAGGATGATCCGCAAGAGTTTATTCGTCAGATGCTGCGTACATTGAGGATAATCAAGGCTTCGGAGACCGAGTCGGTTGAGTTAGCTACGTATCGTTTGCGGGATGTAGCTATTAATTGGTATGAGTCTTGGGAGTTATATAGGGGTGAGGGTGCTCCTCCAGCGGTATGGGATGAATTTGTGGAGGCTTTCCAGGGCCACTTCCTGCCTCCAGAGATGAAGCGAGCTAGAGTCGATAGTTTCTTGCATTTGAGGCAAAACGGCAGGAGCATTCGAGAGTATAGCCTCGAGTTTGATTCATTGTCTAGGCATGCGCCTACTATTGTGGCGGATATGGCAGACAGGGTACATCGTTATGTGATGGGATTGGATCGTTATCTGATTGACGGTTGTATGGCAGTGACTCTTCAGCAAGGTATGGACATTGCTCGGGTGCAGGCATATGCACAGGGGGTAGAGGATCGGCACCGGGGACGTCAGCCAGATAGAGATTATAATAGAGGCCAGCATAAGAGGGCTAGATCAGCAGGTTATCCTAACGAGTTTCGAGGCGGGCAGTCTCAGCAGCATGTTAGATTTTCTTCCCAGCCAGCACAGAATGCACCCCCACATTCCATGGGTAGGGGTTCGATCGTACGGGATATTCGGAAGCTGGTCAGAGCTCTAGGACGTCAGGGTCACAGATGGGCAGGGGTTTGAGCTAGTCGAGTCCACCTTTGCCTCGGTGTTCTCGCTGTGGTATGTCCCATCCTGGGGAATTTTGTTGGGCTACAGGTGTGTGTTTTTCATGCGGCCGTCAGGGTCATACTATGAGGGAGTGTCACCTTAGAGGTAGTGCAGGTGGTATTGTAGAGCCTTCTGGGTCCGTTGCTGGTTCATCTCCTTCTGTGGCTATGCGTCCTATAGGACAGGGTATTCAGGCGCCAGCAGGCCGTGGTAGAGGACGTGGTGGAGCTTCCACTTCTAGCGGTCCCTCGAACCGTATATATGCTTTGACTAGTAGGCAGGATCAGGAGGCGTCACCTAATGTGATCACAGGTATATTATCACTATTCTCATGAAGTGTGTATGCATTGATAGACCGAGGTTCCACCTTATCATTTATATCTCCCTTCCTTGCTAGTAGGATTGAAATAGAGTCTGAGTTGATAGAACCATTTGAGGTAGCTACACCTGTAGGAGATTCTGTCATAGCTACGCGAGTATATAAGGATTGCTCAGTGGTTATACATAGTCATCGTACCGTAGCAGATCTAATAGAGCTAAATATGATTGAGTTTGATATTATCATGGGCATGGATTGGTTGGCTGCTTGTTATGCTAATGTTTATTGTAGAGGAAAGATAGTTCGATTTCAATTTCCAGGGGAACCGATTATAGAGATGAAGGGTAGTACAGTATCGCCAAAAGGTAAGTTCATTTCATACCTTAAGGCCAGGAAGATGGTTAGAAAAGGCGATATTTATCATCTGGTTCGGGTGCATGACATAAAGGCAAAGGCATTGACTCTTCAATCAGTCCCAGTAGTTAATGAATTTCCCAATGTATTCCCAGAGGAACTTCCGGGCCTTCCTCCAGAACGGGAGATAGAGTTTACTATAGATGTACTGCCAGATACCCAGCCTATATCTATACCTCCTTATAGAATGGCACCTGGTGAGTTGAAAGAATTGAAAGAGAAATTGAGAGATTTGTTACAAAAGGGCTTCATCAGGCCTAGTATGTCACCTTAGGGAGCACCGGTACCTTTTGTGAGGAAGAAGGATGGGTCGCTGCGGATGTGTATCGATTATAGGCAGCTGAACAAAGTAACAGTAAAGAACAGGTATCCTATCCCAAGGATTGACGATCTATTTGACCAGTTGAAGGGTTCTAAGTGTTTTTCAAAGATAGACTTGCGGTCAGGTTATCATCAAGTGCGAGTAAGGGAGGCAGATATTTCAAAGACGGCATTCCGGACTCGATACGGTCATTATGAGTTTAGAGTGCTGTCTTTTGGGCAGACTAATGCTCCAGCGGTGTTTATGGATTTAATGAATCGAGTGTTTAAACCATTCCTTGATATGTTTGTTATTGTATTTATAGACGATATTCTGGTCTATTCACGTTCAAAAGAGGAGCATGCAGACCATTTAAGGACGGTACTTAGGGTGCTTCAACACCAGAAGTTGTATGCTAATTTTTCTAAGTGCGAGTTCTGGTTAACTTCAGGGGCATTCTTGGGGCATATTATTGGAGTTGATGGTATTCGGGTAGACACGCAGAAGATTGAGGCGGTAAAGACTTGGCCCAGACCTACGGCACCTATTGAGGTACGCAACTTTCTGGGGTTAGCAGGATATTACAGGAGATTCGTAGAAAAGTTTGCCTCAATTTCAGCGCCTTTGACAAGGCTAACTCAAAAGGCAGCCAAGTTCCAGTGGAGTGAAGCTTGTGAGAGAAGCTTCCAGCTATTGAAAGACAAATTGACTACAGCTCCAGTCCTAACTCTTCCGGAGGGACCAGACGGCTATGTTATTTATTGTGATGCTTCTGGTGTTGGTCTAGGATGTGTATTGATGCATCATGGCAAAGTTATAGCCTATGCCTCCCGACAGCTTAGGAAGCATGAAAAGAACTCTCCTACTCACGATCTGGAGTTAGCGGTCGTGGTTCATGCCTTGAAGATATGGAGGCATTATTTATATGGTGTCCATGTGGACATCTATACAGATCATAAGAGTCTCCAATATATCTTTAAACAGAAGGAGCTGAATTTACGACAGAGGTGGTGGTTAAAGTTGCTAAAGGATTATGATGTTGATATTTTATATCATCCAGGGAAAGCGAATGTTGTAGCAGATGCTCTTAGCCGTAAGTCCATGGGTAGCTTGACAGATGTACAACCAGAAAAGAGGGAGATGGTTCGGGAGATTCAGCGGCTATCCAGCCTTGGAGTCCATCTGGCTAATTCAGAAGATAGTGGAGTTTCTATTCGAGAGGTTGCTGAGTCCTCAATCATAGATGAGGTAAAGAGACACCAATACGAGGACCCTATTCTGGCACAGTATAGAGATGGTTCTCTTCTAATGGAAAACACCCCATTTAAGGTTACATCTGGCGGAGTGTTACGATATGAAGGCAGATTCTGTGTACCTAATATTGCGGGGCTGCGACGGCAGGTTATGGGAGAGGCACACTCTGCCCGTTATTTTATTCACCCAGGGTCAACAAAAATGTATCATGACCTCATATGCTTATACTGGTGGGATGACATGAAAAAGGACATAGCGGAGTTTGTTGCTCAGTGCTCGAATTGTCAACAAGTGAAGATCGAACATCAAAAGCCTGGTGGATTATTACAAGAGATAGAGATCCCGACTTGGAAATGGGAGATGATTAATATAGACTTCATTACAGGCTTTTCTCGCACCCATCGGAAGTATGACTCTATATGGGTTATTGTAGATAGGCTGACGAAATCGGCCCATTTTCTTCCAGTCAGGACTACTTATTCGGCTGAAGATTATGCAAGGTTATATATCAGGGAGATAGTGAGACTTCATGGGATTCCCACGTATATTATAGCAGACAGAGGAGCTCAATTTACAGCCAACTTTTGGAGATCATTTCAGAAGGGATTGGGGACACAAGTGAACCTTAGCACAACATTTCACCCTCAGACTGATGGGCAGGATGAGCGTACTATTATGACATTAGAAGATCTGTTGCGGGCCTGCATTATTGACTTCAAAGGTAGCTGGGATGATCACTTGCCGCTCATTGAGTTTTCTTATAATAATAGCTACCATTCTAGTATCCAGATGGCACCGTACGAGGCCCTATATGGGAGGAAGTGCAGGTCACCTATTGGTTGGTTTGATTTTGGCGAGACTAAGTTAATAGGCCCGGATATGATTCAGCAAGTTGTTGACAAGGTGAAGCTTATTCAAGAAAGATTATTAGAAGCCCAGAGTCGACAGAAGTCATATGCAGATAATCGGCGTAGAGATTTGGAGTTTCAGATTGGTGACTGGGTATTCCTGAAGGTATCACCCATGAAGGGTGTGATGAGATTCGGCAGGAAGAGTAAGCTCAGTCCGAGATACATTGGGCCTTATCAGATTGTTCGTAGGATAGGCAAGGTTGCATATGAGTTGGATCTACCATCTAATTTTGAAGTGGTACATCCAGTCTTCCATGTATCGATGCTACGTAAATGTATTGGTGATCCTTCTAGAGTATTCCCTGTAGATGATGTTCAGGTAACAAAGGAGTTGTCATTTGAGGAGAAGCCCGTAGCTATACTTGATCGACAGGTTAGATGGTTACGTACTAAGGATGTGGCTTCCGTCAAAGTGTTGCGGCAAAAAAATAATAGGGAGGAGATTACTTGGGAACCGGAAGACGAAATGAAGAATAAGTATCCTTACTTGTTCCCCGTACCTGCAGGTAATTCAATTCCTATCTTGACTATATTGATTGATAAACGAGATTATGTAGTAAGTTGTGACTCTGTGATGCATGTGTAAGTTACGGAATGCAGGTCGATAGGTATAACTGCTAGAGAGACTTCGCTGGAATTTTTTTTTAATTTCCGGTAAGACGCTAACTTAACATTCGAGGACAAATGTTCCTAAGGGGGGAAGGACGTTATGCCTCGTATTTTTATACGTAGTGTGCGTCATGAACTAGTAGATCTAAGTTCGGGAAATGAGATTTTATTTTAAGTTCCAAGTGTTTAAAGAAATGTTAGGCAAGGATGTTAATTCTAAATGTGATATTAATTAGTGGCTGATTAGGCCATTAACTTTATGCGTGGGATTAATTAGTGGAGCATGGGTAGTGGGGGGCTGCCTCCACTTCATATTATTAAGTATTTAAAAAGAAATCAGATTTGGGAGATGGACTTAGTGGAGCATGTGTAGTAAGGGGCTGCCTCCACTTCATATTATTAACTATTTAAAAAGAAATCAGATTTGGGAGATGGACTTAGTGGAGCATGTGTAGTGGGGGGCTGCCTCCACTTCATATTATTAAGTATTTAAAAAGAAATCAGATTTGGGAGATGGACTTAGTGGAGCATGTGTAGTGGGGGGCTGCCTCCACTTCATATTATTAATTATTTAAAAAGAAATCAAATTTGGGAGATGGATTTAGTGGAGCATGTGTAGTGGGGGGCTGCCTCCACTTCATATTGTTAAATGATGTAGTGAAATGCTTTGCAAGCATATCATCTCTTTCACACTTGACTTGGGCAGCCATTGAAATGGAGAAAACCAGCCATGAAACACTTGGCCAGCAGCTTCAAAGAAATTGGTTAGTAATCTCTTTGCTTGGTGTGTTAATTCCTTAGAATACCTTTGTTAGTTAGACATTAATGTTAAGAAGGGGGCGTGAACAGTAGATTAGGAAATTTGTTTTAATTATTGAATGTTCTAAGTATGAACAGAAACCATGATGGGATTGCTAGTGGTGTTATGTTACTGTTTGGGCTGTTTTGATTAAAACAAACTGCGGAAAATTCAGTTTTGGTGTTATGTATATGTTAATGTTATTATTGGTATATACTCCAAAGGATGAATACGATAAGGTAGATGTGTTGTTGGTATTGCTGTGGATAATTTGAGTTGTTGTCGGATTGGGACGAAGTAAGGAAAATAGGGAAGTGCTGCCGGATTTTCGCTAGATTTTTAGCTAGCTTACAATAAGTAGTAAAACGCGAGTTTATCTAATTGCGGCACGATTGTTGCTTGTTATATATTAATACCTTGAGCAATAAATATTGCAAGTGCGTCTCGACTATTCGGTATGTAATGCTATCCCTTTCTTTCTTTCTTTGGCATGACTTTTAGAAATGAGCGAATAATGGACAGATTTGATACCTACTTCTAGAGCGTCAAGGTGACGTATATTCTTACTTTTGCAAATATTCCTTTATATATCGGCTATGTCTAAGGCTATGGTAAATTTTTATATTTATGGTAGTGCTTCTTAGAGTCATTGAGATTTTACGTTTCCATATCATATTAAAGGTTCATAATCTTGATAAAACGTTAATCTTTGGTAATACTCCTTGCTGGTCCACGTTGATTGTTCTATTGAGTTTAAGAAATGATTTTAATTGCACATGGTTGCTCATAATATTCTGCTCGTGCATAGAGTCACTTATCATTTCACCGAGTCCCGGGCCGGGTAATGTTCGTGCGGAGTTTCTTGCATATGTCACCGAGTCCCTCACTAGAGGGCTGGGTATGTATATTATATATATGATTGGTGATGAGGATGGTTATGATGATGATGATGATGATGGAGATGATGTGATGACTATTTCACCGAGTCCCTCACTAGAGGGCCGGGTACGTATGATGTATATATAATGATGATTATTTTGCCGAGTCCCTTACTAGGGAAGCTGGGCATCTTATATGATAAAGATATGCATGATTTTCACTTAAAAAGGTACATGTGTAGCGATATCTTGTTTCGATTTATCATGTTGGTATCCTGTCATCTTTACCTTATGCTTTACATACTCAGTACATTCTCCGTACTGACCCCCTTTCCTCGGGGGGCTGCGTTTCATGCCCGCAGGTGTAGACGCTCAGTTCGGTGATCCTCCCGCCTAGGATATCTACTCTGTTGTTTGGGAGAGCTCCACTATTCCGGAGCCCAATCATTTTGGTACATATCTTTTTATGTAGTCTTTTTCTCGTCTATGGGTATGGCGGGGCCTTGTCCCGTCGAGTTTAACTACTATACTCTTAGAGGTCTGTAGACATTGTGTGGGTTGTATATTTATGTTTTGATAATGGTGTGGACATGGTTTGGTTGGGATGTCCGTTTGTACAAGGGCAGCCTTGTCGGCTATGTACATCTTTGTGTATAGTGTAGTGGCAGCCTTGTCGGCTGTGTATGCTATTATGCTTTGAATAGTGGCGGCCTTGTCGGCTCGCGTATGTTGTTACAGTTGAATGGTTATGACTCTTTATGAGATAGATCCACTTTATATATATGGCGTTGGGTTTGGCTCTATTTGATTAAATTCCATATTGTCTTAGTTTCAGTTGGTCATACTTTATAGGTTTGTATGTGAGTGTCCAAAATGGGCACTAGTCACGGACCATCGGGTTGGGTCGTGACAGGTACATATTTTAGAATCAATGGTAAAGCATTAAAATTTTCAATCAATCATAGGTAGAAACATTTACGAATATTATCATTATTCATGTTCGGGGGTTACAAAAGTGTCAAATAACATGGGGGTTTGTATTTTTTGCTTTCATCTACAACAGCAAATAACACGAAAATAAAAAATATAGAGACGAGTTCATGAGATGTGATTGAACTATGGGTTAAGGTAACAAAATAGGTGAGTAAAATTAATAGTAAATACTTGTAAATAACTAAATAAGCTAGACATTCTTTGGGATAAACTTTCTCTAAAAAATATTTACACCGAACCAAATTAGTTTCTCTCTAACAACGATAACCAGCAATTAAGAACAACCTACGCTTTAGACCATTCACTCTCTCGGGCACAATGTCTGGATGAGGGTTTAGGATTCACTCTCTTGAGTTGAACCCATGACAATGTATATCTAATAGACCATTTAATCAGCAACCATTGTTTTTAAACTTCTCTCTTGACAAGCAAAAAACACAAAGTTATAGTTGCAATTGTAATAACAACTACAAACCTTTTGATTAAGACACAATTATTAAATTAAATCACTTTTTAAAAAAAATTAAACTATCAATTAGCAATACCCAACAATCAATTCAACCCCTAGTCACATAATCACACCCCAAGAGTTGGGGTTTTAGCTTGACCTCATACAAAAGGTTGAAATTGTTACCAAATTGTGTCGTTGTCAACTTGGTTAGATTAATATTCTCTTTACAAAGGTCAAAGATGAAGAATCTTCAAAACCCACTTCCAATTTCTAAGTAATGGAAATCTTCAAAAATTCAAATCTAAGGAAAATTTTGTCAATTATAATTTTTTCGCTCCAAAAATCGAAAAACTGAATATTATTGTCCAATAGCATCAAAAACTCTCTTCTTCATAAAATCATTTTTAAAATAAATAATAAAAATTGTATTTATAGTCGTCGTAAAATATGTTTCAGAGGTCCATTCGGTGCAATATGTAGAGATCGTTGAATCATTCGGTGATCCACCATTTGGTCAATTATATCACCTTTTCTGTTCTAGCCTTCAACATCTTCAAGTTCTGTAACTTTGTCCAATTTAGCACTCATCACAAACCGCTCGGCAACACGCCGAATGCTCCTTTTTGAAACTGAGTTGATTTTATCCTTTAGGGATTGGAACATGGAAATTTAGGAAATATTATGTCCATTCAGTGGTTCGCCCAATAAGTAAGGCGATCATAATTCTTATTTTCTTTGTTCTTTTAGCCGCCTTATTCCTATTTTCTCATTATTATTATACATGCTTTGTTCCTCAATGAAAATACCTTAAATTAAAGGAATTACATAAGTTATTGGTACAAACTATGCATTTGAGGATACCAAATAAATTAAAATAAAACCCTAAATGAGTGCAAGTCGTGGACTTATCAACACCACCAACTTAATATTTTCCTTGTCCTCAAGAGCAACTCAAGTTTAATAGTTTTAAAAGGATGCCTCATGCATCGCTAAACGACTCAATCATGAAAGCAAAACAAAACTCAACTTAATCATGCAAAAATCAATTGTACAATTAAAGAAAGTTGTGATGCACCGCTAACAAAGATTCTCATGTTCACACTACTTGCTTCAAATGCAAGTTCAAGGTCAACAAAAGTTTTCAAAATGCACTCACACAAAGAACAATCCAATATTTACACACAATTGTTCAATAATTTAGAGCACTGGAATTAAGATCAACACTCACACTCATAAAGATGAACGCAATCCATGATTTCATTTATAGGTTTTCCCGTTTTTTCCAATCAACAATTGTTTTAGTTCAATCAAGATAAAAAAAGGTCTTTATAAGGCTTGTAATGGGGTTGAATTCAAAGGTATGGTCGCGGATCTGTGATGTATATCCTCATGAAATGTGTTGTGAACAAAACTTTATTTCCTTTTCTTTATCATTCTCATTCGTGCTTAAAAGTCACCCTTTTATTCATCTTCAATGGACAGTTACGAACCCCAATTTTCTTTGCATTTTCACAACTTTATTCAAAAGCATTTTTATTCTTTTATTATTTTCCCTTTTTTATATGGAGGGGTTCCATTTTTTTCTCAAAACTAGGAGTCAACGTGGACTTCCATGTACTTCTTGATTTACCTTCTGTTTTTACCACACCCCCAACTTATGTTTTTGTTGTAAGTTTGCTACTCAAGAAAACCAAAAATCACGAGGATTATAGGTACGTAATTGATCGAGAAAGGTCACATTTTTCATTGAGATTCTTCCAAGAAAAGGTTAAGGCACAAAGGTTGCTAAATCAGGGTCTACACACTCACTAAGTTAGGCCAATAAAAGAGGTGTAATGTAAAATTATTTCACTCTTAAAAGATTCCTAGGATCATATCATGAGATGGAAACACTTAGTCAACCGCACAAACGGGGAAAACTGTAGGTATCATCATATATGGTTCATGGTAAGATCATAACACAAGACATCAACACCAAGGTCAAACAAGAGTCCACACTTTTGCTAGTGTGCAATGTTCATCAACAGAGACTTAATTCAATACTTGGCTAGTCAAAACAAAATGCAAAAAGTTCACATAAAATTTATGAAACTTTATTTGGACTCATTATAGTTGAACATTAATTTTTTTCGATTATAAAAACTATTATAGTCAATGGTATTGATCAAGACCGAGACTCAAGTTTGCAAAAGAACAACAATTTTCAACACACATAAAAGGTGGTACAAATTTTTCAAAATTGTCAAAAAACATTTAAAATAATTAAAAAAGGTTTTAACAAGCTCAATCATCCTCATAAACAGTGCAAAAAAAAATTATAGCTCAAAAAACCTATATAAGAAAAACCAAAGTCATAAAAAGTCACATATGTGGGGATCACCCCACCATAAATAAATATCATGTGTTCTCAAATTCAATAATATCCAAAAGTCAAAATAAAGTAAGACAGAAATGAAGGTAAAAATGATCATGTTGAAACACTCACTCCATTTGTCAAAGCATCAGTTCCTAGTGCATCACTCAAATACGAGCCTTAGTACTCGGAGTAAACTTAGAAAGACCTAATCAAGAATAGGCTACAATGGATGTCTTAAGATGATATATCTATATCATCGACTATACCATCGTATATTCATGATTTGACAAGTCTTCGTATATGTTTTTCTCTCATATCTCGATCTGCACCTCCTCGTTTTCTTCATCCGACTCATCTCTGTATATATCTCTGGTTGAAGATGGATTAATCGTTGAACCCTCAGAAGAATCCACATAATATGCAGTCTCAAGCAATGAAGTGAAGTAAGTAGACTTTAGATAGTCTACGTCCTTCGTAATATCAACATTCGACTTTCAATGACGTAACTTTGGAGGTATCCCCATGTTTGCTATCACAAGCCTCAACTCTTTGGGTGAAAGTATCAATGGAAGTCAGGAGAGGGGTATGTACAACAAAATTGTTGCTCTCAATAATCCATAGGATGGATCTCTCAAGTTGGATCGCCTTCATGTAAGTTGAATGGGTTATGTGCCCCATTATTGGGATTATTGTGTGAGTAATCTTGGATGTCTAGGAGGAAGTAGAGGTCCTTGGAGATTGTGAAGTAGAGGAAATTGAAGCAG
Source organism: Solanum peruvianum (assembly GCA_027705065.1). Lineage (NCBI taxonomy): Eukaryota > Viridiplantae > Streptophyta > Magnoliopsida > Solanales > Solanaceae > Solanum > Solanum peruvianum. The sequence goes on along the minus strand of JAKWJD010001766.1, from coordinate 20,758,847 downwards.
AGATCCATGAAGGCCTGGAGGCCAGAGTAGGCAAAGATGCCTTTGTAGGTATAGAATCAACATTAACGTTTACAAAAGTATCTATTAGAGATGCTCCCTTTCAATCAGTCTATCTCACGTGTACTCAACCTCAATCCAGTAGATGTTTGTAGAGGAAGACGAGGTGGCCTTAGTATAAATAGTAATATCCTTGGGACTCTAGCATGTTGAGAAAACTCCGTGATCAGTACAGGACAGGGTACATAAGTATGCTTCTTCTTGGATCTCATATCCATATTCTACTCAATAATAAGACCCAAGCTAAGTCGCCTCCTTGATAAAATCAATGTTAGTAAAGCCTCCCTCGCATATCGGATGATGGATTCATTCTTTGAAGGAATTTTGGAGCTGCTGATGAATCTAAACCAGTACAGATCTACTATATTCAAATCATTATTCATGGTTTAAACCTTGCGTCAATCCATCTCGTGGTGAAATTACAAAGGAGGGGGTAATCTAACCCTTCAATTCATCCAAAGATTGGGCTGTCACCAAACGCTCTTAATTCTTCATGAAGCACGTGGTTCTCTAAGGAAAACATATATGATAACGTTGCAGCACCCAATTTCCATTCCTCACACCACGACCCACTTAACTAGTCTACACACGGTTTCTTCTTCTTACTCTTTGGGACACAGTGACCATATGTTGCATAAATTTTGTTGACCGATAAAGGAACATAGAGTCCTCGGGTTTTTGGAGAAAATCCGAAACTTGTGTGAATGTAGCATCAAATCTCACATTGGCATACATGCCCTCAAGGACTTCAATCGATTGGATCTTCTGCTTGAGAATATTTCACAAACCATCGCCTTTCAAGATGTTAGGAAGCAAAGGCAGGGATGGCTAGTGTTGGGTTATAGGTCTTTTTCCCTTCCTATGTGGATAAATAAAAGCCCAATTTGGACCAACCCTTTTTTTGCCCATAAGCCCATTCTTATGAGGCAAATATAAGCCTATTTTAGGTCTTATTTTCAGATATACACAAGAGAGTTTTTCAGCAGCCAAAAGAGAGAAAAAGAGAGAAATTCGCAGTCAAATATCCAGCCCTAACAACCAACTTCAAATTGCGATTCCCGCTTCGTTTCTTGTCCGATTGAGCTGATTTTTTGACAGCATATTATATTCATCTCAATCTTTTATTAGAAACTGACAGAGTTGGATTTGGTGGCCTGCAGCTTCAGTTTTGTTTTCGTGAACAGTAGCTGCGAAATTGGTGATTTTGCTCCTTTAATTCTCTAGATTTGGTGCAATCTTATATTGTTATTGCTCGTTGTTTGGCACTTGTTTTGTGGCCAATTTTGGAGAACAATATTGTAACTCTTGGTGATTATAGTGGAGCTTTTGGTCCCGTGGTTTTTTACTCTTCACATCGAAGGGTTTTCCACGTAAATTTTGGTGTCTTGTGTGATTGATTTATTATTGCCTTGTTATATTTGTTTGGTTGAATTACTTGCTGCCTTACTATCATATTGCTTGTGGTTGTTTGTCTTCTGTTGGTTCAAATCGAGAAGGGAAAGTATAGACTTGGGTATTCTTCCGCTGTTATCCTGTCAGGCATTCTTGGTAGTGCCTTGTCTTTCCCAACAAAGTGGTATCAGAGCATTGGTTATTGTTGATTGTCGTTTTGAATGATGGAGGCAAATATGAGCAAAATGGTGTGTTTAAATGGTAGTAACTATCATATTTGGAAAGGCAAGATGAAAGATCTTCTATTTGTCAAGAAGATGCATTTACCTGTGTTTGCTTCTAAAAAGCCTCAGTCTTTGAATGATGAAGAATGGGAATTTGAGCATCTGCAGGTTTGTTGCTATATTAGACAATGGGTTGAAGATAATGTTAGAAATCATATTGTGAATGAGACACATGCCAAAAGTTTGTGGGACAAGCTCGAGACACTTTATGCTTCGAAGACTGGCAACAACAAGTTGTTCCTATTGAAACAATTAATGAATATCAGGTATAAAGAGGGCACTCCTATTTCTGATCATATTAATGATTTTCAGGGTGTTCTTGACCAGCTGTCCGGAATGGGTATAAAGTTTGATGATGAGATACAGGGACTTTGGCTTCTTAATACTCTGCCAGACTCTTGGGTAACTCTTCGAGTTTCTTTGACTAATTCTGCTCCCAGTGGTGTTGTAACCATGGAATATACTAAGAGTGGTGTCTTGAATGAAGAAATGAGAAGAAGATCTCAAGCCTCATCTTCTTCAGCTTCACACTCCGATGTTTTGGTTACTGAAGATAGGGGGAGAAACAAGTCCAGAGGTCAGAATGATAGAGGTAAAAGTAGAAGCAAGTCAAAGTCTAAATACAAGAATATTACATGTGACTATTGCCACAAGAATGGGCATATCATGAAATATTGTTACAAGCACAAGAGAGATATGAGATAACAAAAGAGAGAAGGCGATAATGAAAATCGTGTTTCTGTTGTTGTTAATAATGATCTTCTTGTTTCTTGTGATGAAAATGCCATTAATCTTGTTCGTGATGAGTCTAGATGGTTTGTGGATTCTGGTTCTACTTCTCATGTCACGCCAAAGAAGGAATTATTTTCTTCTTATACTCCAGGTAATTTTGGAACGTTGAAAATGGGCAATAATCATGAAGTTGAAGTTATTGGCATTGGGACAGTTTGTTTGGAAAGTAACAATGGTTCCAAACTAGTTCTCAATAATGTCAAGCATGCTCCAGATGTTCGCTTGAATTTGATTTCTGTGGGATATCTTGATGATGAGGGTTATGTTAATACACTTGGTGTTGGCCAGTGGAAGCTTACTAGAGGTTTGATGGTTGTGGCCCGTGGTGACAAGTTGTCTAACTTGTATGTATTTCAGGGCTCCAAATCCAGAGACTCAGTAAATTTGGTGGAGAATGATACATCATCAGAGTTATGGCATAGAAGGCTGAGTCATATGAGCGAGAAGGGGATTGATAGTTTGGCTAAGAAAAATTTGCTTTCTGGAGTGAAACAAGCAAAGTTGAAGAAATGTGTTCATTGCTTAGCCGGTAAACAGAAAAGAGTTTCTTTTCAGAGTCATCCGCCTTCAAGAAAGCTTGATTTGCTGGAGTTGGTACATTCTGATTTCTGTGGTCCTTTTAAGGTAAGATCTCATGGTGGTGCACTTTACTTTGTGACTTTTATTGATGATCATTCTCGCAAACTCTGGGTATTTCCTTTGAAGTCCAAGGATCAAGTACTTGATGTGTTCAAGAGTTTTCAGGCCTTGGTTGAAAGACAAACAGGGAAGACATTGAAATGCATCCGCTCAGATAATGGTGGTGAGTATATTGGTCCTTTTGATAGATACTGCAGAGAGCAGGGTATTAGGCATCAGAAAACTCCTCCAAAGACTCCTCAGTTAAATGGTTTAGCAGAGAGGATGAACAGAACTCTAGTTGAGAGGGTTAGATGTATGCTTTCAGATGCTAAGCTGTCAGATTCCTTTTGGGCAGAAGCACTTAATACTGCTGCTTATGTTATCAATTTATCTCCTGCTGTTGCTTTAGATGGTGATGTCCCTGACAGAGTTTGGACTGGTAAGAATGTCTCTTATGATCATCTTAGAGTCTTTGGGTGTAAAGCCTTTGTACATGTTCCTAAGGATGAAAGGTCAAAGTTGGATGTTAAAACTAGGCAGTGTATCTTCATTGGTTATGGTCAAGATGAATTTGGCTATCGTTTCTATGATCCTGTTGAGAAGAAACTTGTTAGAAGCCGTGATGTTGTGTTCTTTGAAGACCAAACAATTGAAGATTTTGACAAAGCTGACAAGGCTGATTTTCAGAGTAGTGAGAGCTTAGTTGATGTTGATCCAGTTCCTTTGACTATTGCACCGGAAGAAAATCTTCATAATGATGAAAATCAAGTTGATAAGGAAGATGGTGATCATGTTCAGAATGATCGGCATAATGTTGTTGATGCTCCAGTGCAAGATGATGTGGTTGTCCAACAACCAATTATAGATGCTCCAGAGAGTTCTCTCAGACGATCTAGTAGAGAGAGAATTCCTTCATCTTGTTATTCTCCCAATGAGTATGTACTCTTGACTGACGGGGGAGAACCTGAGAGTCTTGATGAGGCCATGGAAAGTGAAGAAAAAGAAAGGTGGTTTGATGCTATGGAAGATGAGATTAAATCCTTGCATGATAATCATACCTTTGATTTGGTTAAGTTACCTAAAGACAGAAAAGCTTTGAAAAACAGGTGGGTTTTTCGGGTGAAACATGAAGATGGTAATCCAGTTCCATGGTACAAAGCTAGATTAGTTGTCAAGGGATTTAATCAGAAAAGGGGAGTTGATTTTGATGAGATATTCTCTCCAGTTGTGAAGATGTCATCCATTCGTGTGGTTCTAGGCTTGGCTGCAAGTCTAGATTTAGAGGTTGAGCAAATGGATGTTAAAACAACTTTCCTCCATGGTGACTTAGATGAAGAAATTTATATGGAGCAACCGGAAGGTTTTGAAGTCAAGGGTAAAGAGAATTATGTTTGCAAATTGAAGAAGAGCTTGTATGGTTTGAAACAAGCTCCCAGGCAGTGGTACAGGAAGTTTGGTTCTTTTATGAGTCAGCAGGGCTTCAAGAAGACTTCTTCAGACCATTGTGTTTTTGTGCAAAAGTTCTCTGATGGTGACTTTATTATTGTGTTGCTTTATGTTGATGACATGCTTGTTGTTGGTCATAATACTTGCAGGATTCAGAAGTTGAAGCAAGAGTTGAGTAAGTCTTTTGCTATGAAAGACTTAGGACCAGCAAGGCAGATTCTTGGCATGCAGATTGTCCATGATAAAAAGGCCAAGAAATTGGTATTATCACAAGAGAAGTACATTCAGAAAGTACTTCGCAGATTCAGCATGGACAAAGCTAAGGCTCTCAGTACACCATTAGCTATGCACTTCAAATTGAGCACGAAACAGTGTCCTTCTAGTGATGATGAGAAGGAAGATATAAAGAAAGTTCCTTATGCTTCAGCTGTTTGTAGTTTGATGTATGCGATGGTTTGTACAAGACCGGATATTGCTCACGCTGTTGGAGTTGTTAGCCGTTTTTTTTCTAATCCGGGAAGAGAACATTGGAATGCTGTGAAGTGGGTTATGAGATATCTCTGTGGCACTTCTAGTCTGAGTTTGTGTTTTGGTACAGGGAAGCCTATTCTTTGTGGTTATACTGACTCAGACATGGCTGGTGATGTTGATACTCGCAAGTCTACTTCAGGGTACTTGGTTACTTTTGCAGGGGGAGTTGTGTCTTGGCAATCTAGGTTGCAAAAATGTGTTGCTCTATCTACTACAGAAGCTGAGCTTATTGCTTTCGTTGAAGCTTGTAAAGAATTGCTTTGGATGAAGAGATTCTTGGGGGAACTTGGTTGTGCTCAAGAGAGGTATGTGCTTTATTGTGACAGTAAAAGTGCTATACATCTTGGCAAGAATTCTACGTTTCATGGTCGGTCTAAACACATTGATGTGAGATACCATTGGATTCGAGATGTGTTGGATTCTAAGTTGCTTGAGCTTGAAAAGATTCATACAAATGACAATGGTTCCGATATGATGACTAAAGCTTTGCCAAGAGGGAAGTTTGAAGATTGTTGCATGGTCGCCGGGATGGCGGTCTCCTCCACATAGTCGTGAGGGGGAGAATTGTTGGGTTATAGGTCTTTTTCCCTTCCTATGTGGATAAATAAAAGCCCAATTTGGACCAACCCATTTTTTGCCCATAAACCCATTTTTATGAGGCAAATATAAGCCTATTTTAGGTCTTATTTTCAGATATACACAAGAGAGTTTTTCAGCAGCCAAAAGAGAGAAAAAGAGAGAAATTCGCAGTCAAAAATCCAGCCCTAACAACCAACTTCAAATTGCGATTCCCGCTTCGTTTCTTGTCCGATTGAGCTGATTTTTGGACAGCATATTATATTCATCTCAATCTTTGATTAGGAACTGACAGAGTTTGATTTGGTGGCCTGCAGCTTCAGTTTTGCTGTCGTGAACAGTAGCTGCGAAATTGGTGATTTTGCTCCTTTAATTCTCTAGATTTGGTGCAATCTTATTTTGTTGTTGCTCGTTGTTTGGCACTTGTTTTGTGGCCAATTTTGGAGAACAATATTGTAACTCTTGGTTATTATAGTGGAGCTTTTGGTCCCGTGGTTTTTTACTCTTCACATCGAAGGGTTTTCCACGTAAATTTTGGTGTCTTGTGTGATTGATTTATTATTGCCTTGTTATATTTGTTTGGTTGAATTACTTGCTGCCTTACTATCATATTCCTTGTGGTTGTTTGTCTTCTCTTGGTTCAAATCGAGAAGGGAAAGTATAGACTTGGGTATTATTCCGCTGTTATCCTGTTAGGCATTCTTGGTAGTGCCTTGTCTTTCCCAACAGCTAGTGCTATTGGAGCCACATGAGGTGCTTGAGCTGGCACTATGTCTTCTAGTATTGGAGTTGAAGAGACCCTAGCGGAGTTAGGGAGAGATCTATCTTGGATTTAAGCCCTCAGGTACTATAAGAGTTAGTCATCCAGAGGGTCAAATAGAGCATTTTGGGAGCCAGTAGTTACCCTGTGATATATAAGTCTCTTTCCCTTGCCCTTTTAACCTTGTGGATGCTCTTGTCGTTTCATCTTTCTAGGATTTCACCCCTTCATTAATCGTGGTACCTCATGCTATTTTATGGGGTGGCATGTAAATATTTTCCTTACCATATCTGCAAAACATCAGGAAAAAGTGAAAAACAATTGAAGCAACAAAAAAAAGTTGTAGACAGACTCGCTAAGTTAGTCAGAGAGTCACCAAATCACTTTGGCGAGCTAGATAGGGCTCGTCAAATTGATTGGCTCTAAAAGTTTAGAAATATTTAAAAGTTTGCAATGGGAAGGCCTTTCGGGATATTGCCGGCTACATTTGGCAAGCAAGGATATTTCATAGAAAATTAAATTGCAATTCATGTTACAGGGGTGCAGACAAAGGGCCATCAGGGAGACTTTCACCAAGTCATTAAGTGCCTTCGGCGGGTGACTTCAGCGACTTTAAGCTTCTCACCGAAAGTTAGTAAATCAAGCTACACAATTAGCAAGAAAATAAAGGCGAGATGGGAACTTTGGGGAACTATCGAGTGGTTTGGCAAGCTCGACCTAGCTCAGCGAATGACCCAAAGTGAGTATATTGAACCCAACTTCTATATTCAATCCCATAACCCTAAAAAATAACCTTAGTATGCAACCTTCACATTAAAACTAACAGTGTAACACCCATTACCCCGACATACATAGATTCACCCAATTTTACCGAATTTGGCTATTCGACAACTTTTCCCCTTAAGAATGACATCACCCACTCAATAATATGGCATAAGTACATGCTACTTAGAATTCACCTAACTAGACCTACGAACATTAAAGGACAACCCCACTGATTTGAACCAAAAATTTAAAGGACAAAAACATGAGAATTAAACAGTATAAACATTATAGGCTAAATTATGAAACTAAAAAAGGCATTTGAGCATGCTACAGTATCAAAGAGGCCCAACACACATCAAGAAGATAAAATTATAGCAAATGAGTACAAATTCCAAAAAAGAAACTTGGGGTTCGAAAAAACAACCTAAGATGCCGATTAAATAAGATTACAATGCTAGGTGATAAGGAATTCACTCCGACCACACGATCGACGACTCAAATACAAAAGAAATGAGTTTGGGAAGTACAAAATTAAAGGAATGTGAAAAAGTTAAAATTTAAAATGTTTGGCCTTTAAGAATTATACGGTTCACGCCATTTGGAGACATTAGTTTTCCTCGCCCTCCCACTCAATGATATTCAAAGTTGTCAGTTACCTCCTGAGTTTTACAGGGCCTCACATTAATGTGAGGGTGAAATAGCTTACTAGATTCCGATCGCCGACCTGGTCGGTGATTATCCAAGTAGCTCCTTGGCCAGCCGAGTTTTATAGACTAGTATTTGATATTGTTTTGAGTCGAATGGATGTCCGATTCGGCACCTTGACCTCCTTTGCAAAAAAATAGACGGGACTATTAGCTTGCCAACCTGCACTTTTTCAAACACTTCCCACTCTTAGACCTGCACATTAAACACACCATTAGTTAAAACATAAAGAGAAAATAAATAAAAATCTTGTGTTGCCTCTCAAGTAGTTTCTTAGTTAAATTTTTGGCACAATGCAAGTCCACAGATAAACCTCATTCTTAGGGTTAGGTATAGTATTTCTAGGAACACTCCCTTAATGTCTCAAGTTCAAATGATAAGAGATATGATCCTTTTGGGTCTTCAACTGTATGATCGATACGAAATGGGAGGTCATAGTCTCTCTAATGGTCAGTACATATTCTTTCATTACTTTCTAATTCTAGTCCGACCCTCAAAATTGATGAGGATGCGACAATGAATATCCTCAGACCGGCCACTTCCCTAATTCTTTGCCTTTTGGTGCTCATGGGGAAGCACATACCTATCCTTTTCCCCATCCATTAAATTACGATTTTGGTCCCTCCATTCTCTTTCACCCCTTCATTCTCTTTAACGATCTTTCCAACCTTTTGTCCTACTCAAACCTTTGTTACCACCCTACCTCATGTAGTTTGAACTATAACCACAACCTTGGTTGGTTAACAAAATCACCTCTTCATTGTACAAAGCCTCAAAATTTGCCTTCTCATGATAAGCACAACTGACACACATA
>JAKWJD010001766.1:19949904-20149904 GCA_027705065.1 Solanum peruvianum | reverse complement strand
TCGGAGTGTCACGTTCCGACACCAGGATAGAATATGGATCGGGTGCCACGTTCCAGTACCAGGATAGAATGAATATGAGGATCGGAGTGTCACGTTCCGACACCAGGATAGAATATGAGGATCGGAGTGTCACGTTCCGACACCAGGATAGTATATGGATCGGGTGCCACGTTCCGGTACCAGGATAGTATATGAGGATCGGAGTGCCACGTTCCGGCACCAGGATAGAATGAATATGAGGAGCGGAGTGTCACGTACCGACACAAGAGGAAGAAAGATAATGAATCTTGAAAGATAATGAATATACTCAATCTAATGAACTTAATTCCCAAATGAGTATGGTATTGAGGCTTGAGTCCTCATGTGTGAACTCGGTGGTATTCATTGATGAATTAATATTGTTATTGCTACATGTTGAGTATTGTAGTTGATTTACATTATTATTGATATATACTGTTCCCTATTTTGAGTTAGCCGATGATATCTACTCAGTACTTGTGGTTGTACTGACCCCCTACTTTTATGTTTTCTTCTTTGTTATTTGTGTAATGCAGCAAACGTTCCATCAACTTCAACTCAGCAGTAAATCAAGCCAGTCTTCGTCACACCGGATCTTCAGGGTGAGCTAATGTTTCTAGCTTGGACTGGATCTTCTTCTTCAAGTCTTGATGCCTTGAACTTCTGGCATGGACTAGCTTTTTAGTTATTTTTGTTCTTAGACATTTTAGTTTAGTAATTTGAGGATAGATGTTCTTGTGATGATGACTTCCAGATTTTGGGGATAATAATAATAGTTTTGAATTGTTTTCATTAATGAGTTTAAGTCTTCCGCATTACTTTTGATGATATTGTATTAAAATGTTAAGGTTTAGATGGGTTGGTTCGCTCACATAGGAGGGTGAATGTGGGTGCCAGTCGCGTCCCCATTTTGGGTCGTGACAGATAGAGGCCGTGAATATGAATCAAATGAGTTTAATTCTTTTGTTAGATCATTGGGAATAATTCATGAAACTACTCCTCCTTACTCTCCTTCGTCTAATGGAGTAGCAGAAAGGAAAAACAGAACTTTGGTTGAATTGAATAATGCCATGCTAATTGAGTCACATGCACCTTTAAATTTTTGGGGTGAAGCTATCTTAACAGCTTGTTATGTGTTGAATCGTGTGCCTCATAAAAAGTCTAAATTGACACCTTTTGAATTGTGGAAAGGTTACAAGCCAAGTTTGGGATATCTAAGAGTTTGGGGTTGTCTAGACTTTGTGAGGCTAATGGATCCCAAGATTACAAAGTTGGGTAAGAAAGTTACTACTTGTGCTTTTCTTGGTTATGCTTCAAATAGTACAGCCTATATATTTTTTAATCTTGAAGATAATATTGTAATAGAATCACGTGATGCTATTTTTCATAAAAATAAATTTCCTTTTGATACTAAAAATAGTGGGGGTCAAAGGATTGAACAAAATATTTGTCACTACCTAGTTCTTCTACTTCAACTTTGAAAAATAAAGAAGTTGTTGATTTTGAGTTAAGAAGAAGTAAAACAGCTAGAGTAGAAAAAGATTTTGGTCCTGATTTTTATGTGTTTAATATTGAAAATGACCCTCTAACTTTGAAAGAAGCATTATCTTCACATGATTCTATTTTTTGGAAAGAGGCTGTAAATGATGAAATGGAATCTCTAATTTATAATAAAACTTGGAAGTTAGTTGATTTACCACCGGGTTGTAAAACAATTGGTTGCAAATGGGTCTTAAGGAAAAAGTTGAAACCGGATGGTTCTATTGATAAATACAAGGCTAGGCTAGTTGCAAAAGGTTTTAAACAACTAGAAGGCCTAGATTTTTTTGATACTTTTTCTCCGGTAACAAGAATTACATCCATTAGACTTTTAGTTGCTATGGCTGCAATTTTTGATTTGCAAATTCATCAAATGGATGTAAAAACTGCTTTTCTAAATGGAGACCTAAATGAAGAAATTTATATGGACCAACCCGAGTGTTTTGTTGAAGTAGGCCAAGAAAGCAAAGTATGTAAACTTACTAAATCCCTATATGGCTTGAAACAGGCACCAAAAAAATGGCATGAAAAGTTTGATTCCTGCATGATTGAAAATGGTTTTAAAACAAATGAGTGTGATAAGTGCATATATCATAAGTCTTGGAATAATTCACATGTGATCATTTGCCTATATGTTGATGATTTGTTGATCTTTGGCTCTAACATGAATGTTTTTGATGAAGCTAAAAATGTTCTTAGAAGCCATTTTGATATGAAAGATCTTGGTGAGGCAAATTTTATTCTTGGAATAAAAATAACAAGAACATGTGAGGGGATTTTTCTTGACCAGTCACATTATGTTGAGAAAATATTGAAAAAATATAACTTTCATGATTGCAAGCATGTTGCTACTCCTTTTGATTCAAGTGTTCACTTATTTCCTGTTGAAAGTGAAAATGATGTAATAAATCAAAAGGAATATGCTAGTATAATCGGAAGTTTGAGATATGTGACTGATTGCACTAGGCCTGATATTGCATATGCAGTAGGAGTACTTGGTAGGTTTACAAGCAAGCCAGGTAATGAACATTGGCATGCTATAACAAGAGTTATGAGATATTTAATTGGAACGAAAAATTGTGGTTTGTTCTATAAAAAAATATCCTGCTGTACTTGAAGGCTTTTTTATGCGGATTGGAACACTTTGTCAGGTGATTCCTGTTCTACAACTGGTTATGTCTTTACTTTAGGTGGTGGTGCTGTTTGTTGGAGATCAAAAAAGCAAACTATAATTGCTAACTCTACCATGGAGGCTGAACTAATTGCTTTAGCTTCAGCTAGTGAGGAAGCGAATTGGTTAAGAGATTTATTGTTTCAAATTCCTTATTTTGAAAAACCAATTCCTCCTATTTTAATTCATTGTGATAGCACCGCTGCAATTGGTAGAGTTCAAAACCGTTATTACAACAGTAAATCCAGACCTATAAGGAGGAAACACAGTAATGTAAGATCGTATTTGACAAATGGTACCATTAATGTTGATTATGTCAAATCTTGTGATAATCTTGCAGATCCTCTTACAAAGGCCTTAACAAGCGAAAAGGTCTGGAGCACATCGAGGAGGATGGGATTGAAGCCTACAAATCCTTGAGTCATATATGAGGAAACCCAACCTGGGGACTAGCGATCCTATAACCAGGTTCAAAGGGAAAAACTAATCATATGATGACTTGTTGTGAAAAATGCACTATTTTTTTCCCTCCCTATGATGTGAGTGCATTATTTCCTGTAGTTTGTGAAGGTTGAGTTTATAAAACTCTTAATGAATATCTGTAGTACGTATGGGTGGAGTGTTAATCTTACAGGAGCACTCTCGACAGATTTCACCTATATGATGCGTGGAAGTAGGTCGCTTCCTATGAGAATGGGGCTTATTCTCAAATGCACTCATGAAACCGGGATAGCACATGGCCATAACGTGCTGGCTGTTAAAGCTCATGTCAACACCTTGATTATTATGTGTGAACAATGATATTTTATTTCCCTTAAGCAGTCATAGTTCAAGTCTGAGACCACTACGACTCTGGAGTAAAAGTTACTGTTTCACTAAGTGGAGGTTCAATGCAGAGCACACCTTCATTATGCATAGTAGTCTTCCTTCAGCTGATATACTCTCTTATCTAAATATTAAAATAAGTGGGGGATTGTTAGGTTATTAGCATTTTAATATTAATATTTAACAATATTAAATTGCTTTATTTTGGAGTTATAAGAATGAACATTGGTATGGATGACTTCTACATCATCCATTAGCATTGGTTATCCATCAATGTATTTCATTCTTAATTCCTCCATTACTCCCTTTGTAACCTATGTAACATATGTAACTCCCTTTGTAACATATGCAACATATGTAACTCCCATTATAACTTATGTAACCTATGTAACTCCTATTGTAACCTATGTAACTCCTAAGGCCATAATCTTCACTATTTACTACCTCCATTATCTTCCTATTCATTGCTAGGAAGACTTCTTGTAGTATAAATAGTGGTAGTCTTCATTTGGTTTTAGACACACACAATTCATAAGAGAAAACAAAGAGTGAAAGAGTTAGTCTAAAAGAGAGTTCTTATTAGTTGAAGGGAGGTGTTCTTTTTTGTGGAGCTTTGGACTCAACTCTTGTCCAGAGTTGTTGAGTTATACTTTGTGAAGGTTGTTGTATCCTGGAGGGGACAAGTCAAAGAGGACTACTTCTGGACCGGTGAAAACATTTGCTGCAGTGGGCTTGAATCTCCTAAAAGAGAGCGAGATATCCGCGCCTCAGCCTGAAGAGATTACTTTCTTCATTTTATTTTTCAATTGTAATCTTGCAATTTTATTATCTTGTAAGTTTTTTCACTAACATCTACCTTTGCTACTCTTCTTTGGACAACCAGCCACATAATAATCTTGAACCTAGGGTACACTCCATTTTGCAAGGTAATACTCTTCTACTCATGTTTGGGAAATATGGACATGAGATAGGTATAGATACATTTTCTAAGTAGAGAACTTTCCTCCCCTCTGTACTTTTGCAAGCTCAGCCATCAAAGCACCCTAACTAGTTTTCCCTTGTAACAATATGTCTCCTGACCCCAATACTATCAATCATGATGCATATTAAGGTAATAGGACAGTTTCAACCTCCATTATTTAAGTTTTATAAAATAACTATGTACCCATCATATCCATACACAATCCTTTCTCTCAGCATTATCCAATTTCTAATTAAGTTAGATTTATTTTGTTCAATGATATTGAATGACCCGCAACATGTTGTTTGCATGCAGTTTCTCATGACACGAATTCTCTTCTAGAAATTGTTATTGTCTATGTCTATAAGAAGGTCGTGACGGTTTATTATATATCCTTGATCACTTTCTTGGGTAGAAGAAAGACGTGTGCACAATAAGCATGAACTCCATATATTACTGTTTTAATCAATTGAACTTTACTTGTTTATGATGATAATTTGTAATTAGGATTTATTGATCACCAAAGTGGATATTTACAAAACTAATTAGCCCAGTACTACATATATAAAAAAAACGGATGTTATTACCTTCTTACAAAACACAAAAATTAAAAACTACATCTATCTAATAAAAGTTTGGCTGTGCAGTAGCTCTAACACAAAAAAATCAACTCTAAAGGTTATATTTTCCATTGTAGCCTCATTCTTCTAAAAACCTTTAGTATTCTTGTCCTTCAAATTAAACTGCATGGATGAATTCTATAGTCTAGTTCAATAGTTGAGCCTAGTCGCTTTCTCCAAATGCTAAGACACTATGGATCCTCTTTTCAGCAATACAGGTGATGTATGGAACTTAGATAGTACATTTGCTTCTAAAAATGAGAGAGATAATTGATGTTGATATGATATAACATCGTTATAAAAAAAAACTTGTAACAAGTCAAACATGTCGGCTCTTGTATAAAAAAGATATTCTTAACATGGACTAAATGATAGCAATATAGAAACAGACATAGAATGCTTTTTATGTTGATTTTAAGCCATAGAATATTTTATAACATTAACTAATCAAGCTTTCTAGATGAGAGAACGAATAGTATCTTATGTATTTTGTTACCATCCATGAAGCTTGCTTGTGTTATAAATTAGTATCCCATGCATTTCCCGTTTTGGTTGAGTTTTTTTATATATATAAATTTTTGATTAATGATTTAAAAGATAAAAGTTATAACTATTCAAAATTGTGTTACGAATTGACCTTAAATTGTTTTTTATAACACATAGAAGAATGTGATGAACATTAAACAAAGTCTTGTTGCAGAATTTTAGAGACAACTGAAATGAGCGATTATATTTTTATTGTTAGTGCATATCTATAGAAGTTTAAACCTTTATATGCAGCCAATTCATTTTCTCATTTTATAGGATTCGATAGGAGTCAAACATGTCTGTTTTATAATATTTAAGTTGAAAATCTATGTTATAGATCTTATGTTGAATAGGTTCTTTTAGATATTGTGTTGAACATATATTTTTACGTAAGTTTTCCTGTATGTTTTGGTTCACGAAAAAAAATTATGAAATTTTATGCTCCCTCCGTTTAAAAAAGGATGACCTAGTTTGACTTTGAACATAGTCTTAGAAAAGAAAGAAGAGTTTTTGATTTTGTTGTTTTAAATTAAAGTGATGTCAAATTGTCACGACCCAAAACCGGGGACGCGACTGGCACCCACATTTACCCTCCTATGTGAGCGAACCAACCAACCTAACCTTTAACATTTTAATACAATATCAACAAAAGAAATGCGGAAGACTTAAACTCATTAATAAAACAATTCAAAACTATTATTAATATCCCCTAAATCTGGAAGTCATCATCACAAGAACATCTATCCTCAAATTACTAAGCTAAAACGTCTAAGAAGCTAAAACAAATACTAGCTAGTCCATGCCGGAAGTTCAAGGCATCAAGACTTGAAGAAGAAGACCGAGTCCAAGCTAGACGCATTAGCTCACCCTGAACTTCCGATGAAGTGAAGACTGGCTAGATCAACTATTGAGTTGAAGTTGACGGAACGTTTGCTGCATTACACAAATAACAAAGAAGAAAACATAAAAGTAGGGGGTCAGTACAACCACAAGTACTGAGTAGATATCATCGGCCAACTCAAAATAGGGAACAGTATATATCAATAATAATGTAAATCAACTACAATACTCAACATGTAGCAATAACAACATGAATTCATCAATAACTACAACCGAGTTCACACATGAGGACTCAAGCCTCAATACCATACTCATTTGGGAATTAAGTTCATTAGATTGAGTATATTCATTATCTTTAAAATTCATTATCTTTCTTCCTCTTGTGTCGGTACGTGACACTCCGCTCCTCTATTTCTATCCTGGTGCCGGAACGTGGCACTCCGATCCTCATATCCTATCCTGGTACCGGAACGTGCCACCCGATCCATTTACTATCCTGGTGTCGGAACGTGACACTCCGATGCTCATATTCATTCTATCCTGGTACCGGAACGTGGCACCCGATCCATATTCTATCCTGGTGTCGGAACGTGACACTCCGATCCTCATATTCATTCTATCCTGGTATCGGAACGTGGCACCCGATCCCCTAATTCATCAAGCCTTCTTTCATACTAAGGCATCATCAATCTCATTATATAATTTATCAAGCCTTCTTTTACACTAAGGCATCATCATCAACAAGTGAATTAGGGTTTCTTTCAAGATTTGGGATTCAAAACTTCATCATGCTCATATAATCACATATATATATATCATATTCATACAAGCTTACAATTAAGCACATAGTAGGGTTTACAATACTATCAACACATAGCATTCACTATTAAGAGTTTACTACAAGTAGCATGAAAACCATAACCTACCTCCACCGAAGAATTGATCAAACAAGCTAATCCTCAAGCTGCGTTTTCTCCTCCCTCTCGATCGATCCCTCTCTTTCTCTTTGTTCTTTCTGTTTGTTTTATTCAAACCCTCTTTCCTTTACCCTAATTATCATATAATTAAGACTAAAAGAGGACAATAAAACCCACTTATTAACTTAGGGTTACCTCTTTTAACCCCCAAGTAGTTAGACTTATTAATATTAACCCTCAATCTTTGTAATTAAGGAAAGAATAGTCCGTCACGATGGTCGTTGCAGCCTCCCAAAATCCAGGTGAACTGTGACGGCCCGTCACACCAGTGACGGTCCATCCTGCACCTCCGTCCTGACGGTCAGAGACTCGTTTCCCGTACCAATTTCTCAAGAGTTGAAGTGTTTTGCAACAGGGGCTTATGACGGTTCGTTGTGGATGTGACGGCACGTCCTGCAAGTCCGTCACAAATTACAGAGAGTCGATTTTCAGTACCAATTTAAGAATTTCTAAGTATGCTGAAACAATGCACCCTCGACGGGCCGTCGTGCCTGTGACGGTCCGTCGCAGTGCCCGTGGTCTGGGCCAGTTTTTCCAGAATTAAAATCTGCTGCTCAAAACGACTAAACTGGTCGTTACAATAGATACCAATTTACCCATCGTTCGTCCCCGAACGATCAAAAGAAGAAAAACAATGGCGAAAAGGAGTACCTGAATCTGTAAACAGATGTGGGTATTTTTCTTGCATATCTGTCTCCTTCTCCCAAGTAGCCTCTTAAACCGGTCGATTCTTCCATTGAACTTTGATGGATGCAATCTCTCTCGACCTCAGCTTGCGAACTTCTCTATCTAATATAGCAACCGGTTCCTCTTCATAAGTCAAGTTCTGATCCAACAAAACTGAATCCCAACGGATAATGTAGTTTCCATCTCCGTGGTATCTTTTCAACATGGACACATGAAACACCGGATGCACTCCGGACAGCCCTGGGGGCAAGGCTAATTCATAAGCCACCTCCCCTATTCGCTTAAGTACCTCAAATGGTCCAATATACCTTGGACTTAGCTTGCCTCTTTTGCCAAACCGCATCACCCCTTTCATGGGTGAAACCTTCAACAAGACTTGTTCACCTTCCATGAACTCCAAGTCTCTAACCTTTCGGTCTGCATACTCCTTTTGTCTACTTTGCGCCGCTAGAAGCTTTTCTTGAATGCCCTTCACCTTATCTAACGAATCCCTCAAGAGGTCAGTACCCCAAGGTCTAACCTCAAATGCATCAAACCACCCAATGGGAGATCTACACCTCCTCCCATACAATGCTTCAAATGGGGCCATATCAATACTGGAGTGATAGCTATTATTGTATGAAAACTCTGCCAGAGGTAAGAAGCTATCCCAATGGCCACCAAACTCTATCACGCATGCACGAAGCGTATCCTCCAACACTTGAATCGTTCGCTCAGACTGACCATCGGTCTGAGGGTGAAATGCAGTGCTAAGGTCCAACCTAGTACCCAATTCGGCATGCAATGTTTTCCAAAACTTAGAAGTAAACTGCGTACCTCTATCTGATATGATGGACAGTGGGACCCCATGCAATCGAACAATTTCTGAGATGTAGATTTTTGCTAACTTCTCTGCATTGTAAGTCACCTTGACCGGAATGAAATGAGCGGACTTAGTTAACCTTTCAACAATCACCCAAATGGAGTCATACTTACCCATTGTCTTTGGAAGACCAACCACAAAGTCCATTGCGATTCTCTCCCACTTCCATTCAGGAATGGGCATTCTCTGAAGCGTTCCTCCGGGCCTTTGGTGTTCATACTTTACTTGTTGACAGTTTGGACATTTGGCAATAAAGTCAACAATATCGCGCTTCATTCTACTCCACCAGAAGTGTTGCTTCAGGTCGCGATACATCTTGGTTGCACCCGGATGTATAGAATACCTTGTACTATGAGCCTCTGTCAGAATAGTGTTGATCAAATCATCGATGCGGGGTACACATACCCTTCCCTTAATCCTCAAAACACCTTCCTCATCAATTGTTGCTTCTTTAGCCTCTCCTTGCAACACCTTATCTCGAATCCGGATCAATTTCTCATCATCAAACTGCTTCCCCTTAATCTTGTCGAGGAAGGAGGATCTTGCCTCCACACAAGCTAACAATCCTCCCTTCTCATTTACTTCTAACCTCATGAGGTCATTAGCCAGAATCTGCACTTCTCTAGCCAATGGGCGTCTAGAAGCTTGCAAGTGAGCTAGACTTCCCATACTTCCCGCCTTTCTACTCAAAGCATCTGCCACAACGTGCGCCTTCCCCGGATGATACAAAATAGTGATGTCGTAGTCCTTCAGTAGTTCCATCCATCTCCTTTGTCTCAAGTTCAAATATTTCTGAGTAAAGACATATTGTAGGCTACGATGATCCGTATAGATTTCACACTTAACCCCATATAAATAATGCCTCAATTGCTTAAATCCAAATACTACCGCGGCCAATTCTAAGTCATGAGTTGGATAGTTACGTTCATGCACTTTTAATTGTCTTGAAGCATAAGCAATCACGTTCTTCTCTTGCATTAGCACTGCACCCAAACCCGTATAGGATGCATCACAATAGACAATGAAATTCTTACCTTCCACTGGCAAGGTAAGGATAGGCGCGCTAGTCAACAAAGTCTTGAGTTTCTGAAAGCTTTCCTCACACTCATCCGACCATACAAATGGAACATTCTGCTTAGTCAAGTTCGTCAATTGGGAAGCAATAGAAGAGAATCCTTTGACAAATCGGCGGTAGTAGCTAGATAACCCAACAAAACTCCGTATTTCTGACACATTAGTGGGTCTTACCCAATTCTTCACTGTTTCAATCTTAGAAGGATCTACCATCACTCCTTCCTTAGAAACTACATGCCCCAAGAAGGACACTGCATCTAGCCAAAACTCACACTTAGAGAATTTGGCATAAAGCTTCTTCTCCCTCAACATTTCCAATACAATTCTCAAATGCTCCTCATGTTCCTCCTTACTTTTAGAATATACCAGTATATCATCTATAAATACGATCACAAAGAGATCCAAATACGGCTTAAATATCCCGTTCATCAAGCTCATGAACGCAGCAGGGGCATTCGTAAGACCAAAGGACATCACTACAAATTCATAATGCCCATACCTAGTCCGAAAAGCGGTCTTTGGCACATCTGTTGCCCGTATTTTCAATTGATGATAACCAGATCTCAAGTCGATCTTCGAGAAGACACAAGCACCTTGTAGTTGATCGAATAAGTCGTCAATGCGAGGAAGAGGATACTTGTTCTTAATAGTTACCTTGTTCAGTTGTCTATAGTCTATGCACATCCGAAAACTCCCATCCTTCTTCTTCACAAACAAAACCGGAGCACCCCAAGGAGATGCACTTGGTCTAATGAAGCCTTTACTCAACAATTCTTGAAGTTGAGCCTTTAACTCTCTTAATTCGGCGGGAGCCATTCTATAAGGGGGTATAGAAATGGGGCGAGTACCCGGTTCAAGATCGATACAGAAGTCAATATCCCTATCCGGTGGCATGCCAGGAAGGTCTGCAGGGAACACATCCAAAAACTCACGGACTACCGAAACTGACTCAATCGAGGGTACTTGGGTAGTGTCATCCTTGAGATGTGCCAAGAAAGCTAAACACCCTTTTCTAACCATCTTCTTAGCACGAAGAAAGGAGATGATACGCACCGGATTGGAAGTGTAGTCACCCTCCCACACTAACGGATCTGTCCCAGGCTTGGCTAACATCACCATTTTAGCATTACAATCCAAAATCGCAAATTGCGGAGAAAGCCAAGTCATACCCAGAATTACATCAAAATCAACCATCTCTAAGATAATCAAATCTACATAAGTGTTGCTCCCCACAAAGTTCACCAAACAAGACCTATATACCTTTTCAACTACCACAGACTCACCCACAGGAGTAGAAACACGAATAGGCATGTCAAGTAATTCACAATGTAAATTTAGACCATTAGCAAATGAGGAAGATACATAAGAAAACGTGGAGCCAGGGTCAAATAATACAGATGCCATGCAATCACAAACCAAAAGATTACCTGTGATAACAGCATCAGACGCCTCCGCTTCGGATCTCCCAGGGAAAGCGTAACAATGGGCCCTATCACCAGTCTGTCCGTTGCCCCTACCATGTTGTGTCGTAGTGACTCCAATTTGCCCATCACCTCTGCCGTTGTGGTGACCACCATTACCTCGACCACCACGTCCTCCAGAAAAACGGCCTCTACCATGACCACCTCTACCTCTACCTAGTGGGGTTCTGTAACTCTGGTTCGGACAATACCTCTTAATATGTCCAATCTCCCCACATCCATAACATTCTCTGGGTTCACGCATCGGCCCCTCAGAGAAATGTTGACCGGTCTGAGGTGGACCCCCAACTACAGTCTGTAGTGAAGACTGAATTGGTCGACTTGCGTAACCTCCGGAGCTCTGTCCTCTAGAGTGAGAACCATTAAACTCACCTCCCCTTCGAAACCTTTTTGATGTCGATGTCGTGGGGAAGTCATCTGGCTTCACTCCCTCCACTTCTATCACAAAGTCTACCACCTCTTGGAAGGATGTTGCCGTTGCCGCTATCTGTAAGGCTGAAATCCGCAATTCTGACCTCAACCCCTTCACAAAACGGCGGATCCATTCTTGTGGACTGAAACAAAGTTGGGTGGCATACCTTGATAATGCACGGAATTTGGCCTCATATGCGTTAACCGTCATCCTCCCTTGCTCGAGACTCAAGAACTCATCCCTTTTTCTATCTCTCAAAGTCCTTGGGATATACTTTTCCATAAACAAGGTAGAGAATGATTCCCAAGTCATAGGTGGTGCCTCTGTTGGTTGACACTCAACATGTGACCGCCACCACATTTTGGCGTTCCCTTGAAACTGATAGCTCACGAACTCAACGCCAAACCGTTCTACTATACCCATCTTGTGTAGTAGCTCATGACAATCAACCAGAAAATCGTAGGCATCCTCTGATTCTGCGCCTTTAAAGACTGGAGGTTTCAATTTCAAGAACTTACTGAAAAGTTCATGCTGATCATTTGTCATAATAGGCCCAGTAATCAGACGTGGAAATGTGCCTATTCCTAATGATGCATCCATGCGGGGAGCCATAGTAGCCGCATGTCGTATCTCTGAAACTGAGGGTGTTGGTGCAGAAACCACTGGAGGTGCCTGACCCTGATTGGATAACCCGCTAAGATAAGCAAGAACCTGATTGATCATCTCCGGGGTAGGTTGGGGTGGCAATTCCTCATTTTGCACTTGTTCATTCTCCCCTTCCTCACCCTCTCTTATCACCTCCTCAGCCGGTGGAGGAGTCACTGCCCTAGTATCAGATGGGCTAGAGGCTCGTCCTCTTCCTCTAGAGGACAACCTCCCACGACCTCTTCCACGGCCTCTTGCCGCTGCTCTTCCTCGAGCTACAGCCCCAGTGGCTGGCTCAGTCGTTTCTTGTCTTTCCGTTGTTGCTGCTGGTGCGGTCGTTGCTCTAGTTCTAACCATCTGCGAAATAGAGTGAAGATGGTCAGATACCAATTTGTATCACCTAGATACCAATTGGACTCAAGTAGTAGCACGAAAGGAAGAATGAAAGAATGGAATTTTCCTAAAGTCTTATAGCCTCTCAAGGAAAAGTAAAGGCGTCCCCCTACCGTTCCTTAAGACTCTACTAGACTCGTTGTTGTGTGATGAGACCAACGAACCTAATGCTCTGATACCAAGTTTGTCACGACCCAAAACCGGGGACGCGACTGGCACCCACATTTACCCTCCTATGTGAGCGAACCAACCAACCTAACCTTTAACATTTTAATACAATATCAACAAAGAAATGCGGAAGACTGGAGACTTAAACTCATTAATAAAACAATTCGAAACTATTATTAATATCCCCAAAATCTGTAAGTCATCATCATCACAAGAACATCTTTCCTCAAATTACTAAAGCTTAAAACGTCTAAGAAGCTAAAACAAATACTAGCTAGTCCATGCCGGAAGTTCAAGGCATCAAGACTTGAAGAAGAAGACCTAGTCCAAGCTAGACGCATTAGCTCACCCTGAATTTCCGATGAAGTGAAGACTGGCTAGATCAACTATTGAGTTGAAGTTGACGGAACGTTTGCTGCATTACACAAATAACAAGAAAGAAGAAAACATAAAAGTAGGGGGGTCAGTACAACCACAAGTACTGAGTAGATATCATCAGCCAACTCAAAATAGGGAACAGTATATATCAATAATAATGTAAATCAACTACAATACTCAAATGTAGCAATAACAACATGAATTCATCAATAACTACAACCGAGTTCACACATGAGGACTCAAGCCTCAATACCATACTCATTTGGGAATTAAGTTCATTAGATTGAGTATATTCATTATCTTTCAAGATTCATTATCTTTCTTCCTCTTGTGTCGGTACGTGACACTCCGCTCCTCTATTTCCTATCCTGGTGCTAGAACGTGGCACTCCGATCCTCTATACTATCCTGGTACCGGAACGTGGCACCCGATCCATTTACTATCCTGGTGTCGGAACGTGACACTCCGATCCTCATATTCATTCTATCCTGGTACCGGAACGTGGCACCCGATCCATATTCTATCCTGGTGTCGGAACGTGACACTCCGATCCTCATATTCATTCTATCCTGGTACCGGAACGTGGCACCCGATCCCCTAATTCATCAAGCCTTCTTTCATACTAAGGCATCATCAATCTCATTATATAATTTATCAAGCCTTCTTTTACACTAAGGCATCATCATCAACAAATGAATTAGGGTTTCTTTCAAGATTTGGGATTCAAAACTTCATCATGCTCATATAATCACATATATAAATATCATATTCATACAAGCTTACAATTAAGCACATAGTAGGGTTTACAATACTATCAACACATAGCATTCACTATTAAGAGTTTACTACAAGTAGCATGAAAACCATAACCTACCTCCACCGAAGAATTGATCAAACAAGCTAATCCTCAAGCTGCGTTTTCTCCTCCCTCTCGATCGATCCCTCTCTTTCTCTTTGTTCTTTCTGTTTGTTTTATTCAAACCCTCTTTCCTTTACCCTAATTATCATATAATTAAGACTAAAATAGGACAATAAAACCCACTAATTAACTTAGGGTTACCTCTTTTAACCCCCAAGTAGTTAGACTTATTAATATTAACCCTCAATCTTTGTAATTAAGGAAAGAATAGTCCAAAACGACCCTTAAACGTGTAGAGGAATCCTATTCTGCCTGGATTTGCGCAACCCGTGACGGGCCGTCGTGCCTGCGACGGTCCGTCACGATGGTCGTCGCAGCCTCCCAAAATCCAGGTGAACTGTGACGGCCCGTCACACCAGTGACGGTCCGTCCTGCACCTCCGTCCTGACGATCAGAGACTCGTTCCCGTACCAATTTCTCAAGAGTTGAAGTGTTTTCAACGGGGGCTTACGACGGTCGTTGTGGATGTGACGGCACTCCTGCAAGTCCGTCACAAATTACAGAGAGTCGATTTTCAGTACCAATTTCAGAATTTCTAAGTATGCTGAAACGATGCACCCTCGACGGGCCGTCGTGCCTGTGACGGTCCGTCGCAGTGCCCGTGGTCTGGGCCAGTTTTTCCAGAATTAAAATCTGCTGCTCAAAACGACTAAACTGGTCGTTACACAAATGTACCAAAATTCCCTTTAATCTTGTGGTCTTAAATATGTCACATGAAAAGTTAAAGTCAAAGTGTTGCCAAAAAAGGAAAGTGGTCATTGTTTTTGAAACATACTGAAAAGGAACTAGAGTCATTCTTTTTGAAAACGGAGGGAGTATTAAATTTTTTATGGCTTGTGAAAAAAATGGTATTAAGATCCGGAATGTCTTGAGGGAAAAACTATATGTATTTATTTGAAATTAAATTTATTAAACAAACATGGTCGTTAAATTGATTAAATTCAACGAAAGTAATTTTAACTTGGCTGGTAAAAGTAATTTAATCAATTTAAGAATCTTACCACTAAAAGTTTTTATAACGACTAGAAATTTTGGTTTTGCTTCAACATTTTAACTACCAAATGATCATCAATGAAGGGAACTTGTTGTAGTTTCTAGTAAACGTGGCAACCGGATTTGTGGTTGTGTCTAACTAAAATCCAAAGACCGGCTATGCAATCTGGTTGTTAGCCTTTAATACAGAGCTTTTAACGACCGGTGACAATCAATTTTTTCTCGATCGTTATAGACCTTTCAAGACTGGATATAGATTTTTAATGAATCGATTTCCTTTTGTGAAAAGTCATTTTTCTTTTACTGATTAATTACAAGATTTGTAGGTTTACCCCTTTTCTTGATTTCACTAATAATCTCTTAAGCCAATAACACATTTTATGTAATACTTCTACCTTTCAGAAAGTCCGATTGATTCTTTGAAGTATGTTGGGGAAGTAGATTCTCGAACCTATCATGAATAATCTTAGAAATCACTTTATTCAGATTATAACATAGAATAATTGGTCTTAAATAAGAAAGTATATGCATATTTTATCTTTTAGGTAATAAGACTAAATTAGCGTGAAGTGTACAACCTGAAATGAATTTGTTCACTATCTTGACAACATCGTTATCAATTTTACTCCAATAAACCTTGCAAAACACTCTAGTGAAGCTATCCGGGCCACTGACACTATAACCATTAAGTTTAAACACTATTAACTTCATCTGATGATATATTGTTTTAAAATATGATTGTCACCAATAGTAATAAAAACCTTCATATTTTTTTTAGTAATGTCAACTTCCCATTGTTAGTTTTAGTAGTGAACTAATAATGATAAAACTGGACAGCTTTAGCGACAACCTCATCTTGGCCCACAACATATTGATGAGTCTGAGATTTCAATTGATTTAGGGTTTGGTTTTCATAGTTTAAGTATCCTCAATTCCCGAAATTGATATTAATTTATTGATCTATGTCTAGGATAACGAAAGTGAAATGAAAGATCAACAAAGTTAAAGATCATCGACTTCACTAGGTGATCCACTGAGTAGACTTTTCACGCACCAAAATTTATAGTCAAATGGGTGAGTTATAAGCCCTATCGGCTAAGGTCCAATTGGATTGGTGAAGAGAGGTAAGTTTGCAAAAATTTACAAAACATTCAATGAGGATGCCAGAAAATTGGCAATCCAGAAGAAGCAAATGAAGCATTGAAAAATCCATCAACAACCCAACATAGGCTCCTAAAGTAACAATACATGTTAGATTAAAAATTGAGACAAGAAGGCGATGGACAGGGGTGAGTGGCAAATCGCCGACCTGTTAGCGAAGCACGACTTACGTCGCCAATTTTCCCCAGAAGGCCAACTTTTTAATTTGTACAAATTAGTTTTTTTTTAAAAGGAGGAAGGTATGAAAAAACATTGGCAAAACTCATATTCACAATGAAAACAATGTTTATGTTTAGTTTTGAAGGAAATTTCAAGTAGATTTCTGATTGGATTTTATAATTGAAGCAATATTCAGTCACTCTAACGATTTGGAGATCACTACCCAATCATGAAAAATGTTGTATTAAATTATTACTTTTTATGATGAATAGATAAAATCCCCATACTTGGGGGGTGTTACTATGTGACTAATTTTCTGATTTAGCTGATGCGTGTTATAGATTATTGATCTTATTGCAATTTTGAAGTGGGTTTGATTTATAGTGGGTGTTAAATTGATGAATTGGAATGTTTATTTCAATCTTACTCAATTTTTAATTCTTGTTTAATAGAAAGGTGTAAAACCAAGGTTATAAGTTAGGATTTGTAGTTACTGGATTGATGTGGGTTTAGCTCGAGAGAGTGAATCCAAAGTCTAAATCTGCTTATCTTGCTTGAGAGAGTAGATAACATGAGGTTTTGGGATTTTTATAGTGTTATGAATTTTGAGTTACGAGTTAAGTCACCTGAATTGTAATAGTTCTTCGACACAAAGCTATTATCTAAGGTTCAACCTACCTGCTAACATTTAGAATCCATTAGTAATTACAGAGCATCTACTTAAAAAAATTGATAGTTAGTCTTTCATGCCCATGAGTATCTCTTAATCATTTGATTTTCCCTATTGTTCGTGATTGTTTTAGTTATGTCACCACATCCATTTATTTATTATTTTCGGATAATTTTCATCCCTACAATCAATAAAATTTCATTTGCAACTTCATAATTGAATTCAAAATTGTAACGCTCCATAAGCGTTCAACCAAACTCACCTTTTGGGTTTTATACTAGAATACGATTGTCTACACATAGTATGTCATAAGGTGTAGTTGAGCGTTAATCTAAATGATGCTGCTGCCAAGAAGTGGTGTTTATAATTCTCTTATCAAAGTTTGAATTATTATTTCTTTGTGTTGTAGTTGAATTTTTTTTGTTGTGAGTTGTTTGTGATCAGGTCACATGATGAGTCCAAATGAAAGCACCGTGAACCAACTTTGTTACAAAGATGATTGTGGTGAGTTCTCCAGGAAAATGAAGCTCTATTGGGGCGGTGGAGGTGCTATTTTCCTACCACCAATTGAGGATCATTCTTCATTCCATGTGACAAAAATAATGCTAAAACTATTGCAAGATAAAGACATATATAGGGGATGGATCATGAGAATCCCCATGAGCATATTCAGAACTTTGCGGATATAACACTTCAAAAGTCCATGACATAGTATAGAGCCTTACATGATGAACGAAGATCTACACCACTATTTCTAAGCCTAAACTAATATGTTGTAACTAACTTAGAAATTTTTGAGTCAAAACGTCAAGAAACGACCATGACGTTCGGAGAATTGTGAAATGTGAGTTACTGTGCCTTGACATGTTTCGAGAGGTTTTAAGAGCCAAAATTTAGTCAGAATTAGGAAGCAGGTGTTAGACATGTATTGGCGTATGTTTAGGGTCTAAAACTCCAGGTACGACTCCGCAAGGACTACCCTAAGGGACCTTTAGGAGATCCCTGACATTTGACCCAAATTTGTAAATGGACAACGACCAAGCGATGGACCAAATGATGAGCCGTCGATGGGTCAATGACCTGTCAATAGTGTCGTAGCTACATACTTAGATTATTTCCAAAATGGTCTGAGAATTCCCTATTTGGTGCAAACAATGGCTTGCCAGTATAGGGCCGTTGTTTGATCGACGCCCCGTAGGCGGGGGTTCGTCGATTGAGGGTCGTGTAACTGCCTAGTTCTTTTAATTTATTGAGTTAGTCGGTTAATTTTTTAGGTGATTAATGGGTTTTTAATTAAGTTATTTAATGGACTATATAAGCTATGCTATGTCATAAACTAACTTAACATCTCATTATTCCCCAACCTAATCTCTCCAACTTCTATCTACTTTCTCTCTCTATTCCAAAACCACTATTGAAGACTAACTCCAAGATTTATTATGGTTCCAAGACTCAATATTTATTCCAACATTCTTCAAGTAACCCTAAGGCATGGAAGTTATTCACTCTTAGGATCTCTTTCCACAAGAGGCTCTTCAAAATTGGTTTCTAATGATGTCAAAAAGATGGGTTTGCTTCCACTTTCGTGAATGATCTTTCAAATTGATTTGATGTTAAATTTCTTTGATTATTATTGATACATTATGTCACGACCCAAAACGAGCCGCGAGTGTCACCCACACTCATCCTACTATGTGAGCAAACCAACCAATCTAAATCCCAACATTTCAACCATAATGAACAAAATACAATGCGGAAGACATAAAACTTATTAACGAAATCAATTAAATAACTTCTAAAAACTCAATACTTATTATTCCCAAAAATTGGAAGTCATCACCACAAGAACATCTATCCTCAAATTACTAAATCTAAGAGTATCTAAGAAGCTAAAATAAGTAAAAAGCTAGTCCATGCCGGAATTTCAAGGCATTAAGACATGAAGAGGAAGATCCAGTCCAAGCTAGAAGCAATAGCTCACCCTGAAATCTGGCATGATGAAGACTGGCTAGAGTTGCGGTTGAGTTGAAGACGATGGCACGTTTGCTGCACTCCACAATTAACAAAGAAAAAAAAATACAAGTAGGGGTCA
Organism: Solanum peruvianum; assembly: GCA_027705065.1. NCBI lineage: Eukaryota > Viridiplantae > Streptophyta > Magnoliopsida > Solanales > Solanaceae > Solanum > Solanum peruvianum. The sequence continues at coordinate 20,130,331 of JAKWJD010001766.1, read as the reverse complement.
CTACAAGGCACAAGTACTGAGTAGGTATCATCGGCCAACTCAAAATAGAAAGCAATATATGTCAGATAATAACATAAAATCAACTAATATTCTTAAGAGGCGACAACAAAAATTACCATAACCCTTGGTCACAACGCCAAGCACATCTATGAGGACTCAAGCCTCCACACCATACTCATTTGGGAAACAGGTTCTTTAGATTGAGTATATTAACATATTTCAAGATATATTCTCTTTAGTATCCTGGTGTCGGAACGAGACACTCCGATCCATATACTATCCTGGTGTCAAAACGTGACACTACGATCCATATACTATCTTAGTGTCGGAACGTGACACTCCGATCCATATACTATCCTGGTGTCAGAACGTGACACTCCGATCCATATACTATCCTGGTGTCGGAACGTGACACTCCGATCCATATACTATCCTGGTGTCAGAACGTGACACTCCGATCCATATACTATCCTGGTGTCGAAACGTGAAACTCCGATCCATATACTATCCTGGTGTCGGAACGTGACACCCGATCCTCTAATTCTATCCTGGTGTCGGAACGTGACACCCGATCCTCTAATCTCATTACTTTAGTTCATCAAGCCTTCTTTTATACCAAGGCATCATCATTAACAAAGTAAATTTAAGATTTAAGATTCACAACCTCATCTTCCCAACCCATTACAATTACATCATCACATAATGCAAGCGCACAATTAAGCATATAGAAGACTTTACAATACTACCCAATACATATCATTCGCTATTAAGAGTTTACTATGAAATCACATAAACCATAACCTACCTCCACCGAAGAATCGCGATAAAGCTATTTTCCCAAAACCTTTGCTTTCCTTGCGTTTCTTCTCTTCTCTCTCTCGATCGTTTCTCTCTTTTCTCTCTGTTCTTTCTGTTTTTCTAATTCAAACCCTTTTTCTTTTACCCTAATTGTCATATAATTAAGTATAAAAGATGATAAAAATAACCCACTAATTATTTCAAGGTTATCTCCTTTAACCACCAAGTAATTGAATTATTAACATTAATCCACTAACTTTATAATTATAAGCATGAATAGTCCAAAATGCCCCTTAAAAACTTTTAACAGAAATCCGACCCAGTCAGGGTTACGCAACCTGTGACGGTACGTCCTGTAGGTCCGTCACAAAGTTCAGAGAGTTAATTCTGTGGAAAGATTTGTGACGGTCCGTCGTGACAACGACGGTCCGTCCTGCCAGTCCGTCATGAAGTTTAGAGAGTCGATTTCAGTACTCAAATTTTTCGAATTCTAAGTGTTTTGGAACGAGACCCCCTCGACGGTCCGTCGTGCCCATGAGGGTCCGTCATGGGATCCGTCGACCTAGACAGTGATTTCCCAGAAATAAAATCTGCTGCTCAAAACGACTAAACAAGTCGTTACAATAGATACCAATTTACCCATCGTTCGTCCTCGAACGATCACAAGAAGAAAAACAAGGGTGAAAAGGAGTACCTGAATCTGTAAACAGGTGTGGGTATCTTTCTTGCATATCAGCCTCCTTCTCCCAAGTGGACTCTTCAACTGGTCGATTCTTCCATTGAACTTTGATGGATGCAATATCCCTTGATCTCAACTTGCGGATTTCTCTATCTAGAATGGCAACAGGCTCCTCTTCATAAGTCAAATTCTCATCAAGCAGAACTGAATCCCAACAAATGATGTAGTTTCCGTCCCCATGGTATCTTTTCAACATAGACACATGAAATACCGGATGCACTCCTGACAGCCCTGGAGGCAAGGCTAATTCATAAGCCACCTCCCCTACTCGCTTAAGTTCTTCAAATGGTCCAATATACCTTGGGCTTAGCTTACCTCTTTTACCAAACCGCATCACCCCTTTCATGGGCAAAACCTTCAGCAAGACTTGCTCACCCTCCATAAACTCCAAGTCTCTAACCTTTCGATCTGCATATTCCTTTTGCCTACTTTGCGCCGCTAAAAGCTTTTCTTGAATAGATTTCACTTTCTCCAATGAATCCCTCAAAAGATCAGTACCCCAAGGTCTAACCTCAAATGCATCAAACCAACCAATGGGAGACCTACATCTCCTCCCATACAGTGCCTCAAATGGAGCCATATCATTACTTGAGTGATAGCTATTGTTGTAGGAGAACTCTGCTAAGGGTAAGAAGTTATCCCAATGGCCACCAAATTCAAGCACACATGCACGAAGCATATCCTTCAACACTTGAATCGTTCACTCAGACAGACCATCGGTCTGAGGGTGAAATGCAGCACTAAGATCCAATTTAGTACCTAATTCAGCAAGCAATGTTCTCCAAAACATAGAAGTAGACTGCGTACCTCTATATGATATGATGGAAAGTGGAACTCCATGCAATCGAACAATTTCTGAGATATAGAGTTTGGCTAACTTCTCTGCATTGTAGGTCACCTTGACCAGAATGAAGTGAGCAGACTTAGGTAATCTGTCCACAATTACCCAAATAGAGTCAAACTTTCCCAATGTATTTGAAAGACCAACCACGAAGTCCATTGCAATTCTCTCCCACTTCCATTAAGGAATGGGCATTCTCTGAAGTGTTCCTCCGGGCCTCTGCTGTTCGTACTTTACTTGCTGACAATTTAGACACTTGGCAACAAAATCAACAATGTCGCGCTTCATTCTACTCCACCAAAAGTGTTGCTTTAGGTCACGGTACATCTTGGTTGCACCAGGATGTATAGAATATCCGGAACTATGAGCCTCTGTAAGAATAGTGTGGATCAAATCATCAACACGGGGCACACATACCCTTCCCTTAATTCTCAAAACACCTTCCTCATCACTTATTGCTTCTTTAGCCTCTCCTCGCAACACCATATCCCGAATTCGGCTTAGTTTCTCATCATCAAACTGTTTTCCCTTGATCTTGTCAAGAAAAGAAGATCTTGCCTCTCCTCGCAACACCATATCCCGAATTCGGCTTAGTTTCTCATCATCAAACTGTTTTCCCTTGATCTTGTCAAGAAAAGAAGATCTTGCCTCCACGCAGGCCAAAAATCCTCCTTCCTCTAGTATTTCCAGTCTCATAAAGTCGTTAGCCAAGTTTTGGATTTCTCTAGCCAATGGGTGCCTAGAAACTTGTAACTGGGCTAAACTACCCATGCTCCCTGCTTTTCTACTTAAAGCATCAGCCACCACATTTGCTTTCCCTGGGTGATAAAGAATAGTAATATCATAGTCCTTCAAAGCTCCATCCACCTCCTTTGTCTCAAATTCAAGTCTTTCTGGGTAAAGACATACTGTAGACTACGATGATCTGTGTAGACTTCACACTTGACCCCATATAGATAATGTCTCCATTGTTTTAATGCAAACACAACAACAGCCAATTCCAAATCATGGGTCGGATAGTTACGTTCGTGCACCTTTAGTTGCCTTGAAGCATAAGCGATTACATTCCTCATTTGCATTAGCACCGCACCCAAACCCGAATAGGATGCATCACAATAAACAATGAAATTCTTACCCTCTACTGGCAAGGTAAGGATAGGTGCCGTAGTCAGCAAGGTCTTGAGAATCTGAAAGCTTTCCTCACATTCATCCGACCATACAAATGGAAGATTATGCTTAGTCAAGTTTGTCAATTGGGAAGCAATAGAAGAGAATCCCTTGACAAATAGACGGTAGTAGCTGGCTAAACCAACAAAGCTCCTTACTTCTGACACATTAGTAGGTATTACCCAATTCCTCACTGTTTCAATCTTAGAAGGATCCACCATCACTAATTCCTTAGAAACCACGTGCCCCAAGAAGGACAGTGAATCTAGCCAAAACTCACACTTGGAGAATTTGGCATAAAGCCTTTTCTCCCTCAATACTTCCAACACAATTCTCAAATGCTCCTCATGTTCCTTCTTACTCTTGGAGTATATCAGTAAATCATCAATAAATACGATAACAAAGAGATCCAGATATGGCTTAAAAATCCAGTTCATCAAGCTCATGAAAGCAGCAGGGGCATGTGTAAGACCAAAAGACATTACTACGAATTCGTAATGCCCATACCTAGTTCGAAAAGCAGTCTTTAGCACATTTGTTGCCCGTATTTTCAATTGATGATTACCGGATCTCAAGTCAATCTTATAGAAGACACAAGCACCTTGTAACTGATCGAACAAGTCATCAATGCGAGGAATCGGGTACTTGTTTTTAATAGTTACCTTGTTCAACTGCCGGTAGTCTATGCACATCCGAAAACTCCCATCCTTCTTCTTCACAAATAACACCGGAGCACCCCAAGGGGAAGCGCTTGGTCTAATGAAGCCTTTACCTAACAACTCTTGAAGTTGGGCCTTTAATTCCCTTAACTCCGCTGGGTCCATCCTATAAGGGGGTATGGAAATGGGGCAAGTACCCGGCTCCAGATCAATGCAAAAGTCGATATCCCTATCCGGTGGCATACCAGGAAGGTCTGCAGGGAACACATCCAGAAACTCACGGACTATCGAAACCGACTCAATTGAAGGTACTTGGGTAGTATCATCCCTGAGGTGTGCCAAGAACGCTAAACACCCTTTACTAACCATTCTCTTAGCACGAAGAAAGGAGATGATACGAACTGTAGTGGAAGTGTAGTCACCCTCCCACACTAACGGATCTGTCCCAGGTTTGGCAAACGTTATCGTTTTAGCATTACAATCTAAGATTGCAAAATTTGGAGAAAGCCAAGTCATACCCAGAATTACATCGAAATCAACCATTTCTAAGATAACCAAGTCTACATGAGTATTTCTCCCCACAAAAGTCACCAGACAAGACCTATATACCTTTTCAACTATCACAGACTCACCCACCAGAGTAGAAACACGAATAGGCATGTCAAGCAATTCACAATGTAGTAGCAAATGAGGAAGATACATATGAAAATGTGGAGCCAGGATCAAATAATACAGAATCCATGCAATCACAAACAAAAAGATTACATGTGATAACCGCATCAGATGTCTCCGCTTCAGACCGCCCGGGGAAAGCATAACAATGGGCCCTATCACCTGTCTTCCCGTTGCCCCTACCATGTTGTGGTGTAGTGGCTCTAGTTTCCCCGTCACCCCGGCCGTCTTGGTGAACACCATTATCTCGGCCACCACGTCCTCCAGAATGACGGCCTCTTCCATGACCACCTCTACCTCTGATTATTAAGGGTCTGTAACTCTGTTTTGGACAATACCTCTTAATGTGTCCAGTCTCCCCACATCCATAACACTCTCTGGATTCAAGCATAGGTCTCTGTGAGAATGACGAAGTCTGGGGATAACCTCAAAACTCAGAGAAATGTTGACCGGTCTGCGGTGGACCCCCAACTACAGCCTGGAGTGAAGACTGAATAGGTCGGGCTGGATAACCTCTTGAACCCTGCCCTCTGGAGTAAGAACCATTAAACTCACCTCCCTTACGAAACCTTTTAGATGTCGATGCCATGGTGAAGTCATCTGGCTTCACTCCCTCCACCTCTATCACGAAGTCTACCACTTCCTGAAAGGATTTTGCTGTAGCCGCTACCTGTAAGGCTGAAATCTGCAAATATGACCTCAACCCCTTCACAAAAAGGCGAATCCGTTCTTGTGGACTGAAACAAAGCTGGGTGGCATACCTAGATAATGCACGAAACTTAGCCTCATACGCCGTAACCGACATCCTACCTTGCTCTAGGCTCAAGAACTCATCTCTCCTCCTATCTCTCAAGGTCCGGGGGATATACTTCTCCATAAATAAGCTAGAGAATGACGCCCAAGTCATAGGTGGTGCCTGTGCAGGTTGACACTCAATATGTGACTGCCACCACATTTTGGCATTTCCCTGAAACTGATAGGTTACAAACTCAATGCCAAATCATTCCACTATGCCCATTTTATGTAGTAACTCATGATAATCAACCAAAAAATCATCGGCATCCTCAGATTCAGCACCTTTGAAGACTAGAGGTTTCAATTTGAAGAACTTACGGAAAAGTTCATGCTGATCACTTGTAATTATAGGTTTTCATAGTCAAACGAGGAAACATGCCTATTTCCAATGAGGCATCCATGCGGGGAGCCACAGCAGCTGCCTGTTGTACTTCCGGAACCTGAGATGTTGGTGCAGAAAATACTGGAGGTGTCTGGTCTTGATCAGATAACCCGCTAAGATAAGCAAGAACCTGATTAATCATCCCTGGGGTAGGTTGGGGTGGTAATTCCTCATTCTGCACTTGATCATTTTCCCCTTCCTCACCCTCTCTTACTACTTCCTCAGTCGGTGGAGGAGTCACCACCCTAGTACTAGATGGGCCAGGTGCTTGTCCTCTTCCTCTAGAGGACGTCCTCCCGCGACCTCTACCACGGCATCTTGCCACTAATCCTCCTCGAGCTACAGCCCCAGTGGCTGGCTTAGTTGCATCTTGTCTTGCCGGTGTTGGTGTTGGCGCCGTTGTTGCTCTAGTTCTAACCATCTGCGAAATAGAGTGAAGATGGTCAGATACCAATTTGTATCACCTAGATACCAATTGGATCCAAGTAATAGCACGAAAGAAAGAAAGAAAGAATGGAATTTCCCTAAAATCCTATATCCTCTCAAAGAAAAGTAAAGGCGTCCCCCTACCGTTCCTTAAGACTCTACTGGACTCGTTCTTGTGTGATGAGACCAACGAACCTAATGCTTTGATACCAAGTTTGTCACGACCCAAAACGAGCCGGGAGTGGCACCCACACTCATCTTACTATGTGAGCGAACCAACCAATCTAAACCCCAACATTTCAACCATAATGAACAAAATACAATGCGGAAGACTTAAAACTTATTAACGAAATCAATTAAATAACTTCTAAAAACTCAATACTTATTATTCCCAAAAACTGGAAGTCATCACCACAAGAACATCTATCCTCAAATTACTAAATCTAAGAGTATCTAAGAAGCTAAAATTAGTAAAAAGCTAGTCCATGCCGGAATTTCAAGGCATCAAGACATGAAGAGGAAGATCCAGTCCAAGCTAGAAGCAATAGCTCACATCTGACGTGATGAAGACTGGCTAGAGTTGCGGTTGAGTTGAAGACGATGGCACGTTTGCTGCACTCCACAATTAACAAAGAAAAACAAATACAAGTAGGGGTCAGTACAAGGCACAAGTACTGAGTAGGTATCATCGGCCAACTCAAAATAGAAAGCAATATATGTCAGATAATAACATAAAATCAACTAATATTCTTAACAGGCGACAACAACAATTACCATAACCCTTGGTCACAATGCCAAGCACATCTATGAGGACTCAAGCCTACACACCATACTCATTTGAGAAACAGGTTCTTTAGATTGAGTATATTAACATATTTCAAGATTCATTCTCTTTACTATCCTGGTGTCGGAACGAGACACTCCGATCCATATACTATCCTAGTGTCGGAACGTGACACTCCGATCCAGATACTATCCTGGTGTCGGAATGTGACACTCCGATCCATATACTATCCTGGTGTTGGAACGTGACACTCCGATCCATATACTAACATGGTGTCGGAACGTGAAAATCCGATCAATATACTATCCTGGTGTCGGAACGTGACACTCCGATCCATATACTATCCTTGTGTCGGAACGTGACACTCTGATCCATATACTATCCTGGTGTCGGAACGTGACACCCGATCCTCTAATCTCATTACTTTAGTTAATCAAGCCTTCTTTTATACCAAGGCATCATCATTAACAAAGTAAATTTAAGATTTAAGATTCACAACCTCATCTTCCCAACCCATTACAATTACATCATCACATCATGCAAGCGCACAATTAAGCATATAGAAGACTTTACAATACTACCCAATACATATCATTCTCTATTAATAGTTTACTATGAAATAGCATAAACCATAACCTACCTCCACCGAAGAATTACGATCAAACAAGCTATCTTCCCAAAACCTTTGCTTTCCTTGCATTTCTTCTCTTCTCTCTCTCGATCGTTTCTCTCTTTTCTCTCTGTTCTTTTTGTTTTTCTTATTCAAACCCTTTTTCTTTTACCCTAATTGTCATATAATTAAGTATAGAAGATGATAAAAATAACCCACTAATTATTTCAAGGTTATCTCCTTTAACCCCCAAGTAATTGAATTATTAACATTAATCCACTAACTTTATAATTATAAGCATGAATAGTCCAAAACGCCCCTTAAAAACTTTTAACAGAAATCCGACCCAGTCAGGGTTACGCAACCTATGACGGTCCGTCATGGCTGTGACGGTCCGTCCTGCAGGTCCGTCACAAAGTTCAGAGAGTTAATTCTGTGGAAAGATTTGTGACGGTCCGTCGTGCCAACGACGGTCCATCCTGCCATGCCGTCACGAAGTTCAGAGAGTCGATTTCAGTACTCAAATTTTCGAATTCTAAGTGTTTTGGAATGAGACCCCCTCGACGGTCCGTCATGCCCATGACGGTCCATCGTGGGATCCGTCGACCCAGACAGTGATTTCCAGAAATAAACTCTGCTGCTCAAAACGACTAAACAGGTCGTTACACATTATGATTGAATATTAGTTAATTTTTGTAGTTCTTAGTCTTTGACCTAGTTCTTTTAAAACATCCTTGAATTGAACCCTTTTCCTAAACCCTAGGTTATGAATTGAGGTTGATTTGAATAATGATGATTCAATTGACATAGTTATTGTATAGATTACTATTACATAACGTTATTAAGTGAATTGATTCTATTATTGTATTGATGATAAGATCTTTAAAGAGTCTTATGGAGGCTATTTGGTAAGAATTTATGATTATGAGTTCTTTACTTCAATTATGATGATTTATACTTGATGATGATGTTCGATTAAAGTCTTATACGTGATCAGATTAATAAGATGATGATATGATTAATGTAATGAAATGTCATAACTATGTTTAATTGTGATATTTTTCTAAGGGTATGATAATATAAGGTTGAATATGAATCACCTGTGTGCCTTACTATGATATGACTATGATATGATGATCTGACTACATGAAGGGTTATATTGAAAGGAAATTATCATGCAATACCTAATGATTTAGTGACTTAATTATACAAGGGGTTAGTATGCTATGGCCTATATTAAGGTATGATTATTAAGGAAGGCATAAAAATTGTCACGACCCAAAAGTACCCCTTAGAAGTTAGGGACAACCCTCGGTTCATGGCAGGGCGTACTTGACCCTTTGAGGTCTTGGACAACCCCTTTAACTAGAATTAACTACATAAGACATGAAAAGTAGTGCGAAATTAAAACTTTTCATGAATAAATTAATAAAAAGTAAATCTTTCATAAATACTTAAGAAATATCATCGTAACAAGCCAAACATAAGATACGACATATAATATCTTAGGGACACGACCCTTTACATTGAAATCAAATAAATATTAAGACTTAATAATAAAACTACAAAACAATAGACTATGTCCTCGAATATATAAGGACATACCGATTATTGAGAGAGTAAATTTCCCAAGCCTCACCTTCGAATATTTCAAAAAGACTTCAACCTATGCTTATAGAGTATATAAAAGAATGGGGTTAGTACAAATAATGTACTAAGTATTGCATATGAATAAAGGGACATTTTAGTAAAATAATATTTCATGTAAATTAAGTAAAGCTTTAAAGAATATACAAAACATCATAAGGAACATCATTTAACACATAGAGAACAATTTCCATAATTTAACACAAAGGAGGCAATTTGTAGTAACTTTCCAAAAATTACAGTGAACTCAAATTTGACATTACAGTGAACTATTTGGAACCATCACAATAAATCATTTAAAGCATTAACAATGGATTATGTTATTCTATATTAGTGAACTTCCAAGGCCAAGCACAGAGATGAACTAATTTCTGTAAAAATTTTCCTACCTCAAGATTATCCTAAAACTCACTAACGTAAGACATGAAGAAAGTATGCATATGCCTTCTTCAATACAAACCAAAGCAATCCTCAAGACTAACCCTTTCGGCGACTCACCACGGGAGAACAAGCCCCTCAATCAAGGACAAGATATTAAAACAACACCCAACAATCCATAAAAGTCTTCCCTTTTGGAATTCTTACTTAGTTCAATGAGTATATAGCGTCCCATATCATCATCTACCCTAAGTAGCACATTTTTTTAGAAGGTTTGGTACTAAGTCTTCCCTTTCAGAAGGTCCTACCTAGTGCAATGAGTATATATCATCTATTACAACCACCTAACCTAAGTAGAACGGTATTTTAGAATAATTAGATCAATCAATTCTTTTGTGAAGGGTTATCTTAACCGACGTAGACCATGAGAGCTAGACATGGAATCCCGACATTAACCCCTATCGGATGAGGGACCCTCACTTGCCTAGAGTAAGGTGATTCTTTTTAGCTTTTACATGGCTTTCCCAATAGCTACACCTATGCGGGTGCATAATTATGGGATGAGGAGATTGCTACTAAGTAACCTAATTCTCAACTCACGAGTAGTACTCATCTAAAGAGGTAAAATAGAGTAGAACATCTCAACTCACGATGTGTAACCACCTCTTCTTCATATCCACTCAGAGCTAGACATAACCCCCACGGATTCTAAGCACTTTAAACTATGGGTTAAGGATAGCTAGTGAACAACACATCTCAACTCATGAAGGGCACTCATCCTCCGACCTAACTTAGAAACCTCTTAGGATGTAGTGAGGTTGCTACTAAACACTTCATCTCAACTCAAGAAGAGTGTTAACCTCAAAACTCCTCTATTTACTCAATTTAACTTCATACATTAATTTAAATGTGTGTGAGTACTTGTGAGCATATCTTGCATATAAACATCATTTCATTAAGGGAAATACACAAATTCCCTCTTGAACTTGGAACGAAAACTCGCTTTAGTACTTAAAATACACAGGTAATTATTTACCCCCACTAATCGCTTTTTAAGTGAATTAAAATACACCCAAATCGCTGACATGTCAAATCAAAAAATGAGACGCGTATAGATAAAAAAAAGAAGGTAAAAATAATGAGTGGACCTTAATTATTTTCATTTTATCCAATAATTTGTTTTTTTCATCTTCTTCATACCCTACCACCCCCAACATTTAGTACCACCTACTCCACCCTCACCTCCTGTCCTTTCATCTTCCTCATACCCAATCAAACCCTCCCTCCCTCAACCACAACTTGCACTAACCTTTCTTCTTCTTCGACACCCCCTCACCCCCAACGACCCCCCACTCCTACTCTATTTATTTTTCTTCTAATGTTGGTACTTCACACTTTTATTCTTCTTCTTTTTCTTTGTTATACTTTTCATATTTTTTTTCCTTCTTCAAGGAGAATCCATCCCACCCTCAGTTCCTTTATTTTGTTTCAATAAATTCAAAAAAATGTGATGAACAAGAAAAAAATGGAAAGTCATCAATTTGTTCTTCCTTCAAATAAATATTAATCTTTATGGCAAGGTTTAAATATGATCAACTTGAGGCTATTTTCAATGAAACTTTACAAATTTTAATTTTAAATTGAATTTTAGTAGTTATTATTTATTATATTTTGTGTCTTAAAAAATTGACTGTTCTTGTGAGAACGATTTTAAGATTTTGAATCTATTTCAATTGATTTTGTAAGATTATTTTTCTTATATTAATTCTTATTTTTTGAGATTATTTTAGTTTATCAAATTGTGAGAAAATAAAAAGTAACAAAAAATAATTAAAATTTAAAATTTAAATATGTTGAATAGGATGCTGATGTGGTAATGACGTGACGCTAATGTGGCACTGACGTATCAATGACATGGCACGTGTGAATGCACTTGCCATTGAAAGAATGGAATTATTATATTAGCTGTATTTTAATTTATTTGAAAAGATATTAGGGGGCTAAATTACCCACATAGTTTAGCTACTAAAGTGAGTTTTTGTGCCAAGATCAGGGGGGATTTGATGTATTTTCTCTTTCATTGATATTAATTTCTGTACATGCTTTATACCTACCTAAATTCATCAACTTACACACTTGCCATGCTTAACAAAGTCATATTTTTTAAATAGGCATAATCTAAGCAAAACGTGCTATTCAACTTCACAAAACACAAGACAAGACTCATCTTCAATGTCACTTCATATCATATACTAGGACTTCAAAAACCACAATCACAAAACATACTAATTAATATCAATTAATGAAATAAACACCGCCACCTAGAAGGTGGACCATACCAGTCAAGAGCAATTTAATATAAGGACTATGCAATATAAGAAACTCACAATTTAACAAAGATATTATCAAATATAATCAATTTATCAACATTTCATCATAATAAGGCCCTTAGGAAAGTATCTAATCCAAATAATCAACATATAAAAACCCAAGTTCATACCTTACCAATACATGCCGATTTAACTCATTTCTTAAGCTAAAAGTTTGAAATATGAATATATATAAGTTCATTTGGTTTTTAACATTAAAATAATCAATTTGTACAATAATAAACATATTTAAATCATTAGAACATTTTTACAAGAAGACCCAAGCTTAAAATCGAAGATTGAAGGAAATAGAGTTTGAAAACCCTTTTTCAAATCTTTTGGGAATTACTCCTTGAATGGAAGAGGGTTAAAGGATGGATACCACAACTCAAAGGGAACTAAACCCACTAATTTTTGATAAGATGCACGTCCAAACCAAACCTTCTTTCCCTCCTTGAGTCTTAGCTCAGATGGTGACTTTGAGAGAGTTTTCTTTAGAAAGAGAGTTTGAATATTTGAAGTGAGGGGTCTTGTATAGGTCTAGGGCTTAAAAATAACTTCATATATAACTTAAAAACTTTAAAAATATTGATGCAGGGTTATATAAGACAGGTGAATTTACACAAAACATCCCATGATGACTGCAACTTCAACAACTTTTGGAAGTAACCAATCGACGACCCAAGTTACTTGGTGTCAATAGGTTGACGGCCCGTCTTGATGGGCGTCGATGTCTTTAAAGGATGCATCAAGGTAGGTTCTGGACTTCTCACTAAGTATGGGAAGACACCCCCAAGTCGACTGGGCGTCGATGGGCCTACGCCCAGTAGACTGCCTGATCGATTGAGCTGTCTTATTGGTAGTTTTGTCCAAGTCTTGAGCATTTTATATAGGACCCCTAGTGGTTCCTAGGATGTTAAACCTTTAAAATAAGTCTTATAAGTATTACTAACATCGGACATCGGTTTCAAGGAAAATGAACACGTAGAACTCACTCAAACACCTCAAGTCAAACAAGTACTTTGTAAGGCACACCTTCCTAACATCATGAACGTTCTTAGTCTATTGGCCTCCAAAATTAAAAAAAAACTTCACACACTGACAAATAACACTAAAGTAACTCATTTTAAATCAAAATTAACTCAAGAAAAACTTACGAGTCTCTAGTTCATCTTAGTTCATTTTGGGGGGTTACATTCTCCCCCAATTAGAATTACATTCATCCTCGAATGACACTTACACTTCCAGAACCACAATAAATCACTTAGCATCAGATAAAACATTAAAATAATGATCATCACACTAAAAATAAAAGCATAAACTATAAAGGAACATCATTTCAAACTTTCAAACACTTATCAACATAGGCAACTCTTGCAAATTTAAAAAATTTCAAAACTCACCCTTAACCTTCTCGTACGGAGGAACTACCTTCTCCAACATTAAACATGCTCATATAAACACACATTGAAAAATACATTCAAGAAAAACATGTTTTTTTCAAAATGCACAAATTTTACAGTGAGGCTCACTGTAACACTGCCCCAATATAGTCAATTTTTTTCAAAATTTCATGCTTTGAGAAATTAATCAAGATGACATGATCATATGAACTATAAAACCATATAAACTCATTTCATAAAATAAAAACAACAATCATAAAGAGTTAAAACTTACCAAGACCAACAAATCCGGATTAATTATCTTTCCTAGCTCCCATCCCATAGGAAGTGTTATTCTTTGGAGCATTAGGGTCTAAGGAAGCTTTATTGACATCTTTTACTATTGCCTTGATTTTAGGGAAATCCCTCATCTTGTTGCCCTTATTACCACATGAAAAACAACCATCTGTTCTGGCATGACACTTACCCAAATGTTGCTTCCCACAAGTAGGGTACCTAGTCCTCTCATAAGAATGGCCACCACCTTGGTTTGGATCCCTCTCCTCGCTTCCCATGGAAGAATCATGGTGATAGGACCTCATATTTTGATTTTTGTGAATGTAATCATCCGACCTAGGCCTTTTACCCTCTTGCCTTATCTTTCTAATTTTTGACTCCTCAATTTGATGTGCATAGACCATGACCCTAGAGATATCCATGTCATTAAGAAGCATTGCCGTATGACACTTTTTCTCTACCAAGCTATACATTCCCATAACAAATTTATTCATCCTAGTCCTTAGGTTGGCTACCATGGTTGGGTCATACTTAGAGAGTTGGGTGAATTTGAGAGAATACTCTTGCACACTCATTCAACATTGATGAAGGTTCATGAATTCAACCATCTTCTTCTCCATGCACTCTAGGGGAAATAACTTATCTAGGAAATCCTCTTTGAATTCCTCTTAATCAACCAAACCTGTCTCTAAGGGTCTATCAATCCTCCATTGCTCAAACCACACTTGAGCCAAATCTTTGAGTTAGTAAGCGACTAACATTACCTTCTCCCTAGGTGTCACACCAATAACATCTACCACGTTGAAAACCTCTTTTATGAAACCTTGTGGATCTTCATCCATCTTAGTGCCATGCGAAATAGGAGGGTTCATAATCATGAAATCCCAAATTCTAGGAGCGGGAGTACTAGCATTATGTTGGGGTCCAACGCCTTAGTTACCTTGGGCAACAAAGTGATTGTTGACGACATAATCTTGAGCCGTCATGAGCTGGGTCAAGTTCATTAGGGCAGCCTGATCTCCACATAAGTCATGTCCCCCTAAACAAAGGATATTGAGGCATAGAGAGCACTTGAGGCTCTTGAGGTTCTGGAGGCACTTGAGGTTCTTGAAGGGGAACCTCATCATTCTTTTCCTCTAGACCAACAATAGGAACTTGGTCAACATGGGGAGGTATACTCTAATTAGCTACACATCCATCCTCCCTTCTAGCGTTTGATCTCCTCATATTCATGTACTGTAAACACAAAGAGAAGAGGTTGAGAAAAAACACCTTATATAACTCAACTCTAAGGCACGACATCAGAATAGAGAAGAAAGTGAAACTTCTATCATTCTATAGACTCTTGTCCATGGATGTGTCCCGACTCACACCAATGACCAAGATACTGCTAGATATGTCTTGTGAGACTTTCGAGACCCAAAACTATTTCCCATAGCCTTATGCTCTGGTACCAACTCTGTCACGACCCGAAAGTACCCCTAGAAGTTAGGGAGAATCCTCGGTTCATGGCAAGGCGTACTTGACCCTTTGGGGTCATGTACAAGCCCTTTAACTAGCATTAATTACATAAGACATGAAAAATATACGGAATTTAAACTTTTCACGAATTAATTAATCAAAAGGAAGTCTTTCATAAATACTTAAGAAATCTCATCGTAACAAGCCAAACATAAGACACAACATATAATATCTTTGGGACACGACCCTTTACATTGAAATCAAATAAATATTAAGTATTAATAATAAAACTAGGAAACAATAGACTATGTCCTCGAATATATAAGGACATACCAATTCTTGAGAGAGTGAATTTCCCATGCTTGCCTTCGAATCTTCTAAAAAGTCTTCAACCTATACTTATAGAGTATAGAAAAGTAAGGGTTTAGTAAAAATAATGTACTAAGTATGGCATATGAAAAAAGATGCGAAAAGGACATTTTGTTAAAATAACATTTCATGCAATTTAAGTAAAACTTTCAAGAATATAGAAGCAAAACATCATAAGGAACATTATTTAAACATATAGAGAAAAATTTCCATAATTATACACGAATGACGCAATTTACAGTAACTTTCCAAAGATTACAGTGAAGTCAAATTTGACATTAAAATGAATTATTTTGAACCATCACAATGAATCATATAAATCATTAACAATGGATTATCATATTCTAAATAAGTGAACTTCCAAGGCCAAGGGATCAGAATGTGAACTCATTTCCATAAGAGTTTTCTTACCTCAGGATTATCCTAATACATGAAGAAAGTATGCATATGCCTCCTTCTATGCACACCAAAGCAATCCTCAAGACTACCCGTTACGGCTTTCTCACCTTGGGAGAACAAGCCCCTCACTCAAGGACAAGACATTAAAAGAACACCCAACAAACCACAAAAGTCTTCCCTTTCAGAATGCTTACTTAGTGCAATGAGTAGATAGCGTACGATAACACCACCTACCTTAAGTAGCACATTCTTTTAGAAGGTTTGGCACAACGTCTTCCTTCTAAAAAGGTTCTACCTAGTGCAATGAGTAGATAGTGTCCCATACCACCACCTATCCTAACTAGCACGTTCTTTTAGTAGAGTTATTTCAATAAATTCTTTTGTGGAGGGTTATCCTAACCGACATAGAACATGAGAGCTGGACATGGAATCTCGACGTTAACCCCTAACCGATGAGGGATCCTCAGTTGCCTAGAGTAAGGTCATTCTTTTTAGCTTTTACATGGCTTTCCCAATAGCTACACCTTTGAGGGCGCATAATTAAGGGATAAGGAGATTGATACTACGTAACTCATTCTTAACTCACGAGTAGTAGTCATCTCAAGAGGTACATTGGAGTACAATATCTCAACTCACGAAGTGTAACCACCTGTTTTTCATATCCACTCAGTTCTATACATAATCCCCACGAATTCTAAACACTTTGAACTATAGGTTAATAATAAATAGTGAACACCACATATCAACTCATGAAGCGCAGTCATCCTCCGACCTATCTTATAAATCTCTTAGGATGTAGTAAGGTTTTTACGAAACATTTCATCTCAACTCACGAAGAGTTCTCACTTCAAAACACATCTATTTACTAAATTTTATTTCATACATTAATTTAAGTGTGTGTGAGTACTTGTGAGCACATCTTTCATATAAAGAAAATTTCATTAATATTAATTTCTACACATGTTTTAGACCTACATTTACTTACACACTTGACATGCTTCACAAAGTCATATATTTTACTTAGGCATAATCTGAGCCAAATATGCTATTCAACTTCACAAAACACAAGAAATGACTCATATTCAATATCACTTTATTTCATATACTAGGACTTCAAAACCACACTCACAAAACATACTAAGTAATATCAATTCATCAAATAAACAACGCCACTAAGAAGGTGGACCATACCACTCAAGAGTAATTTACAATAAGCACTATGCAATATAAAAATTAACCATTCAACCAATACATTATCAAATATAATAAATTTCCCTTAGGTAAGTATCTAAGCAAAATAAACAACATATGAAAACCCAAGTTCATACCTCACCTAAACATGCTCATTTAACCCATTTCTTAAGCTAAAACTTTGAAATATGCATATGCATAAGTTCATTAGTATTTACATGAAATCATCAATTCATACAAGAATAAACATAGTTAAATTATTAGAATACTTTTACAATAAAACACATGCTTAAAATCGAAGATAGAAGGAAATAGAGTTTGAAAACCCTTTTTGAAATCTTTTGGGAATGAATCCTTGAATGGAAGAGGGTTCAAGGATGGATACCATACCTCAAAGAGAAGGAAACCCACTAATATTTGATGAAGATACACGTCCAAAACATCCCTTATTTTACTCTTTGAGTTATAACTCAAATGGTGACTTTGAGAGAGTGTTCTTTAGCGAGAGAGTTCGAATATTTGAAGTGATGGGTCTTGTCTAGCTCTAGGGCTTAAAACAAACTTAATATAAATTAAATACAATTAAATTATTGAACTAGGGTTGTAAAATAAATGTGGTGAATATACATAAAACACCCCAAGTTGGCCTCAACTCTAGTACTTTTGGAAGTAGCCAATCGACGACCCAAGCTATTGGGCGTCGATGGGTCAACGGCCCGTCCTGCTATGCGTGAATGTCTTCAGAGTTTGCATAAAGGGAGGGGATGTACTTCCCACTAAGTATGGAACGATGCCCCCAGTCGACGGGGTGTCGGTGGGCCTACGTCCAGTAGACTGCCTCGTCGATTGAGCAGTGTTCTTGATAGTTTTGTCCTTCTCTT
The DNA here is from genome assembly GCA_027705065.1 of Solanum peruvianum. Lineage (NCBI taxonomy): Eukaryota > Viridiplantae > Streptophyta > Magnoliopsida > Solanales > Solanaceae > Solanum > Solanum peruvianum. Next base: position 20,112,084 of record JAKWJD010001766.1, on the reverse strand, counting down.
GATCCCTTCATCTAGGGAACTTGTAGGTCCTAGGTGAGGTCGTGCGCGAATGTTTAACCCTTAAACTAAGTCGTCTAGGTCTTAGAATATCCCACATCGGTCTCAAGGGTAACAAATACGTAGAACTCATTCAAACTCCTCAAGAAACACAAGTACTTTTTAAGGCACACCTTCTGAACGTCATGGACGTTCTTAGTCGATTGACCTCCAAACTTAACCAAACTTCACACAATGCCTAATAAAACTCAAGTAACTCACTATAGAACAAAATAAACTCAAGAAACACTGATGAGGATCTAGTTGACCTTATTTCATTTTGGGGCATTACAAAAACATTTCAGAAGAGACTTTAGCTTAGCACCGAGTAAACAAGAAATGAGAGGTGTCCCTTTCCAATGTAGGAAGGTAGGTTCACAATGATTCTCATGAGATCGATACAACAATGACATTGTACATAAAAAGTGTTTCAGGTAAATTTCCTAGTTCCTTAACTATGTTGATTCCTTTGGAATACTAGCTAGTGGATCTACCTAGAATATGATGTTCATTATTTGTTCTACCTTTGCAAGTAAATCACCTTCTTTCGGTGTAGGGTTTCATGACATTGGATTACATGTTTATCTCATATGGTCTATTTCCAGTTAAGGCAATCGTTCCCCAAAGTAAAATGAATGAAAGTAATAAAGAGAATAGTAACTAGAGTGACTTAAGGGGTTCTACTTAGTGTAGGTAGGGGACTCGGAGTTTACTTATACATTGCACAAGTTGACCTTGAGGGTATTCCTAGGAGGTTATTCTTAAGCTCTTATGATATGAATGAAATGCATATGTTTGCTTTACATGTTTATATTATATGATGTTAGTTTCATTTATGAACATGCTATTCGTCTAAATTGATATATATGATGATAAATATGAATGATATGAAGATATATGAAATGTAGACATTGGTTATGGTTTCTTGCTTAGTTTACTTGATTATGTTAGGTTTTGTGGCTTCATATAAGCATTGAACTTGTAGGCTTGGAAAGGGATTGTGAGTAAGGGTCTTATACTCTTTAATGTTATGAAATCTAGTACATGAGTTGTTGTTATGACTTTATGTTGGAGTTATTCATGTTGATATGACCTTATGCTAATGGTGGTCGTGTTGGATATGAACTTTTTTTAAGGGGTGTTATGCCTATTGACTTGTATATGCTCTTATATGTGCATCAAGACTTTTGAAAGTGATTTAGCATAGTTTTGAACAAAATTTCCTTTTAAGCATGATTTCATTTGTTTTACTTGCATATATTTCCATATTCAATATATGTGGTTTGTAATAACTCATATTCTTTCCCTTTTCCCAAACAATGTTGGTTTGGGGTATTGAAGTATAGGAGGCCACTTTGAAGTCGGAACTATTTCACAAGTTATTGGTAGGTCCTCAAGTTCGAGTATGTTACCATTTCTCTATCTATCCATGATGTTCTTATGTCTAAAGACACTTATTCGTTCCTTTATCATTTGACAAGTCTATGTAAAAACTTCAATAAGTAAGGAGTCTATGTAAACTCTATTTATGATATGTGATGGGTCTATCTATACCTCACTATGTAAATGTTTTTAATTTTATGCATTTTTTGCCTATGATATAATATGACGAATGTTGAGGGCTAGTACAAGTCCTCTTCAAGGACAAAGATGCAGTTACGTCTGTGGTTGGTCCTCGGTCGTGACAACAAAAATATGTAGTTCGTTCTCATTTTATGATGTATCAATAGGATCAATTTGACTCTGGTTGTTTCCTTTTATTTTTATTCAGTAGGGGAAGCAACCAAGCTGTTATCATGGCTACCGAGGGACTCTATTGTATCATCGGAGGATCTTACCAAGGCATTCTACGTAAGGTTCTCTCCACCCTCAAAGATAGTGTAATTGTGTGACATCATCCATAACTTCAAGAGAGTAGAAGGGGAACCAATTCATGTGACTTGGCTGAGATTTCTAAAGTTCCTATTACAATGTCCTACTCATGGGATTTGGGGTGATATGATACTTCAATATTTTTTATCAGAGTTTATACTAAGGGGAAAACTTGTAATTGACTAGTTGGCCCGAGGATTGATACTGTTAGAACCTTTTGAGGTAGCCTCCTCCTTATTGATGAAATGACAAAGAACAATCAGGCATTGTACATTTATGAGGACCGAGTTTCCCACTTAAATTTTAGGATAACAAAAGACAAACTGGAAGAGGGGAAAAAGAGTTATGAGAATATTAGTAACATGATGTCCGAAATGGATTTGTTACAAAAAAGTGCTAGGGAAGGTTGGTGAACCGAAAGAAGACATAATAGTGTTTAGAGAAGCCTGTTCAAGCACTGAAAAGTGATATGCTCAAAGATAAGGAGAAAACTCCAAATAAAAGCTCCATCAAAGAATTGCAAGGAGTAAAGAAAAGTCTACCTCAGCTCCAAAGATAGGGCAACCTCTTCCCCAAATGTTTCCTCCATTTCCTCTGCGTCTCAACAAGAAAAATGAGGATGAAGAGATGAAGAAATTTCTATTAGTTTTCAACATAATTACTAGAAATTTTCCTCTAGAGGAAGCATTATTAGAGATGCCGGGATATCCACAGTTCACAAAGGATCCGGTTACTAAGAAGAGAAACATATATTTCAAAACAATCATAGTCTCTCATTATTGTACTGCCAATTTGGATAGTGCTATGGTCACAGATAACAAAGATTACGGGGTGTTTACTATCCCATGAACCGTTGGTATGAGTAAATTTGATAAATCTTAATGTGATTCTCTAGAAAGTATAAATTTGATGCCTTACATAACTTTAAAAAGAACTTGGGCTTGGTGAACCAAAATCCACAACGATATGATTTCCTATGATGGAGATGTCATTAAACACGCCACTCAAATACTCTATGACATATTTGTGACGATTGATGAATTCATCTTTACGGGAAATTTTGTTATTCTTGATCGTGAAATTGATCTTGAAGTTCATGTTAATTTGGGTAGACAATATTTAGCAACCGAAAGAGAGCTAGTGGTTATTCAAAGCGGGGAGTTCATTTCAGGGTAAAACAAGATAAGGTCACCTTCAATATGGGCAAATCGATTAAACAACAAAGTGATATTCATGTAGTTTCAATGATTGATGTAAGCTATGAAGAAGTGGTTAGTATGAGCAAATTGATGTGTATGATTGAAACTCTCGAGGATTTTATTTTGAATGATGATGTTTAGATGCTATATAAGGATTAGTTTAATACTAGATGAACCCATTGAAGATATACATAGAACTAAAGAATCAATAGAATCCTCCGGCCAAACTATCCATGAATGAACCGCCTGTAATGACCCTAAGAACAAGTAACTTAAACTAGAGACTAACTACTGAATGTGTTGGTTTTATTTGAGATTTGAGGTTGTTTTATGTTAACTATAGCCATGGTTGAGGTTTTGGTTGTTAAACGCCAAGGTACAACTCCCTAAGGACAACCCTAGGGTCCTTGAAGAGGACCTAAGCCAAACCCTCAAGACCCCTTGAAACAAAATTGTTCCCAAGAATTTGGTGACTTACAATAGAGGAACACAATCAGTAGATAAATACACTCCTTATAAATTGCCTCTGTAGGTCATGTCCCCCAAATGCACCTCTCTGAACCCAACCACGACTGGATAATACATCTCGTGGTCCCATCCACGATGCGTCAATAGACTCCCCATTGAGAGGCTGGATTGGTAAATATACCCAAGTATTAATTAGTTTAGTGAAGATTTTTTAAGTGTATTAAAGTATTTTAAGAGTATTAAAACATTAAAATAGTCATTTGGATTTCATCACTCAAATCAAACTTCCCTTACCCTGCAAAGCATATGTCTGTAGAAACCTCTATGGTCAAAATCTTCAAGTTTTAAAAGGGATTTCGTAGATTTATTATCTAATATGTATGTTAGTCTTCATCCTTATCTAATTATCCATTCAATGAGACAATTCAAAGGTGATTTCAAGTTATAAAAATTTAGGGTTTTACTCAATCACATGGGTTCTTTCATCAAACGTTTTCTAATGTTTTCTAATGAAATATTATGATTGTATTGGTGTTTAATTGACAATTCATAATGAAAATAATCTATGAACCAATTATTCCTAAATTATGCCTTTATGAAATTGGTTTGTTGATCATAAATGGATGTTAATGGATTAATAGTAGGGGCACCCCATGGAGAAATACTAGGACTTATGAAGCCCTTATCTAGTAAATCCTTGAGTTGAGTCTTCAACTTCTTCAACTCGGCAGGAGGCATCTGGTATGGAGGAACTGATATTACATTTGTATCCAGCATCAAATCAATGCCAAAGTCAATTTCCCGTTCGGGAGGAACACCGGGAACGTCATTAGGAAATACCTCTGAAAACTCAATCTCTATGGGGACCGACTCAATGGGAGGAACTTTGTTGTATAGATCTCGGACACTTACTATATGATATACACAACCTTTTTAGATCATTTTGCATGATTTTATACAAGAGATAATACGACCTCTAGGAATAAATTTCCACCTTTCCACTCAACAAGGGGTTCACTTGGGAAGTTAAACCTCACCACTCTTGTCCTAGAATCAATAGATGTAAAACAATAATGCAACGAATCTATACCCAATCTAACATAAAGATAAAGCATATTGAGTTCTACTAGATCAAAAAAAGAATATCTATTGGGCAACATTATTGGACAATCTCTATATACCTTATTTGCAACAACCGACTCACCCACCAGAATAGACACTATAAAAGGTTCATGCAACGTATCAGATAAAATATCAAACTTTTTTGCTACTAGAGGGATAAAAAATGAAAAAGTAGTGCAAGAATTAAGTAAGGCATATGCATCACTACAGAAGACTTTCAACATACCGATCACAACGTCTGGAGAAGTCTCTTGCTCACCCCTAGAGCGGAGAGCATCGAAGTGGCTCGTCTTTGGAGAATCACTAGAACCACTTTCTTGGGGTTGACCACTACCCTTGTCTTGACTCTTCATGTTTGGAAAATATCTCATCTTGTGACCACTCTTGCCATAAATAAAGCAATTAGATGTCCCATTAATTCAATCACAATAGTGCTTTTTACCACACTTTCCACAAGTTGGCTTCTTATTTGGTGAATTAGTACCTTTTCCCTTCTTGAATTTAGTCTTAGACACCATATCAACACTAGCTTTTGGAAAATTTGAAGGGACTTGATTTAAAACTAGCTTCTTAATTCTAGGCTTGTCTTGTATTTCAAGCCTATTCTTTGAAGAACCACCATCATATGATCTTGCTCTCTTAGCATATCTACTCTTTCGCTTAGACTTTGCCTCCTCACCCTACTTGCATGCACCATAAGACGGGAAATGTTTACATTGTCATATAGCAATGCCGTATAGCACTCCTTTTGTAAGTCCTCTGACACCCCCATCACAAAACGGCTCATTTGGTCTCTAGGATTGGAGAACAAAGAAAGAGCATATTTTGTCAATTTAATGAATTCCAAAGAGTATTCATGAACACTCCTCCCTCGTTGGAGAAGGCTGATGAACTCCACCACTTTTTCCTACCTCATCTCCTTAAGAAAGAACCGATCTATAAAAGCCCTCTTAAAGATCTCCCCAGTCAACAGACCACCCTCAATGGCCTATTATCCATCCATTTCACAAACCAAGCTTGCTCCACTTCCTTGTGTTGATATGTGGCCAACCCGGCCTTCTCACTTGTGGACAACCCCACAGTCAAATGTATCTTAGAGTCTTCATTGATGAATTTTTGGGGGTCTTCATCAACCTTAGACCCATGTAAAGTAGGATGGTTCATTCTCTTGAAGTCCCTTAGATAATAAGCCATAGTATTTACTTGTCGATGAGGACATGGGACAACCTCCCGGTTTTCTTGAGCCATCATAGCTTGGTCTTTAGTCTTGGTCTCTTGTGGCTTAGTGGTAATAGGTTGGGCCATTTAAAGAAGAGTTATCATCTATTCTCATCCGTCAAGGGAGGAGGATGAACCAGTGCTTACTCCACATTAGAATCTTCTTCAAGTAGAGGGACTTTCTCAACACGGGGAGTAGCTCCTGCATTGGCAATTTCTTCTTCAACTCTTCGAGCCGCATTCTTTCTAGTGTTCATGCTTCCAATAATAACAAAAATAGTATTATATGCAAAAGCACGACATAAGATACTCTATCGGCACGATATAAGATTTCCAAGAAAGAGAGTAATTCCTAAGCATCATGTCGGTTCCTACTCATAAGTGTGGCATGCTTCACAATTATGAATACAAACCTACATAGACGTGGTATAGAGAGAAAGACATAACTCAACGATATTCAACCTCATGCTCGGATGCCAAGTTTGTCACATCAGGTTTTACCCCCTCGAAGTAATCGACGTTGTTCTCCTTTTCAAGGACTAAGACTAAAATCTTAGTGTCATGCCAATGCATTTATAGTTTAAAAATGCGAATTTGTTTTTGAAAATTTCATTACAACTACTTGGAGGTTCACATAGACCTCAACATACACATAATATATAGTTGTATCGAGTATATATAGACCCTTTATATAAAAAGGTTACATAGCCTTCTACTTTTATTGCACATGCATATCTATAAGATAGAGAAATAGTATCAAATATTGTCTCATCTCAACCCATCTAAACGATTATCCTAATATGGGCATAGCCGTTACATTAATGAGACTAGGCCACATATAGGTCATACAAAAGTATAGTACTCAATTGAAAAGGAATGAAATGAAAGTGTCTTTAAGCTCATAACAACTCCGTAAGCTAGATAGTGTCATTGCCCTCGAAAGTTGAGGACCTACCCTACTTGGATAAAATGAAAAATCTATGCCTTCAACAATGTCGTATCCAAATTTTTCAAGGACTACCTAAAATGTTTTTAAAAAGAGAATATAATGGTGTTAGTACTCCACATTTAATAAGTATGAGATGTTATGCACATATACTAGAAAAACATGCTTAAAAGAGACTTTTTGTCAAAATATGCCATTTTAACCTTTTAAGAATCTAATGCAAAGCCAAGCAAGTCATATCAACCAACCAAACATGATTATTAACTCAACAAGTAATACATATTCCAACATACTTGAAACCATGATTTACAACATCCCTATCATCAAGGAATAAATTCAGAAGAATGAATAAGAGTCAATCATATCATAATAAGAAAGACAATTACTCATGAATCCTTATCAAGCCAACAAGTGCAATGACCAAGAAAAGCCCCATAACCTTACTTAATAAAGTAGACTAAACAAGTAAACCATAACCAATGTCCTACTTCACATAACATAATGTTAAGATTTACATTTTATCTTATGTTAACATTATAACCCAAGGCATAGTCATAAGTGAACTAATTAACATATAGTATCAACAATGTGCCAAGTTTATCATTTATATATCATAAATCATCATAACATAAACATATACAAGAACATCCTCATACGACTCCCCTAAAGGCTAACTAGTGCAATGTTTAGGTAGAGTCCCATACCCCTACCTAGACTAAGCTAGACCTCTTAGGTTATCCAAGTTAGAGATCAAATCCTTTAATTCATTTTACCTTTTGCGAACATATTTCCTTAATCGATATAGACCACATGTGCTAGTGGATCTTCTGTCATTAAACCCTACACCGAATGAATGAAGACTACTTGCCAAGGTAATGCCAAAAATGAAACATGGCAACTACGTGGATCCAGTAGCTAGTATTCCTATGGGGGCAACATAGTTCAAAAATTAGGAGATATATTTGGGACCCTATTAATGCAGCATGCATGATAATGTCCAATCTAAAGACCAATGTAGTGCTCCTACCTGCCCCAGGTGGGAAGGGACACTTCTTAATCTAGTTTGCTCGGTGCTAAGCTACAGTCCCTTTTGAAATGTCTTTAAGCCTTTAATTATCTATGATAGCTTAGTTTAGGTCATAGGGTCTATCCTTTGTATAATCATCATCCATATCTTAATAATAATTGTATGAGTATAAGTCGTTTCATCAAATTCATATTAGTGAGGTTAACACATTAACATTTAATAACATATCAAGACACATTGATAGTTTTCACCATTGTTATATCACATACTGTTTAATAAACCTCAAAACACATTCAATACATTTTAATCAATATCATACCACCCTATTATCATAGTATAAGGCATTCTCCAATGTAACATCATGACTTAACCACAATTAATCACATTTGGAAGTAAAGATAGAGATTCTAAGACTTACAAATTTTTTCTCATAGTTCATCATCAAGGTCTTCCCATCAACACATAACTCAACCTAATAAGGGGCGTAACAACATCACACAATTATAACCAATAAGATGACAAGGCCAATTGCATCTCTAGAACACAATTCGACACTAGATCATACCATAAGACAGGATATATAGGCTAATTTCACAATATACTTCATAACCTAAATCATATCTCAAGAACTAGCATGATAGGACTATAATAGATCTTGATTTCATTATAAAAACACCATAGGATATTAATCTAATCAATAACCAAGTCAATTGAATGATCACAATACAATCTAGATCAAGATCACAACCTAGGGTTAGGGATTGAGGATAATGTTCTTCAATTTAGACAAAACCATCAACAATTACCATATCAAGTAGGATTCATGTTAATATATTCAATATAACCTAAAAAAATCATCAACAACTCAATCCATAACTTGAATCTCATAATAGAATGAAACCCACAAGAAAACTCAACTTTGAAAATCCATTTTGAAGGAACCCTTTGAGGAAAGAGTCTCAAAGGTGAATTAGATCCCATACTATAATGTTTGATGAAGAATTAATGGTGAATTCGTCCCTTTCCTTCCCCCAAACCCTTATCCTTGCTAGTCTTCAATGGTGAGTTGAAGTAGAGAGAGAAAGGAGAGAGAATGAAGAGAATTTATTTAGTGAGTTATATTTAGGTTAATTGGGGTTGGGTACTTTATATGGGAGTTAAGTTAGTTGATTATTCTCCCCTTTATCCCTAAATAACCCTTAAAAACTTTATTAATTAAATGACTTAACACTAAAACGTGCAAGAAAATAACCTCCTCACTAATGGAACCCTACCGACGGGACGTCTGTGAGTCTATGGACCTACCCCCCTCGTCCTCCACTCTGTCGATGAGTTCACAGACTGTGACATTGAGGGGATTCCATTAATTTGCTAAGTGTTGGACGACGATGGCACCGACGCCCCACCATTCCACTCACGGACTGTAGCCTGCACTTCATTGGTAATTTTAGAGGCTGTGCCGGTGAACGAATTTCTCCAAGTAGCCTATGTGTGGGACGACGGAGGAACCAACTCCCCGTCCATCAAAACACAGGCCATTTGATGTCCTGTTGATGCACACTGCCAAACATTTTTGCCTGAAATTGCAAGAGTCCTTCCTTGGTCCTTGGGGAGTCATACCTAGACATTTCGACCATGGAACAACTTAAAAACCTGTTAGATACCCTTCCACCAATTTTCGTACATTTTTTACTTGTAGAAATATGTCAAATAGGCTATGTCACGCTAGCACCCCTTTGAACCAACTTCCGGATGTCATGGACGTTCTAGGATGTTTTTGTTCTTAAACTTCCCTAATGGCCTATATTCATTAATATGGACTTAAACAATGTACTTAGACCTTGTGAAACCTAAGTTATGGTTTACAACACGTCTTAGATTTTGAAGGTGTTATAGATTTATTTGATAAAATGTGAATATGTGGTAAACACTTGGATTAATGGTAGTTAGTTGTCTTGTCTAGTTCATTTATGATATGTCCCACCTTTGGTGGAGGTGTTTATTTGAAGTATATTGAATATGAATTTGCATATGTATTGTGAATGAGTCCATGAATGAATATTATGTGAAATACGATGATAGTGATGTTGTTCTTGTTAAAGTTCTATATGAAGATTGTTATGTGAAGTGTATTAGAGTTTATTTCTAAGTGAAATATATATTTATGTGAAGCATGTTAATGTTTGTAATATGATGAATGAAGATGAAAGCATATTTAGAAGTCAATGTTGTTAAAATGGTAATTAGGTGAATGGTGTGATAATATGTACACAGAAACACTCACACTTTGAATGAATAAATGAATTTAAATAGTGTGAATGAAAAGGGGAGTCTTGGGGTGGAGTCTTTTTGTTAGTTGAGATTAAGTGTTTAGTAGAAACCTCTGTACCTTCCAAGAGCTTTCTAAGATAGGTTGAGCAATGGATACCCTTCGGTAGTTGAAATGTGGTGTCCAATAAGTTATTCTTTAATCTATAGTAATGAATGTATAAGACTTCATGAGGGAATATGCTTAGCACCGAGAGGATTTAAAGAAAGGGTGGGTACACATTGTGAGTAGTATGTTGTACCCAATATACCTCTTGAGATGAGTACTCCTCATTAGTAAATAATGAGTTATTGAGATGTAATTTCCTTATCCCATAACAATGCACCCACATAGGTGTAGCTATGGGACAATTCATATAAAGGCTAGGAGAACGACCCTACCCAAGCAAGCGGGGATCCCTCATCTGATAGGGGTTAATATCGGGATTCCATGTTTATCCTCATAGTCTATGTCAGTTAAGAATATAACCCACAAAAGAATATATGAACTACGTATCCTAAAGAGTGTACTACTTACCGTAGTGGTGGTATGCCACACTATTTGTCTGTTGCACAAGTAGAAACTTTAAAAGGGAGTCTTGGTGTGTCTTTATTTTTAATGTATGAATGTGTTATTATGTAATAAAATGAAGTTATATGGCTAAATGTATAATGATCAAAAAAAATGTTAAGACTATGCCTTGTATAAAGATGTTATAAATGATTAATATAGTGTACCTAGCCTCATGAAATCCTCAAGCAGCACAAAGTGGGAGTAGTAGTATGGGATTCTATTCTTACATTGCAATTTGTATAACTTACAAGTCCACTTAGGTAAGGGTACTTATGTGAAATTCTAGATGCAAGCAATGTTTCTCTAATGTTTAGTTATAGGAGTGTGGACTTTTTACCCGCGCGAATTAAGCCTATAATGGGTAGTCTTGAGGATCACTTAGGTGAGTATTGAAGGAATTGTATGGGACGTTCCCTCATATCTACCTTCGCGACTTTATGGATAACTTTGGTTAGGGAAACATCAAGGGAATGAGATTACTATGAAGTTATATGAGTTCGTTGTATTTCTCTTGAATTGACTATAACGTGCCTCTTTCTGTTAAATTCTTGAATATCCTTTCCTATGTGATAAATGATGAGTTATGTGTTATTTTTTTTGTATATTAATGAAAGTTTTACTTAATTCGCATGGAAATTTATTTCTACTAAACCGTCCCTTTATAAATCTTTTTGCATATGTCATACATAGTACAATATTTGAACTAAACCTATATATTTTTATATTTTATAGGTATAAGTTGTAAAAAAGTTGAAGTCTAGAAGGAAAACTTGAATCGACTCTCTCAAGACTATGTATATCTTCATATATTTGAGGGCATAGTCTTTATTGCTTTATTTGATTCTATTAAGAGTTGTAAAGACTTGTTATGTATTTACCCTTCAATGTAAAGGGGTGTGTCCCTAAGATATTTAAGTTGTCTTTCAAGGACGAGACTTATTCCTTCGTAGTTATAAAAGATGTTCAAACACGCCTTGTTTCGACCTAAGGGTTGCCCCAACTTCTAGGGTGTACTTGTGGGTCTTACTGTATTTTAGGGGAGGGTTATATATTGATTTAAATTAGTTTTACACCACATTTACCCACCCAAATTTAAATCCAAATCACTCTAAAATTCTATCTACCCAACCTCCATTGAAGACCAATGGAGCTTGAAGAAAAAGACCAATCTTCCATATTTTCTACTCTAATTTATGGCTGAAATCTTCCTAAAGTTATGGATTCTTTAAATCTTTTGATTTATTTACCCAAAAGGTCTATTGAATGATTTTTTTTAAACCCACCCAAGTTCAAGGGTTTTTTCTACAAATGGGTTTTCTTCTAAATCTTAAATTTTTGGGTTAATTGTGACGAATTGTGATAACATAGGGCTAATTAAGTTTATATTGTTGGATAATTGATGTTGTTTATTTTAAATTTCATTTGATCCATGTTCTTCCCCCAAATTCACTAAATCTTTGATCTTGCTTATGAATTTATTAGAAGTGATGAATGTATCCATTGTTAGACTTGTGTCAATCATGTTATTTCATTCATGCACTGCCTATTGTCATGTAGTGTTGTGTTTTTATCTACTTCTTAAAGTATTCAAGGATTTCTCCCAAACCCTAACCTAATATTTGGATTATGTAAATTCTCTGATAGAGATAATGACATTAAGGGTGTTCTTGTATAATTGTTTATTGTATGATGAGGATAATGGGTTGATGGGTATTTATAATGAATTTGGAATGGAGTCTTTGATGGAATGTATGGAGGGCATTGTTAGGACCTTCAATGTCATGAATTAGTATTGTTATTATATTATTGCTGGCTCATCTTTTGTAATGTAGGTTAATTAAAGTGTGAATGATGAAGTTTTTAAGGTATGATCATGTTATGAATGTGATGAATTGTGATATGATGATAGGTGTGTCACTATGTGGAAATGGAGGTGTATCCTATACATCTTATACCTATATTATGAAGTAAATATCTCACATGATGTTGGTTTTAATGAAAGGACGTTCTCATCATATAACCTTTGAGCTTTGTACATGTTATATAAGGGGTTAAACTCCTAAGACCTATTGTATGTACTAAAGTTAAGAATACATAAAGATACTTCAAAAAGTGAATTCAGCTTAACATTGAGTGAACTTGATAATGAGAGGTATATCTTCACGAGGAGGCTTCCCCAGATGTTCTCATGAGGTTGAAACTACAATGCAAATTAGCATAAAGATTGTTTCTAGTAACAAACTCCTAGTTCCTTAACTATTTTTCCTATAGGAAACCTAGCTTGGTAATTCATCTAGAAGATACGATGATCATTATGTCCTACCTTTGAAAGTAGGATGCCCTCTTTTCAGTATGAGAGGTTTACACCGGACTCCAAGGTTAGCTCACATGTCCTATTGTCGGTTGTGGCGAAGTTTACCCAAAGTAAAAATGAATGAATGATAGTAAAAAAAATAAACAATAACTAGGAATTCTTGAGGGGAGTTACTGTAGGTAAGGCTAAGGGACTTTACCTATACATTGAACCAGTAGACCTTGAAGGAAGTTCTCGGGTTAGTTCTCCATATATGAATGACATATATATATGTATATGATGTTGGTCTTATATGATATTGGTTTCATTCGATAGACATGATGTTTGTCTAAATTGTTATGGATGATGTTTACTACACTTATTATGATGTTATATGAGGTAAAGGCAATGCTTATGATCTCTTTGCTAATTTACTTGGTTAATATGGGGTTATGGGTTTCATATAAACATTGCACTTGCGGACTTGGATTGGGGTTATAATTAAGGTCTTGTGATCCATTGAAGAAATGGACTCTAAGACAAGAAATGCTTATTATATCTTTGTTATGATGCCACTATTAAATTAATATGAGTATGTCTTATTGTTGTTTATGTATGGACTTGAATATGTTCTTGGAATGTGTATTGAAGACTTTCAAAGTGATATTGGCATGTTTATACTAAAATGTCCCTTTGTTAATGTGTTCATATGATTTATTTGCATATATCCATACTTAGTACATGTGTTTTTCACTAACACATATTTTTTCTATTTCTACAAATATGTAGTTTTGTTCCATTGAGGTGGTTCAAGTCCATTTTTAAACAAGACTTGGATCGTTTCCAAGTAGGTGGCGAGTCCTCAAGTTCTAGGATGAAGCCCATGACTCTAGCTTTTCTATTTGATATTAAAGACTATGTTCCGTATTTATTAATTTGAGAACTATGATTGTATTATATTATAAAAACTTTTAATGATGTAAGGGGTAAGTCCCAGGTCTTGTATTTCGATGATTAGATGGTTATGTGACACAAATGTTGACACTCTATTTTGATATGTGAATTAAGTTGAACTTCAAAGAAAGGTTATTAATTTTGACGTATTTTTATTTTACTTATGATATGAAATGAAGTATGCTAAGGGCTTGTCTAAGACATCTTCGAGGACGAAGACGGTGGTCATGTCTCGGGGGGTGATCCCCAATGGTAACAAACATTGTATCAGATGATGAGATTGAATAGTCTTATGAATAAGAGGCTTGTGATGCTTCAGAAATTCTCACTTCGGTGGTATTCTTAAGTTGTGCCTCAAGAGTGTTAACTCTATGTGTCCTTTTTTTCTGATACTTTTCTAGTAGTTATAGGCGATGACTACTAGAAGGGAAGCTTCAAGAAGGGTTCAAGAATAGATTGCGAATATGGGAGTTCCTCCACAAGACATCTAAGATCCTTCTCAAGAACAGGTTTCTCTAGGTCGTAAAACTCTCGTAGAACTTCCGGTTATGTCGGATGGTGAAATAAAAGCAACATTCCTAAATATAGCTCAAGGCATGGCTACTCAATCTCAATACATTATTTCTCAAGCTCAACCTATGAAGGCTCAAACAAACACGGAAGTTACACCAAGAGTGAATCAAAATGCTAGTACTATGGATTCTCATTTGAGGGACCTTACAAGGATGAATCCTCCAATATTCTTTGGGTCTAAGTTATATGAAGATCTTCATGTTTTTTGATGAGGTTTATAAGATCCTGTAATTTATGGGGGTAAGTTCTTATGAGAAGGCCGACCCACTTACCAACTCAAAGATGTTGACCAAATTTGGTACACTCAATAGAAACACAATACGACTTTGAGAGCGGTTCCCATAAGTTGGGATGTTTTTATGAGGGAATTTCTTGATAGGTTCTCCCAAAGGGAGAAAATAGAGGCAAAAGTGGAAGAGTTTATCAACCTTCGTCAAGGAGGTAAGAATGTGAAAGAATACTCTTAGAAAATTCATCAAGTTGTCAGGGAAGGTTTTTTTTGTGTATAATATTATAGATAAAATGAGTGATTTTGTGAGGGGCAAGCCCAATGATCTAGTGTAAGAATGTCGGGTTGCAATGCTTCATGACAACATGGACATTTCTCGTTTGATGGTGCTTGGTCAACAAGTTGAGGAGAGTAGGCTCAAGCAGAAGAATAGAGTTTAAGAGGCAGAGGACCCGTGATAGAGGTAGTTACAAGGTTTAGTTTGAAATCCAAGACAAACCAATGTTTTAAGAAGAGATTCTCCAACCAAGTTCCTTATAATCTCCCCCAGGAAATCAAAGATATGATGTCTCACCCTAAGTCTGAAGAAGGAAAAGTTAGAGGTATATCTAGTGAGAGCCCTAATTGTGCCAAATATTAAAAGAGACACTTGGGTAATGTTTAATGGGTTCGAGTAATTGCTATGGTTGTAGGAAGAATAGCCACATAAAAAAGATTGTCCCATGGCCAAGACACAAGGAAGGTAGAGTGACCAAGCTCAAGCAAGTGGTATAAATTTTGATGCTACTAAGATAAACTATTTCTATGCTCTCATATCTAGGGGTTATCAAAAGGATTCTCCCGATGTTTTAAAAGTATGTTGCAATTAATTTCAATTGATGTTTATGCATTGCTATATCCCGATGCAACTTTGTGTTTTGCAACTCCTTTGGTGGCTATGAAGTTTGATGTGCTCCATGATGTCTTAGTTGAATCTTTTTTGGTCTTTACCCTTGTGGGTTACTCCGTTAATGCTAAAAGAATCTATAGGAATCATCCTATGATATTATATAATAGAGTTACGTTGGTTTATTTGGTAGAACTAGATATGTTGGACTTTGATGTCATATTGGGGATGAATTGGTTGTATTCTTTTTTTGCTTCAATTGATTTTAGAACAGGGGTACTTAAATTCCAATTTCCTATTGAACCCATTTTAGAATGGAAGGGAGGAATCTCAATTCCTAGAGATCAAATTATTTCATTTCTAAAAGCTTGTAAGATGATTTCAAAGTGTTTTCTCTATCTTATTGTAAATGTCAAGGACCTTGGGTCCGAGTCTTTTTCCTTAGATTTTGTCCCAGAAGTGAAGGACTTTCCAAAAACCTTCTTTGATTATATTCTCGGAATTCCTCCAGAATGAAAAATAGATTTCAGCATATACTTAATGCCAAAAACTAAACTCATATAAATTCCTCCTTACAGGATGGCTCCGATTGAGTTTTATGAATTAAAGGCTCATCTTAAGGATTTTCCAGACAAGGGTTTTATAAAACCAATAAATATCCATGAGGCGCTCCAGTTATTTATCTAAAAAAAAGATAGGTGTCTAAGAATGTTTATTGATTGCTGAAAATTTAACAAGATCACTATAAAGAATAATAATCCTCTCCCTAGGATTGATGATTTGTTTGATCAACTCCAAGGTGCATGTTACTTTTATAAAATTGATTTGAGCTTGGGGTATCACCAACTTAGGGTGATAGGAGTTGACATTTCTAAGATGACTTTATAAACTAGGAATAGTAATTATGAGTTCTTAGTCATGTCATTTGATCTAACTAATGCCCCGATGATAGCATATGCCTCTAGATTACTCAAGGTGCATGAGAAGAACTATCCAACTCATGATCTTGAACGAGCGGCAGTAGTGTTTTCTTTGAAAATATGGAGACCATCTATATAGGGAGAAAGTGGATGTTTTCACCTCCCATAAGAGACTTCAACATGTGTTAACTCACAAGGAGTTAAATCTCAGTCAAAGAATATGGTTAGAATTTCTAAAGGACTATGATATGAGTGTACGTTACCACCACGACAAAGTCATTGTGGTTGCGGATACTCTAAGTCGAATGTCAATGGATAGTGGAGCCCGTGTTCCAAACATCAAGAAATAGTTAGTGAAAGGGATACATCGATTGGCCCAATTGGGAGTTCGGTTAAGATTATCCAAAAAGAGGATCCATGGTACATCAGAATTCTAAATTATCTTTAGCGATGGAGGTGCAATCGAAGCAACACCTTCAACCTCTATTGAAAGATTTGCATGAATTGGATGTTAGTAAGTTCAATAAAGCATTCTACCGAGGGGATGGAATACTTAGGTACCAAGATAGATTCTGTGTGCTGGATGTGGATGACCTAGGGGGACCAATTTTAGATGAGGCTCAAGGTTTTGATATTCAATTAATCTTGGTGCTACCAAAATGCATCGTGATTTGCAAGAGGTCTATTGGTGGAATGGGTTGGTGAAGGATATAACGGAATTTGTGGGCAAATGTCTGAATTGTAAAAAAGTAAAGGCCTAACATCAAATACGGGGAGGGTTAACTCAAGATATAGATAATCCTACATAGAAGTAGGAAGATGTTAACATGGATTTTGTATTGGATTTTCCTTGTACACGTAGGAAAAATGATGCCATATAGGTTATTGTTAATAGGATAATAAAATCATATCACTTTATTCCCCTAAAAGCTAATTATTCACGGATGAATATTCTGGGTTATACCTTAATGAGATTGTGAGTTTGCATGGAATTTATTTATCCATAATTTTTGATATAGGTGCCCATTTCAGTGTTCACTTTTGGAGGCCTTTCCAAAAGGGGCTAAGTACTAAACTGAAACTTAGTACGGCTTTCACCCATAAATGGATGGCCAAGTGTAACACATAATCCAAACATTTGAAAACATGTTGAGAGCATGCCCAATTGACTTAACGGGTAATTCGGATGACCACCTACATTTGATAGAATTATCTTACAACAATAGCTTTTATTCGATTATATCTATTTCAATTTTTAGAAGCACTCTATGGTAGAAGGTGTCAGTCTACGGTTGGGTGGTTTGAGGTTTGTGATTTTGAATTTCTTGGCACAAAGATATTCTATGAGGCCATGGAAAATGTTTCAATATAACGGAATGTAAGATCCAAATATCATTTAGGGTGTCTAGATCCTAACATGTTTGTCTTAAGTTCCTAAGATCCTAAAATAACTTATAATATTGTTTAGATGCAGTGTGTAATGTTTGAGGTGATTTGAAAGTTGACCGTCAAGAGACGACCAAAACGTTCGACGATTAGTCACCTATGTGTCTCATGTGTCTATGCGTTTTATATACTTCATGGTATTATATAATGAAGTCTTAAAATGAGTTATAATGATTTTAAATTTTAGTATATGATGTTTCCTGAAGTTTTGAGGTCAAACGTCCAAGACGTTCAAAAGATAGCGTAGAGATATACATCTGTGTCTTGATGGGCCTCGCCTGTTTGAATGAGTTACGTGTATTTTTTTTGGGTGAAACTCATGTTGGATGTCAACAAATTTTTATGTGTTGTGTTTACGTTAATAAATTCCGGGTACGAATTTTAAGGGTCCTGCAAAAGGCCCCACAAGAAGGACCCAAGGCCGGTTGAAATACTTCCTTGGAAGTGTCAATTTAATGACTAAATGTCAGCCTGTTGGTGAGGTATCGTTTATGGAAACTTGTATTAGAAAGGTATCAAAAAAATCTGTCAAGTACCAATCGAGAGAAGCCAAAGGACCGCCATTCGATTTACCAACGACCAGTCGATTAGGTCCGTCAATGTTGGCCTGTAGCTAGTGCACTGCTACTGTTTTATTTAAGCACTGAATGAGTAATTCACCCCACTTCCTAAGCTTTATAAAATATGATTATTTATATATCAAGGGCGATTATGGCTTGCCACGCCGATTTTGTCCGACCCTGTGTATGGTGTCCAAGTGCGATGATGGTCTTTCACACCCAACGTCATCCGATCGTGTGTGCTGGCCAAGGGCCATGATGGAATGCCACGCCCGACGTAGTCTGACCGTGTATTCTGTTCAAGGGCGATGATGGCATGCCACGCCTGACGTCTTCCTACTGTATGTGTTATCCAAAGGTATAGATTGCATGTCATGCCAACGTCGTTCGACCGCATGTGCTGCGCAATGGCGATGATGGCAAGCCACGCTCGATGTCATCCGACCGTTTGTTCTACCCAAGGTCCATGCGGGCATGCCATGTCTGAATTCATCTGATTGTGTGTGTTGTCCAAGGGCGATGATAACATGCCACGCCTGATGTCGTCCGATCATGTATGCTTTCCAAGGGCGACGATGGCATGACACGTCTGACATATTATGATCGTGTGTGCATTCCAAGGGCGATGATTAAATTGCCATGGCCGATGTCGTCCGACCATGTGTGCTTTACAAGGGCGATGATGGCATGCCACGCCCGACGTCGCCTATCTGTGTGTGCAGTCTAAAGGCGATGATGACATGCCATGTCGACATCGTCCGACCGTGTGTGGTGTCCAAAGGGCAATGATGGCATGCCATGCCCGACGTCGTCCGACTGTGTATGCTGCCCAAGGGCCATTTGGGCATTCCACGCCCGATGTCATCATACCATTATCGCAGTACAAGGGCGATGATTGCATGCCACGCTCGACGTTGTTCGACCGTGTGTACTGCCCAAGGACCATGCTGACATGACACGCCTAACGTTGTACCACTATGTGAGATGTCCAAGGGCAATGATGGCATTTAAAGCCCCACATTTAAACCGTGTGTGCTTCCCAAGGGCGCTGATATCATTGCCACGCACAACGTCGTCCAACCGTGTGTACATTCCAAGGGCGACAATAACATGCCACGTCCAACGTCGTCCGATCATGTATGCTTTCCAAAAGTAATGATGGAATGCAACGCCCGACGTCGTCCGACCGTGTGTGCTAGCTAAGGTCCATGATGACATGCCATGCCCGATTAAGTCCAACCGTGTATGTTGCACAAGGGCAATGATGGCATGCCACGCCCGACGTAGTTCGTATGTGTGTGCAGTCCAAAGGCAATGATAGCATGCCACGTTGACGTCGTTCGACCGTCTGTGGTTTCCAAAGGGTAATGATGGGAATAAACGTCCAACATCGTCCCACCGTTTGTGCTACCCATCGGCAATGATAGCATTTCCACGCCCAAAGTTGTTCGAACGTGTGTGCTGTCCAAGGGGGATGATAACATGCCACGCCCGATGTCATTCGACCTTATGTACGCTGTCCAAGTACGATGATGGTCTGCCACGCCCGAAGTCGTCCGAACGTGTGTGATGGCCAAGGGCCATGATGGCATGCCACGCCTGACGTAAGTCCGACCGTGTATTCTATCCAAGTGTGATGATTGCATGCCACACTCGACGTCGTCCTACCGTATGTGCTGTCCAAGGGAATAGATGGCATGTCACTCCCGACGTCGTCCAACCGCATGTGCTGCCCAATGGTGATAATGGCATGCCACGCCCGAAGTCATCCGACCGTGTGTGCTACCTAAGGTCCATACAGCATGCCACGCCTAACGTCTTCTGATCATGTGTATTGTCCAAGGGCGATGATAACATGCCACGTTCAACGTCGTCCGATCGTGTATGACTTCCAAAGGCGATGATGGACTGCCACACTTAACATCGCATGATTGTGTGCGCATTATAAGGGCGATGATGGCATTTCCATGGCCAATGTCATCCGATTGTATGTGCTGCACAAGGGCGATGATGGCATGCCACGCTTGATGTCACCTATACGTGTTTGCAGTCCAAAGGCGATGATGACATGCCACGTTGATGTCATCAGACAGTGTGTGCTTTCTAAAGGGCAATGATGGTATTGAACGCCTAGTATTATCCGGAAGTGTGTGTAGTCCAAGGGCGATGATAACATGCCATGCTCGACGTCATCCAATCGTGTATGGTGTCTAAGGGCGATGATAACATGCCATGTCAGACGTCATCTGACCGTGTATGCTATCCAAGGGCGATGATGGCCTTCCACCCCCGACATAGTCCGACCGTGTATGCTGTACGAGGGAGAGGATGTCATGCCACACCCGACGTCGTCCCACCGTGTGTTCTGTCCATGGGCGATGATGGCATTTAACGCCCGACATCGTTCGACCGTGTGTGCTGCCCAAGGGTAATGATTGCATGTCACGCCCGACGTCGTCCGAACATGTGTGCTGCACAAGGGTGATAATGGCATGCCACGCCCGACGTCATTCGACCGTTTGTGCTTCACAAGGTCCATGCGGGCATGCCACGCCCTATGTGGTCCAATCGTGTGTGTTGTTCAATTATGACGGTAACATGCCATGCCCGACGTCGTCTGACCGTGGATGCTATCCAAGGGTGATGGTGGCATGCCACGGCCGACATTGTCCTTCCCCTTTTATGCTCCATAAATGCGATGATGGTCTGCCACGCCCGACGTAGTGTGACCGTGTGTGCTATCTAAGGGTCATGATGTCATACCACGCTCGACGTCATCCGATCGTTTATGGTGTCCAAGGGAGATGATGGCATGCCACACCCAACGTCGTCCCACCGTGTGTGTACTCCAAGGGCGACGATGGAATGTCACCCCCGACGACAACCGACCATGTGCGCTGCCCAATAGCAATGATGGCATGCCACGCCCGACGTCAGCCAATTGTGTGTAGTTTCCAAGGGCTGTGTGGGCATGCCAAGACCGAGGTCGTCTGATCGTGTGTGCTGTCCAAGGAAAATGATAACATGCCACGGCCGACGTCGTCCGATAGTCTATGCTTTCCAAGAGAGATAATGGCATGTCACGCCTGACGTCATCTGACCGTCTGTGCTCCACAAAGGCGATGATGGAATACCATGCTCAACGTTGCCTGTCTGTGTGTGCAGTCAAATAACTATGATGTCATGCCACATCGATGTCGTCCGACCACAAGTGTTGTCCTAGGTCAAAGATGGCATGCAACGCCCAACGTAGTCCGACTGTGTGTGCTACCCAAGGGAAATGATGTCCTGCCATACTCGACGTTGTCCGAACGTGTGTGCTGTGCAGGGGAGATAATGGCATGCCACGCCCGACGCCATCCGACCCTTTGTGCTACCCAAGTGCCATGCAGGCATGCCACGCTCTATGTGGTCCAACCGTGTGTGTTATCCAAGGGCTATGATAACATTCCACGCTCGACGTTTTTTTATCATGTATAATTTCCAAGGACGATGATGGGCTGCCACGCCCGACATTGTCTGATCGTGTGTGTTTCCCAAGGGCCATGGTGGCATGCCACATCCGACGTAGTCCGATTGTGTGTGCTATCCAAAGGCGATGATAATATGCCACTCTCGACGTCGTCTGACTGTGTGTGCTGCCCAAGGACCATGTTGTCATGCCACGCCTAACATCGTCCCACCATGTGTGTTGCACAAAGGCAATGATGGCATGCCACACCCGACGTAGTTCGTCTATGTGTGCAGTCCAAAGGCGATGATAGCATTCCACGTTGATGTCGTTCGACCGTCTGTGGTTTCCAAAGGGCAATGAACGCGAATAACGCCCAACGTCGTCCCACCATTTGTGCTACCCAAGGGAGATTATAGCATTTCCACGCCCAACGTAGTCCGACCGTGTGTGCAGTCCAAGGGGGATCATAACATGCCACGCCCGATGTCATTCGACCTTATGTATGATGTCCAAGTACGATGATGTTCTATAACGCCCGACGTCATCCAACCGTGTGTGCTGGCCAAGGGACATAATGGCATGCCACGCCCGACGTAAGTCCGACCGTGTATTCTATCCAAGTGTGATGATTACATACCACGCTCGACGTCGTCCCACCGTATGTGCAGTCCAAGGGAATAGATGGCATGTCACTCCCGAAGTCATCCGACCGTGTGTGCTACCCAAGGGTCATGCGGCATGCCACGCCTGACGTCGTCTCATCATGTGTGTTGTCCATGGGCGATGATAACATGCCATGTTTGACGCCGTCCAATAGTGTATGCTTTCCAAAGGCGATGATGTCCTGCCACGCCTAACATCGCATGATTGTGTGCGCATTCCAAGGGCGATGATCGCATTTCCATGGACGACGTTGTCCGATTGTGTGTGCTGCACAAGGGTTATGATGGCATGCCACACTCCATGTCACCTATACGTGTTTGCAGTCCAAAGGCGATGATGATATGCCACGTTGATATCATCAGACCGTGTGTGCCTTCTAAAGGGCAATGATGGTATTGAACGCTTGACATCATCCGGAAGTGTGTGTAGTCCAAGGGCGATGATAACATGCCATGCTCGACGTCATCCAATCGTATATGCTGTCTAAGGGAGATGATAACATGCCATGTCAGACGTCGTCTGACCGTGTATGCTATCCAAGGGCGAGGATGACCTTCCACCCCCGTCATAGTCTGACCGTGTATGCAGTACGAGGGAGAGGATGGCATGCCACGCCCGACATCGTCCCCTCATGTGTTTTCTCCAAGGGCGATGATGGCCTTTAACGCCCGACGTCGTCCGAACATGTGTGCTGCACAAGGGTGATAATGGCATACCACGCCCGACGTCATTTGACCGTTTCTGTTGCTTAAGTTCCATGCGGGCATGCCATGCCCTACTTGGTCCAATCGTGTGTGTTGTTCAAGGGCAATGGTAACATGCCATGCCCGATGTCGTCTGACCGTGTATGCTATCCAAGGGCGATGATGGCATTCCACGCTCGACGTCATCCGACCGTGTATGATGTCCAAGGGAGATGATGGCATGACACACCCGACGTAGTCGCACCGTGTGTGTAGTCTAAGGGCAAAGTTGGAATGTCACGCCCGACGTCCTCTGACCACGTGCGCTGCCCAATGGCAATGATGACATGACACGCCCGACGTCATCTAACTGTGTGTAGTGTCCAGGGGCCATGTGGGTATGCTAAGACCGAGGTCGTCTAATCGTGTGTGCTGTTCATGGGAGATGATAACATTCCACGCCCGACGTCGTCCGATCGTCTATGCTTTCCAAGGGAGATGATGGCATTTCACGCCTGACGTCGTCAGACCGTGTGTGCTCCACAAAGGCGATGATGGAATACCATGCTCGACATTGCCTGTCCGTGTGTGCATTCAAATGGCTATGATGTCATGCCACGTCGACGTCGTCCGACCGCGTGTGCTGACCAAAGGGAAATGATGGCATTCAATGCCCGACGATGTCCGACCGTCTATGCTGCCCAAGGGCGATGATAACATTGCCACGCCCAACATTGTCCGACCGTGTTTGCAGTCAAAGGGCGATGATAACATGCCACGCTCAACGTCATCTGACCGTGTATGTTGTCCAAGGGCGATGATGTCATGCCACGCCCGACGCCATCCGACCTTGTGTGCTGCCCAAGTGCCATGCAGGCATGCCACGCCCTACGAGGTCCAATCGTGTGTGTTATCCAAGGGCGATGATAACATTCCACGCTCGATGTTTTTTTATCATGTATGATTTCCAAGGGCGATGATGGGATGCCACGCCCGACGTTGTCTGATCGTGTGTGTTTCCCAAGGGCGATGATGGAATGCCACATCCGACATAGTCCGATCGTGTGTGCTATCCAAAGGCGATGATGGAATGCCACTCTCAAAAAGGGTGTTCAAACGCCATGTTTTCCTAGTTTTTTATTCTAAGCATGGGTCTTCATGTAAAAGTGTCTTAATGATTAAAATATGTGTTTTGATTTTTAATTGATTATTTTAATGTCAAAACCCTAATGAACTCATGCCTATGGGCATTGCACACTTTTACCTTAAGAAATCTGTTAAATAAACATGTGTGTGTATGGTGTAAAACATTATTTCGTTATGTCGTTATTATGGTTTACTGAACTAAAGGCCATATTATGATAATAAATTAAAGAATTAATTATAGGTGGTGAAATCTTGGTTAAATGGTAAATGGTTATATTGTATAATTCTTATTATAAAA
Organism: Solanum peruvianum; assembly: GCA_027705065.1. Taxonomy (NCBI): domain Eukaryota; kingdom Viridiplantae; phylum Streptophyta; class Magnoliopsida; order Solanales; family Solanaceae; genus Solanum; species Solanum peruvianum. The sequence goes on along the minus strand of JAKWJD010001766.1, from coordinate 20,087,210 downwards.
TGCTCTTAAGTGGTATGGTCCAACTACTTGGTGGTGGTGTTTACTTGATGTTTTTGGATATATATGTGTATGTGATTTGAGTATGGATTTTAATGCCTAAGGTCTAAATGAAGTGATAATGATGAGGTTCATGTTTATATGCATTATGAATCTGGAATTGTTTGTCTTGCTTAGATTATGCCTGAATTAATTATGCGTATATGTTGAGCATGCTAGTGTGTGAGAAATGATGAATGAAGGTGTAAGCATGTCCAGAATTTAATATTAATGAGAACGATGATTATGGGAAAAGTGTGCTCTCATGTACACACACTTACACTTTTAATGGAAGACATGAAAAGTAGTGCAGAATAAAAACTTTTCATGAATAATTTCATATAAAAAGAAATATTTAATAAATACTAATAAAATCTCATCGTCACAAGCCAAACATAAAGACACAACACAAATAACTTAGGGACTCGACCCCTTTACATTGAAATGAAATACCTATTAAGTCTAAACATAAGGAAACTAAGAAGATAGAAATTATGCCCTCGAATATATGAGGACACTTTGTCTTAAGAGGAACTTTCCCAAGCTTTTTCTTCTAGACTTCAACCTTTCTTCAAACATTTACTTAGATAGTATAGAAAATGTAAGCGGTTAGCACAAATAATGTACTAAGGATGGCATATGCAAAATCATGCGAAAAGGGACATTTTAGTAAAATACCATTCCATGCCAATTGAGTATAACATTCATTAATTTAGAATCAAATTAACATGATGAAAATCATTTAACACTTAGATGAAAACTCATATAATTTTAAACCAAAAGACACTTTACAGTGAACTTACAAAAACATAAAAGTGAACTTGAATCTAACATTACAGTGAGCTAATTAATCCTTTACAGTGAAACCATTTGACAACATACAATAAATCATTTAAAACATTCACAATGTATTGAATTTGAGAAATTACAATGAACTATCCTATTCTAAATTAGTGAACTGCAAAGGCCAAGTGAAAGAGAAAGTGAACTCATTTACCGTAAGAGTTTCCCTACCTCAAGATTATGTTATGACTCACTAAGGTGATTCATGAGGAAAGTATGCATATGTCGCCTTCAATACACACCAAAGAAATCATAAAGACTAACCCTTTTGGCTTACTCAACTCGGGGGATACAAGACCCTCAATTAATGGCAAGACACTTAAAGACAACAAACTAACCACCAAAGTCTTACCTTTCGGAATGCCTTTTCAGTGCAATGAGTAGATGACGTCCCATACCACCACCTACCATCAGTATCACATTCTTTTAGAAGGTTTGGCACCAAGTCTTCCCTTTCGGAACGTCCTACTTAGTGCAATGCATATATAGCGTCCCATACCACCACCTACCCTAAGTAGTACGTTCTTTTAGAAAAGTGAGTTCAATCAATTCAAATAAGTCTCACCAAGACTCCCCTTTCAGATTTCCTACCAAATGCAATGGATGAATAGAATCTCATTCCACTATCTACCCTAAGTAGAACACTCTTTAAAAGACTTAGCACGTTCATTTCTTTTGTGGGAGTTAGATTCACCGAAGTGGATCATGATATCTAGACATGGAATATTGATATTAACTCCTATCGGATGAATGATCCTCACTTGCCTAGAATGAGGTCATTCTCCTAGCATTTACATGGCTTTCCCCATAGCTAAACCTATGTGGGCGCATTGTTAAGGGATAAGGAGATTGCTACTAAGTAACTTATTCTCTTCTAACGAGGAGTACTCATCTCAAGAGGTACATTGGAATACAACATATCAACTCACGAAGTGTAATCCACCTCTCTTTTATAACCTCTTGGTGCTAGGTATAAATTCATGCATATTGTCAACATCATAGACTATAAGTTAAGGATAATTAGTGAACACCGCATCTCAAGCCACGAAGGGCATTCATCCTCCAACCTATCATAGAAATCTATTGGCTAATAGTGGGGTTGCTAGTAAGCACTTCATCTAAATTCATGAAGTTTTTTCACCCAAAAACTCCCCCTTAAGACATAATTTAGCTTCATTCATTCATTCAAGTGTGAGTGTGTGTGTACCTGTGAGAACACCTTACACATAATCTTCGTTTCATTTACATTTATCTCCTATAGATTCTTATCATTCATCAAATCACACACCTTAAATACTTCATATAATCATCTAAGTCCTTTATACTTAATCGTTAACATAATTCTCATAACAAGTTTCATAAAGCAATTAACAAGAATAACTTCATTCAAGCTTACACCCTAGTCTACTTCACTTAATCACTTCATGAGGCACATTTCACAAGAATACCATATTTATAATTTTACATTACATAAGAAGACTTAATATCTTATTTCACAAAAAACTATTAACTTTAAATTCATACAATTCAAATAAACACTGCCACCAAGAAGGTGTATCATACACTCAAGAGCATTTCAAAATTGAAAGTAACAACATAACCAACTTAAAGTTTAATCCATTCTTTCATAACCTATACATTTTATTCAATAGTTCATAATAAATTATCCCTTTTGGGCAGTATAGAAACAAAAATAACAACCATAAGAAATCAAAGTTTAAAGACTATCAATTCATGCTCATACAACCTATTTCATAAGCCAACATTAGATGAAAAGCTTTAAGATGATTTAATTGAAGTTTCAACCTTAAAATCATCAACTAACATTATAAATAACATTATAAATTCATTAGAAACGTTTTTATGTTTGACCCATATTTAGATTTGATGATAGAAGAAACTAGGGTTGATAACCCCTATTGAAAATTAGTATGAAGGGACTCCTTTAATTAAAGAGAGTTCAAGGATGGATACCATACCTCACATTGAAGAAATAGAAAAGATATTTAATGTATTAACGACCACCAACAGCCCTCCTATCACTTCTTGACTTTAGCTTCCAAGGAGACTTTGAGAGAGAATTCTAAGAGAGAGGGGTTTTGGATTTTAGGAAGAGGGGTCTAAAATGAGGTCATAGGTTTTATAAAACTTCAATATACCTAATAAACATTAAAACTAAAATCCTAGGGTCATAAAAGACTTGGGGTGAATTTACCAAACACCCCAAACAAAGGCAGCAACTTACATCTTTTGGCAGACCTTACAGACGAGACCTAACTAATGGATCATCTGTGCATCAAAGGACCGTTGGTAGGGTCTCGTGGTTTGAAACTTAGATCCAAATAGAGCCTGGCCATCCTGACTTGCATATACAATCGACTTCCTAGATCGACGGACGGTTGGTGGACCAAAGGACCGTTGTTAGGGTCGTCATTTGGTCACTGCTTTGATAGTTTGGTCCATGTCTTGGGCCCTTCATCTAGGGCCCCTTGTGGGTCCTATGTGAGGTCGTTCCGGGTCGTTAAGCCCCTAAAATATGTCTTCTAGATATTAGGAACATCTCATGCAAGTTTAAAGAAAAACTAACACATAAAACTCACTCAAACACATGAAGACACAAAAGCTCTACCTAAGGCACACCTTCCAAACGTCATGGACGTTCTTGGGCGTTTGACCTCCAAACTTAACCAATCTTCACACACTGCATAAGAAAACTATAGTAACTCATCTTAGATTCAATTTACTCAATAACATGAGGCTCTAGTTGACCTTAGTTAGCTTTGGGGCGTTACATTCTCCCCCACATGGAATGGCATTAAACACTCAAAATCAAAGTATAAACTAACAAGGAGCATCAATTCGCACTTATCAAACACTAGGAACATAAGCAACTCTTGCAAACTTCAAAATTTTCAAAACTCACCCTTAACCATCTTTCATGGAGGATCTACCTTCTCCAACATTAAAAAAATTCATAAACAACACTTTTGCATACATTGAAACTTCAATCAAAGGCAAGGAAAATTTTCTCAAATTTAAAAAATCTTACAGTGAACATCACCGCAACATCATTAAGCATTCTCAAAACTGCAAATTTTCATTCTTTGATCAATTCATCAAGATGACATGATCATAAGAACTATAAAGTCACATAAACTCATCTTATAACACCTTGAAACCATACGCAATTTCTACAAATTTGAATTTCATTACAGTGAATTCAAAACATCACTATTCCACATGCTTGAAAATTTTCATAATGCACCTTCCAAGTAACTATATAAAGATGTCATGACACTATGAGGGACAAGACCACACTAATTTACTCCAATGAGACTTGGTAAGTTTCACTAAGTACAATGTGAGAGTAGCATCCCATTCTACCACTCCCACTTAGTGACTCTTGAGGATTTTCTTAGACTAAGTACATTATATGCCATTCTACTCAACATTCATTCTCCCCTACATAGGGTAAATCCACCTTAAAAGTCTCATACTTCAAAGCACCATTATGCCTCTCACAAGGTAAGAACTCACACTACCCTCAACTCATGCACATCAAGATTAAATATCAACCTTAAGAGGTAAGAATGACACTTTCCTCTTAGGATTCAATCCTAGAAACTCTCTTAAACAACACTTCATTCAACTCTTAGGCATCACTTAACTCAATTTCCTGGAACAAAACTTCCTCACTAAATATTCATACCACATTTCCATCTTACACCACAACATCCACCAATCACAAGAACAACTATGAAACATTAGTCACTATAGAGGGTCACCCTCAACTCCTACAAAATCTCCACATCCTTACAATATTCCTCATATTCACACCTTAAAACATATCTACCATCATTGAACATAATCACAAGATAACTCATTTATTCTCAAAACCACTTTATTCAATAATTATCATTCTTACAATGCTTAGAACAACATCACCACAAAATTTATCATCATAACACTTCCAATCTCATAATTCATACCTAGCCATAAATGGCATCAAATCACCATTTTCAAAACTTACCTTCACCTCTACTAATCTAGCTACAAAACCGTCATAATATCAAAACTCAAATTTTCTCTCCCTCAAACATAGAAACATCTCCCCTTCCAACAATAACAATTAGAAGACCACCGAACAAGGGAACATAATAGAAAGAGGCCTTATGCAGTTAAGTTCTATGGCATGATTCAATAGTAATGAAAAAAGTGAAAATCTATCGTCCTATAGCCTCTTGTTCATGGATGTGTCGCAACTCACACCAATGACAACCATACTACAAGACGTCGCTTATTACTTTTGGACCTTAAACTGTTTCTCAAAAACTTATGCTCTAATACCTAGTCTGTCACGACCTGAAAGCACCCCCTAGAAGATAGGAGGAACCCTCGTTTTGTGACCGGGTATACTTGACCCTTTCGGGTCTTGTACAAGACCTTACACTAGCATTCATTACATAAGACATTAAAAGTAGTGCAGAATTAAAACTTTCACGAATAATTTAATATAAAAAGAAATCTTTTATAAATACTAAAAAAATCTCATTGTCAAAATTCAAACTTAAATACACAACATAAATAACTTAGGGACACGACCCCTTTACATTGAAATGAAAAACATAATAAGTCTTAACCTAAGGAAACTAAGAATATTTAAACTATGCCCTCAAATATATTGAGGACACTTTGTCTTGAGAGGAACTTTCGCAAGCTTTTCTTTATAGACTTCAACCTTGCTTCAAACCTATACATACATAGTATATATAATGTATGATGTTAGTACAAATAATGTACTAAGTATGGCATATACAAAAATATGTGAAAAGGGACATTTTAGTAAAATACCATTTCATTCCAATTAAGTATAACATTCATGAATTTAGAAACAAATTATCATGATGAAAATAATTTAACACTTACATGAAAACTCATATAATTTTGAAACCAAAAGACACTTTACATTGAACTTACCAAAACTTAAAAGTGAACTCAAATCTAACATTACAGTGGACTAATTAATCCTTTACAGTGAAACCATTTGAGCACTTACAATAAATCATTTAAAACATTCACAATGCATTCAATTTTATAAATTACAATGATCTATCATATTCTAAATGAGTGAACTGCCAAGGCCAAGTGAAAGAGAAAGTGAACTCATTTTCCGTAAGAGTTTCCCTACATCAAGATTATCATATGACTCACTATGGTAAGACATGAAGGAAGTATGCATATGCCTCCTTTAATATACACCAAAGAAATCATCAAGACTACACCTTTTGGGTTACTCAACTCGGTAGAAACAAGCCCCTCAATTAATGGCAATAAATTAAAAGACACCCAACCAACCATTAAAGTCTTCCCTTTCAGAATGCCTACATAGTGCGATGAGTAGATGGTGCCCCATACCACCACCTACCCTAAGTAGCACATTTTTGTAGAAGGTTTGCCACCAAGTCTTCCCTTTCCTAAGGTCCTAATTAGTGCAATGGATAGATAGAGTCCCATAACACCACCTACCCTAAGTAGTACATTCTTTTTGAAGATTTAGTTCATTCAATTGAAATAAATCTCACCAAGGCTCCCCTTTAGGATTGCCTACCTAGTGCAATGGATAAATAGCGTCCCATTCCACTACCTACCCTAAGTAGAACACTCTTTTAGAAGACTTAGCACGTTCATTTCTTTTGTGGGAGTTAGCTTAACCGACATTGACTATGAGAGCTAGACATGGTATCCCGATATTAACCCCAATCGGATGAGGGATCCTCACTTGCCTAGAATAAGGTCATTCTTTTAGCATTTACATGGATTTCCCAATAGCTACTTGAGATTGCTACTAAGTAACTCATTCTTTACTAACGAGGAGTACTCATCTCAAGATGTATATTGGAATACAACATTTAAACTCAAGAAGTGTAATCCACCTCTCATTCATATCCTCTCGGTGCTAGGCATAACTTCCCATAAATTCTCAACATTATAGACTGTAGGTTAAGAATAAGTAGTGAACACCACATCTCAACTCACGAAGGGCATTCATCCTTCAACCGATCTTAGAAAGCTCATGGGATGTAGTGGGGTTGCTACTAATCACTTCATCTCAACTCACGAAGAGTGTTCTCCCCAAAACTCCCCTTTACGACCTAACTTAGCTTCATTAATTCATTCAAGTGTGAGTCTGTGTGGACATGTGAGCACACATTGCACATAAGCTTCATTTCATTTAAATTTAACTCCTATACATTATTAGACCTTCATTAATCACATCACATACCTTACATACTTCATATAATCATCTAAGTCCTTTATACTTAATCCATAACATATTTCTCATAACAAGTTTCATAAAGCAATTAACAAGAAAAATTTCATTCAAGCATACGCCCTAGTCTACTTCACTTAATCACTTTATAAGTAACATTTAACAATAATAGCATGTTTATCATCTTACATCACATAACAAGCCTTAATAGAGTCATTCACAAATAACAAGTAACTTTACATCCATACAATTTAAATAACCACTGCCACCAAGAAGGTGGACAATATTACTCAATAGCATTTCGAAATTAAAACTAATAACAAACTCAATTTACCCTTTAATCCATGCTTTAATAACCTATAATATTTTATTCAGTAATTCGTAACAAATTAGACCTTTGCGGAATTATCTAAACAACAAAAACAACCATATGAAATCAAATCTCAAAGACTATCAATTCATGCTCATATAACCCATTTCTTAAGCCAACATTAGATTAAAAGCTTTAACATAATTTGATTGAAGTTTTAACCTGAAAATCATCAACCCACACTATAAATACTATTACAAATTCATAAGAAACATTTTCATGCAAGACCCATAGATTTCAAGATAGAAGAAACTAGGGTTGAAAAGTCCTTTTGAAAATTAGTTTGAAGGGAATCCTGGAATGAAAGAGAGTTCAAGGATGTATAACATACCTCACCTTGAAGAAATACCAAACTTTTTTGATTGATAAATGAGCACCAACAGCCCTCCTAGCACTTCTTGACTTCTAGCTTCCAAGGAGACTTTGAGAGAGAATTCTAAGAGATAGGGGTTTTGGCTTTTAGGAAGAGGGGTCTAAATTAAGGTCTTATGGTCTAGAACACCTTAATATACCTAATAAACACTAAAACTAACGTCCTAGGTTCATAAAAGACTTTGGGTGAATTTGACAAACACCCCAAGCGAATGCAGCAACTTACATCTTTTGGCAGACCTCACAGATGAGACCTAACCAACAAACCGTCTGTGCAACAACAGACCGTTGGTAGGGTCTCGTGGTTTGACACCTAGATACAAATGGATCCTGGACATCTTGACCTGCAGGTACAAGCGACGCCCTTGGTCGACAGATCATCCTTAGGGTCGTGGTTTGGTCACTACTTTTACAGTTTGGTCCAACCCTTGGGCCCTTCATCAAGGGCCCCTTGTGGGTACTATGTGGGGTCTTTCCCAGACTTTTAACCCCTAAACTAATTAGTATAGGTCTTATTAACATATCATCCAAGTTTCAAGAAAAACTAACACATAAAACTTACTCAAACACCTCAAGACACAAGCGCTACCTAGGGCGCACCTTCCGAACGTCATGCACATTCTTGGGCATTTGACCTCATAACATTACCAAACTTCACCACTACCTAAGAAAACTAAATTAGATCATTTTAAATTTAAATTATTTCGGTAAACACTCATTAGGATCTATTTCATCATAGTTCATTTTTGGCCATTACATTGGGAATGTATCCTCTCTAGACTTAGTATGTCCTCTTATATTCAAGGACATAATTCTATTTCTAAGTTTCTACCGTTAATACTCATTATATATGTTCATTTAATGTAAAGGGTCGTTTCCCTATGATATTTATGTTGTGTCTTTAAGTTTGCTTGTGAAGATGAGATCAATCCTTAACTTTTACGAAAGATGTTTTTCTTTATTAATTTATTCGTGAAAAGTTTTATTTCCGCACAATTTTTCATGTCTTATGCAATGAATTATAGTTAAAGCTTGTACAAGACCTCCAAAAGATCAAGTACGAAATTTTCCAATCTAGGGGTGCTCCCTTCTTTTAGGGGGTACTTTCGAGGCATTACGGAAAGTAGATAGAAGGAAGAGGATTTGAATTTGGGAATTGAAGAGTGCTAGGTTAGTGTAATGAGTGTTAGGCCTTTTATAGTTTCTTAACTAACTAAACTAAACATCCCTTAACCCCTAATAAAACACCTAATTAATTATCTAATTAAATGACTTCATTAAAATTTGGACAACAAGAGACCAGATCTGACCTACGGTCCGTAGGTCAGTCCACGCCCACTTGCACCTTTTGTACTACACATCCATCGTTGGTGAAAGAGAGCCTATTTTTGGGTTTTTGAATAATTACTAAATATCCACCTAAGGATCCATCGACTCCTCGTCTAATAGATGATTGATTTTCAAGTGGTTCGTACGTAGCCGCTGTCATTCGACAGCTTTTAGCCATTTTTTGAAGGGTCCTTGCCAAGGACCCTAAGGGTGGTCCTTGGGGAGTTGCACCTGGAAATTTTGACCCTTAACATATTCTAATACATGTTTAACACTTTATCTATCAAATTTCATTGATTTCCTACTCTTGAAACTACATGAAACATTTCAAGGCTCACTAGCACCGATTTCATTACTCTCCAAACATCATGGATGTTCCTTGACGTTTTTACTGTAAAACATGCTAAATTGTTTATATACATTATTTTAGACCTTAAAATAGTGTTACCACCTTATACCAATAATGTAGGCTCAAGTTTTAGGTCATGGACTTTCGGAGTGTTACATTATCCATCCCACCTTAGGAACATTCATCCCCGAATGAAACTAAAATATTTTCTAGGGAAAGGATAGCCCCAAACTAGCAGCACAACAAAAAACATACACAACCAAAATGAGTTACAACTCATATCAACATGAAATATACTCATAGAAACTCAAGTCACAATTTCCACGTATAAGAGCTCAACATTGCAACATGAGGAACTACCTTCTCAATAACTATATGAGGTGAATACAACATTAAGAGTCACTTTGCCAAAAATTATTTCAAAATCACATTAGCATGCTCAATAACATTTCATGAAGGCAAAAATACATAAAAAATAATTAAATGCAAATCAAGAAAAAGAGCATTTTCCATAAAAACTCATTTTAGCATAGACCTTTTACCATAACTATGAATATTTTTGCTAATAAAGTCAAAATAAAATTTACTCATTATTTTCATTATTAATAGGAACAAATAACTTTAGTTAGGAAAAAGATGAGGATAACAGGACTTCATGTCACATCTGGGTTTACCCCCTAGACGTAATCGGTGTCGTCTTTTGAAGGACTAAGACTAGCCTCTTAGTATCATGTAATTACATTCATAGGTTGAAAAATGAATAAAATTTAAAACTTTCATTGCATCTGCTTGGAGGTCTACATAGACCTCTACATACACATACTATATAGTCATATCGAGTATACGTAGAACCTTCATATAGAAAGATAGTCCCAAAGATTGTCTCATCTCATACCATCTAAACGATTATCACAATATTGGCATAGCCCTACATCAAATGTAAAGAATCCACATGTAGTCTTATACAAGTCGTATGCAATGAAAAGGAATAAACATAAAAGAGTCTTAAACTCAAAACAAAGAAACTTCATAGGCAATATATTGGCATTGCCCTCTAAAAAGTGAGGACCTACCCATTTGGATGATAAATACTATCCAAGCCTTATTTAAGTGGTTTTGAATGAACCTTCAATTACCGGAACCTAAAATGTTTGGGAAAAGGATAGAAAATGGGGTTAGTACTCCACATGTACTAAGTCTCAAAGAATATGCACATATAAGAGCAAAACATGCTAAGAAGGGACTTATAGTCACAACATGTCATTTTACCCTTTTAAAACCCTAATGCAAAGTCAATCAAGTCATATCAACCAAACAAACATGCTTACTAACTCAAAAACGTAATATGTATTCTAACATACTTTAAACCATGATTTACTAAAACCGTATAGTCAAGGAATAACATCGCAAGATGAATAAGAGTTAATCATATCTTAATAAGCACGACAACTACTCATCAATCATAATCAAATCAACAAGTTCAATGACCAAGCAAAGCCCCATAACCTTGCTCAACCAAGTAGACCTAACAAGAAAACACAACCAATGTCCAACTTTAACAATATAATTCAACTACATATATCAAAAGTATAATCATCATCATATAGTCATTAACATTATAGCATCAACATATTATCATCATATACATACATAATATCAACTTCCTAAAGCTTCCATCAAGGTAAACTAGTCCAAGGCATAAGTAGAGTCCCATACCCCTACCTAGGCTAAGTTAAACCTCTCAAGGCACCTTAGTTAGTTTATACTTCATTTCTTTATTTTAATTCAGAAAATACTTGACTTAACCGACATAGACCACATGAGAGAAGTGTGTTATCCTGTGTGGTAAAACCTTACACCAATGGATGGTGGTATACCAGCCAAAGTAGAACCAAACATAAACGTAGATTTCTCGGTGGCTCCACTAGCTAGTCTTCCTTTGGGGTAAACATAGTTCAAGAACTAAGAGATAGTATATTTCCTCTAGATACATCTTTTTAGTTGGGGCCTCCTCCCTCCTGGAAATCTATTGGATGAGTATTCCTCTTTTGGAAGTCAATATATGTTGTAGAACTATAGGGAGAATCTTCCTCTTTGGGAAGTCATCACCTCCCATTGTCAAGTTCAATCGGTGCTAAGCTAAGTTCCTTTACTGAAATGCCATTAACTCTTTCATTATTAATCATAGGTTAGTTTAGGCCATAGGCTCTACTCTTGTATAATCATCATCATCAGTAGCTCAATAAGAATTGCATGAGTATAATCCTTTCATCACAATTCATATTAGTGAGATTAACACATTAGCATTTCATAGCATATCAAGGCATATTGATAGTTATCACCATCCTTATATCACATACACCTTAATCAACGTCACAACATAGTCAAGACATTTCAAGTCAACATCATACAACCCTATAATCCTATTATAAGGCATACTCCAATGTAATATCATCACTTAACCATAATTAATCACAATTGTAAGTAAATATAGAGATTCCAAGACTTACAAAGTCTCCCTCATAGTTCATCATTTAGGCCTTAACCTAAAACCTCAATTCGATCGAATTTAGATATTCAACATCATTATTTAATAATCAAAACTATAACAATACTAGAAAAGTCACTACATCATAATTCAATACCGAATCAATGCTTAAAAAACAAGCTTACTTAGGCCAAGTTCCATAACCTAGATCATTTCTCAAGATTAGCATGAAAGGCTAAAATTCATTACAATCAGTTAAGGATTGGTATAAAAACAACATTTAATAGTGATTTAACCCATAATGAAGAAAATTGGATCAATTACAACCTACTTTACATCAATATCTAACTTAGGGTTAATGGTTAAGGATCATAATCTTCATATTGAATCAAAACCTCCAAATTCATCATAATCAAGTTAAATTACATGTTAATAAATCCATTATATCCTAAGAAATAATAAAAAAACTCAGTTCACAACATCAATTTCGTAATTGGATGAAACCCACATAAAACTCAACTTTTGAAATCCATTTTGAGGTAACCCTTTGAGGAAAGAGTCTTAAAGTCAAATTAGATCTCATACCTTAAAGTGTGATGAATACTTGATGTTTAATTCGTCCCTTTCCATCTCCCAACCCTTTTTCCTTTCTAGTCTTCAATGGTGAGTTTAAGTAGAGAGTGAAAGAAAAGACAAGGAAGAGAGTTCATTGTGTGATTTGTGTTTAGATTGATGAGGATTAGGGGTATTTAAATTGGGAGTTAAATTAGTCAATTATTCTCCCCTTAATACCTAAATAACCACTAAACCACCTATTAATTAAATAAATTTAATTAAAAATGTGCAGCAACTCAAGACCCTCACAAACGGAACCCTCTCAACGGGCTGTTTGTGAGTCGACGGGCTGGCTTCCCCTCCGTCCTGCACTTCGTAGGTAAGTTTAGTGTAACACTTTGAAAATCCAAGAAACATTTTACAGCCTAATATAAGTGTCATAAAGTCTAAGTACTGTTTCTAAGTCAATTTTTAATAAATATAGGTCATTTAGAAGGTTTAAGAATGAGAACGTCCAAGAACGTTCCTGACGTTTAGGAAGTTGATTCAAAAGGGATGTTAGTATGACTTAGCCTATTTGAATAATTTTTAGGAGTTTAAAATGTACGAAGATTGGTGAAAAGGTATCTAATAGGTGTTTGAATTGTTTGATAGTTGAAACGTCCGGGTACGACTCCCTAAGGACCAACCAAGGGCCCTTGAGAAGGATCCTTGTAGTTTGATGCAACACTGTCTGGAAGTGTGCATCGACAGGATAAAAGGCGGCCCGTGTGTGGATCGACAGGGCGTTGATGGCACCGTAATCCTACAATTAGGCTACTGGAGAAGGCTCCTTCACAGCACAACCTTTAAACTTATCGATGAAGTGCAGAGATGCAAGCTACAGTCTATGTGTGGATCGACGGGGCCCAATGCCACCGTCGTCCAACACTTAGACAATTAGAAAAAGACCCTCGCCTGCACAGTCTCTGAGCAAGATGATGGACTGTAGGACGGAAGGGGGGATGTGCGTTGACTTACAGACGGCCCATCGATCGGGGTTTCATTTGTGATTGTCAAATTTTCTACCTACTTTAGGTTGGTCTCATCTAATTAGTTAGGGGGTTAGGTTGTTTAATTAGGGGTTAAGGGAGTCTAATTAATTTTATTTAAAACCCAATATAAATACACCGAACCATCATTAACATAAAAACAACTCACAAATAAACTTTCTTCTCTCTCTCTTATTTCTCTCTCTACATGAACTCACCATTGAAGACTAGAAAGGATTAAGGTTTGGGGCCTAGAAAGGGAAAATTCACCATCAAATTGTTGATAAACGTTAAGGTATGGGTTATATTCACATTTGAGTCTCTTTCCTCAAAAGGTTCCTTCAAAATATATTTCAAAAGTTAAATTTTCTTATGCGTTTCATTCAATTATGAAATTGAACTTATGGATGGAGTTGTTAATGATTTCTTAGGGTTATATTTAGTATATTAACATGTAATTAAATTTTTTTATGATAATTGTTGATGGTTGTCGAAATTGAAGAATATGATCCTTCATCCCTAACCATAGGTAGTAATCTTGACCTATATTGTATTGTGATCATTCAATTGAGTTGGTTGTTGATTTTCTTACTATACTATGGTGTTATTATGATTAAATTAAGATGAATTATAGGCCTATAATGCTAGTTATTGAGATTTTATTTAGGTTATGAATTATAATGTGAAATTAGGCTCTGCATCTTGTTTCAAGTTGTGATCTAGAGATCAATTGTGTTATAGACATGAAATTGGCCTTGTTATCTTATTGGTTATCATGTTGTGATGATGTTACTATAAAAATTGGTTTGATTTATGGGTTAATTTTAAGACCGTTATGATAGACTATGAGGAACACTTGGTAAGTCTAAGAATCTCTATCTCTATTTCCTAATGTGATTAATTGTTGTTAAGTTATGATATTACATTGGAGCATAACTTATACTATTATTATTGAGTGGTATGATGTTGAATTGAAGTGTATTGACTATGTTGTGAGGCTGATTAAGGTGTATGCTTTATAAAGATGGTGAAAACTATCAATGGGCCTTAATATGCTATGAAATGCCAAAGTGTTAACCTCACTGATATGAGTTATGATGAAAGGACTTATACTCATACAATTCTTATTAATCTATTGATGATTATTATTATATAGGGGGTGACCTATGGCCTAAATTAAGATATGATTGATAATTAAAGGCTTAAATACTTTTCAAAAAAGGACTCTAGCTTAGCACCAAGTGACCTAGATTGAGGAGTGTCCCTTCCCACAGAGGGAAGGGAGGAACACTATATTACTCTTTATATTGTAGACTATAATGCATGGCGCATAAAGAGGGTCTCAACTAAATCACCTAGTTCTTGAACTATGTTTCCCCCACAGGAATACTAGCTAGTGGATCCACGTAGTTGCTATGTTTCATGTTTCGGTAGTACCTTGTTAAATAGTTCGCCTTCTTTCGGTGTAGGGTTTTATAAAAATGGATTCCACACTAAATCATGTGTTCTATGTCGGTTAGGGAAAGACGTTCCAAAAAGGTAAGATGAATTGAAGGACATGAACTCTAAGTTGGATAACCTTAGAAGTCTAGCTTGGTCTAGGCAGTGGTATGGGACTCTACCTAAACATTGCACTATTTAGCTTTGAGGGGAGTCTTAGGTTATAATGTTAATACATGATGAAATGTAAACCTAAATTCCATGATATGCAAAGTTGGACATTGTTCATGTTTTCTTGTTGAGGACACTTGATTGAGTAAGGTTATGGGTCTTTCCTTGGTCATTGCACTTGTTGACTTGATAAAGACTTGTGAGTATTTGTCTTGTTTATTATGATATGTTTAACTCTTATTCGTTCTTGTGATATTATTCGTTGATGTTAGGGTTGTAGTAAATCATGGTTTTCAAGTATGTTGGGATATGAATTTCTTGTTGAGATAGTAGGCATGTTTGATTGATTGATATGAATTACATGACTTTGCATTAAGTCCCTAAAGAAGTAATTTGGCATGTTTTGATAAAAAGTCCTTTTTCGCATGTTTTTCTTTTGTATGTACATAAGATCCAAACTTAGTACAAGTGGATTACTAACCCCATTTCTTTCCTTTTCCCAAATATTTTAGGTTCCGATCGTTGAAGAGTTGGAAGGCGATATTGTTAAAGTCTAGGATTCTTCCTTTCATCAAATTAGGGTAGGTATTCAACTATCGAAGGCAATGTCATCTTCTAGCTTACAGATTTTTTATGAGCTTATTAACTTTTTCATTCCTTTCCTTTTTAATTGAGTATTGTACTTTCCTATTACCTATACATGGTCTTTTTGGATTGATGTAAGGGCACATGCCCATATTGTGATATTCTGTTAGATGGTATGAGATGAGATAATCGTTGAGACTATTTTTATATTTTACATATATGTATGTGCAATGAAAGTAGAAGGCTATGTAACCATCCTATACGAAGGGTCTATTATACTTGATATGAATATATATTGTGTGTATGTATATGTCTATGTAAACCTCCAGGTAATGATAATGAAAGTTTTTTATTTTTTTAGAATTTTCAACCTATGAATGTAATGATATGAGACTAAGAGTCTATTCTAAGTCCTTAAAGAGGACGACGACACCGGTTGCATCTAGAGGGTAAACCTGGATATGAAAAACTTGTTATCAGAGCATGAGATTGAATATGGTTGAGTTATGTCTCTCTCTCTACCACGTCTATGTAGGTTTGTATTCATAATTGTGAAGCGCTACACACTTTTGAGTAGGAACCTATATGATGCTTAGGAATATTTCTCTTTTTAGAAATCTTATATCGTGCCAATACAGTATTCTTATGGTGATCTTTTGCATCTAATCCTATTTTTGTGATTATAAGAAGCATGAACACTCAAAGGAATAGGGCTCGAAGACTTGAAGAGGAAGTTGCCAATACGGGATCTCTTCCCCATGATGAGCAAGCTCCGCCACTTGAATAAGATGGTAATATGGAGCACGCCCCGGCTAACCCTCCACGTATAACGGAGGCTGAGATGAGGGATATTCTTTCTCAAATGTCCCAAGCCATGATTACTCAATCAAAATATATGAGGGTTCAAGCCCCAGCTATGATGTCCCAAGTCAATCAGGATATTGCTCCCCATATTCATCAATAATTCGCTATTATGGCTTCCCGTCTAAGGTACTTAACTCGAATGAACCCTCCAACTCTCCATGGGTCTAAGGTAGATTAAGACCCCCAAGAATTAATCGATGAGGTCTACAAGATACTTTATGATATAGGGATGTCTTCATGTTAGAAGGTCGAGTTGGCCACATTCAAACTCAAGGATGTGTCTTAAACTTGGTATGAGCAATGCAGGAATAATAAGTCGTACTGGGGAGGTCCGGTGACTTGGGAGATATTTAAGGAGACTTTTGTAGATCGGTTCTTCCATAACGAGATGAGGGAGGAATAAGTGACGGATTTGATCAATCTTCGCCAAGGGGGAAAGAGTGTCCATGAGTACTCTTTGGAATTAATTGAGTTGTCCAAATACTATCCTTCTTTGGTATCCGATTCTAGAGACCAAATGAGTCATTTTGTAAAAAAGGGTGTCAAAGGATTTACAAGAGGAGTGATAATCGGAAATGTTACATAACAACATGAACATTTCCCATCTTATGGTTTATGCAAGAAGGGTTGACGAGGAAAGGTCTAAGAGAAAAAGTAAAGATGTTAAGACAGCAAGGTCATTTGATGGAAGTTCTTCAAAGAATAGGCTTGAGATACAAGACAAGCCTAGATTTAAGAAGCGGGTTTCTAATCAAGTCCCTTCCAAATTCCAAGAGCTAATGTTTATAGGGTGTCTAACCCTATATTCAGGAAGGGAAAAGGTACTAATTCACCAAATGAGAAGCCAACTTGTCAAAAGTGTGGTAAAAAGCACTATGGTGATTTGTTTAAAAGGATGATAATTGCTTTAGTTGTGGCAAGAGTGGTCACAATATGAGAGATTTCCACAACTGTAAGAGTCAAGACAAAGGTAGTTCTTAAGCTCAATTACGTTGCTCTAGTGATTCTCCAAAGAAGAACCGCTTCTATTCTCTCGGCTCAAGGGGTCAGCAAGAGACCCTTTTCGATTTGGTTACTGGTATGTTGAAAGTTTTCTCTCTTGATGTATATGCCTTAATTGATCCCTGTGCTACTTTATCATTTTTTACACCTCTAGTAACTAAAAATTTTAATATTTTACCCAATATTTTGCATGAACCTTTTATAGTGTCTACTCCGGTGGGTGAGTCAGTTACTGCAGAAAAGTTGAATAGAAATTGTCCAATAATGTTGCCCAATAGAGTTTCTTATGTTGATATAAGAGAACTCCATATGCCAGATTTTGATATTATATTTGGTATGGATTGGTTGCATGCATGTTTTGCATCCATTGATTGTAGGATAAGAGTAGTGAGGTTTAGCTTCCCAAATGAACACTTTGTTGAGTGGAAAAAGGGAAATTTTATTCCTAGAGGTCGTATTATTTCTTGCCTTAAATCATAGAAAATTATCTCAAAAGTTTGTCTCTATTATATAGTAAGATTCAAAGATCTAGACTCTGAAGTTCCTCCCATCGAGTCGGTACCTGTAGTGAGTGAGTTTCCGTAGGTCTTCCCAAATGACCTTCTCGGTATTCCTCCCGAATGGAAAATTTACTTTGGCATTGATTTTCTACCGGATACAAATCCTGTATCAATTCCTCCTTATCAGATGGCTTCGGCCGAGTTAAAGGAATTGAAGGCTCAACATAGGATTTACTTGATAAGGGTTTTATAAGGCCTAGTATTTCTCCATGTGGTGCTCCAATTTTGTTCGTGAAGATGAAAGATGGGTCTTTGAGAATGTGTATTGATTACCACCAACTCAACAAGGTTACCATTACGAATAAATATCCTCTTCCTCGAATTGGCGACTTGTTTGATCAACTCCAAGAGGCGAGTTACTTTTCAAGAATTGACTTTAGTCGGGGTATAACCAACATAGGGTGAGAGGTTAGGATATACCATAGATTTTTTAACTAGGAATGGGAGTTATGAGTTTTTGGTCATGTCATTCACTCTCACTAATGCTTCGGCCACATTTATGGACATAATAAATAGAGTATTCAAAATTACCTAGATTCATTTGTCATTTTCTTCATTGACAATATTTGGGTATATTAGAAGAATGAGGATGATCATATGGGTCATTTTAGGGTAGTATTGTGAACCCTTAAAGATCATTAATTGTATGCCAAATATAGTAAATTTGAGTTTTGGTTGAGGTCAGTGACATTTCTTGTGCACATCATTTATAATGAGGGAGTTGAGATAGACCCAAGGAAAACGAAAGTGGTGAAAAACTTGCCTAGACCATTGACTTTGACTGACATTCGGAGTTTCTTGGGTTTAGTAGGTTACTATCGTAGGTTCGTGGATGGTTTCGCGTCCATTGCATCACCTTTGACTACCTTAACACAAAAGAGTAAGAAATCTGAGTGGTCAGAGGCATGTGAGAAAAATTTCCAATTGTTGAAAGATAGGCTCACTTCCGCTCCGGTGTTGACTTTACCAAAGAGTACAAATGGCTTTGTAGTATATTTTGACGAATCACGAATGGGTTTAGGATGAGTGATTATGCAATACGGGAAAGTAATAGCCTATGCCTCTAGGCAACTAAATGTACATGAGAGAAATTACCCACTCATGACCCTTAATTAGCGGTCCTAGTGTTTGCTTTGAATATTGGGAGGCATTACTTGTATGGAGTTTATGTTTACGTTTTTACCGATCACAAGAGTCTCCAATATTTGTTTACCCAAAAGGAGTTGAATCTATGATAAAGAAGGTGGCTAGAGTTTATGAAAGATTATGATATGAGTGTACTTTATCACCCCGGCAAGGATAATGTAGTTGCGGATTCACTAAGTCGTATGACTATGGGTAGTGTATCCCATCTTGACGAAGCCAACAAGGACCTAGCAAGGGAATTACATATGTTGGCTAGGTTTGGGATGAGGTTGGAGAGTTCTCCGGATGGGGGTGCTATAGTTTATCATAACTCCGAGTCATCTCTAGTGGTTGAGGTGAAGTCCAAACAACACCTTGATTTAGCCTTAATGGAATTAAAAGAATCGGTTCTCGGCAACTTTAATGAATCATTCTTTTTATGGGGGGATGGTGTGTTAAGCTACCAAGGGAGATTATGTGTTCATGATGTAGATGGGTTTAGGGATCGGATCCTACAATAAGCACATGGGTCTCGCTGCTCAATTCATCTGGAGTCGACAAAAATGTACCATGACCTAAGGGAGATATATTGATGGGAAGGTCTAATAAGGGACATAGTGGACACCTAAAGTCTGGTGGCTTGCTACAAGAGATCCAAATTCCTACTTGGAAGTGGGAAGACATTAATATGGACTTTGTAGTAGGTTTACCTCGGACTCAAAAGTCATATGATTCCATATGGGTTGTTGTGGATTGATTGACTAAGTACACTCACCTTATTCACATAAAGTCTACACATTCGACGGAGGATTATGCAAGAATCTTCCTCGATGAGATTATGTGCCGCAATGGCATTTCGTTATCCATCATATCGGAACGGGGCACACAATTTACATCTTAAATTTTGAAGGTCGTTCCAAAAAGTGCGGTCAAGCGGAGCGTACGATACAAACCCTTGAACATATGTTTAGGGGGTGCATCATTGATTTTAAAGGGAATTGGGATAGACATTTACCTTTGGTGGAGTTTGCTTATATCAATAGCTTTCATTCATCCATTTCAATGGATCCCTATGAAGCCTTGTATGGAAGGAGGTGTAGGTCTCCTATTGGATTGTTTGAAGTGGGTGATCTATCGTTTGTTGGTCCTGAGTTGATTTATAAGACTTTGGAAAAGTTTCATATCATAAGGAACCGGTTGCTAACGGCCTATAGTCGGAAAAAATCTTATGCCGATCATAGGAGAAGGGATTTCGATTTAAAATAAGGTGATAAGGCGTATTTGAAAATTTCACCAATGAAAGGGGTAGATTTGGCAAGAAGGGGAAATTGAGTCCTCATTATGTGAAATCTTTCAAAGGGTTGGTAAGGTTGCCTATGAATTGAAACTTCCTAGTGAATTGGCTTCAGTTCATTCGATTTTCAATGTTTCTATGTTAAAAAGTGTATAGGCCTAGGGAGTACGGTCGCATGACCGAAACTCAAAGGAATTGATGGGGGCCTGCACAAGCGGTGGAGCATGTGGTTTAATTCGATACAACGCGCAAAACCTTACCATGGATTGACATGTCGCGAATCCTCTTGAAAGAGAGGGGTGCCTTCGACAACGCGGACTATCCCGAGTCCATTCTTTATATTGAAGGTCTTAATGTCAAGGATAACCTCTCTTATGAGAAAGTTCTGATTCAAATTCTTGATAGGAAAGTCGAGAGGTTGAGGAATAAAGAGGTAGTTTCCGTAAAGGTGTTATGGAAAAATCATCTAGTTGAGGGTGCGACATGGGAGGCCGAGGCCAACGTGAATTCTAGTTACCCTTATATTTTTGAGAATTAAGGTTAGTCATTCCTTTTAATGATATAAATATGACTAGAAATTGAAGTTTCTTGTTTTTTGGGTGAAGTTTTGCACATTATGCATTTTTTAATAAACTTACAATGAAGTTGTTGTAGTATTTTTCTTAAAAACTTGAATTTGTTTTTTTGTTTTAAGTTATCTTGTGCATTTTGATATAGAGGGTCCTTACGAAATGATAGGTAGCATGTTTTTAAGTTGAATTTTGTGCTAGTTGACTCATGTAATGTATGTTGAGCTCATAAGTGTTGTGAGAAGGAAATGCCTCATGATGGAGTGTTTTGAGCCTTATGTGTGGTAATATGATTTTTGATATTTACCTTCTTGAAACTATATGATTTATGTAGATTTGAATTGTTGATTGGTTGGGCTTCTAGACTTGAGTCTATCCCTTCCTTCAAAAGAATTTTAGTGTCATTTGGGGACGAATGTTCCTAAGGGGGGGATAATGTAACACTTTGAAAATCCAAGAGATATTGTAAGCCCTATCATAGGTTTCAGAAAGTCTAATTACAGTTTCGAAGTCCATTTTGAATATAGGTCATTTAGGAGGTTTAAGAACCAAAATATCCAAGAACGTCCATGACATCCGAGAAGTTGGTTCGAAAAGGATGTTAGTGTGCCTTAGGCTATTTGACTAACTTTTAGGAATCGGAAATGTACAAAAATTTGTGGAAAGGTAGATAATATATAATTTGAGTTTTTTCATGGTTATAACGTCCGGGTACGACTCCTAAAGGAAAAACCAAGGGCCCTTGAAGAGGACCCATGTAGTTTGATGCAATACTATCTGGCATTGTGCAACGACAGGACAGAAGACGTCCTGTGTGTGCATCGAAGGCACATCGATGACAACGTTGTCCCACACTTAGTCTAGTAGAGAAGGATTCTTCACCCGTACAGCCTCTAAACTCATCGATGGAGTGAAGAGGTGAAGTTTACGGTCTGTATGGGTATCGACAAAGAATCAATGACACCGTCATCCCAAACATAGACAATTGGAGGAATCCCCTCGCCTGCATAGTCTCTGACCAACTTGAGGGAGTGCAGGATGGAAGGGGGGATGTCTGTCGACTCACAGACGGCCCGTCGATAGGTTTTTATTTGTGAAGGTCGAGTTTTCTACCTAATTTAGGTTTGTCTCATCTAATTAGTCAGGGGTTAGGTTGTTTAATTAAGGCTTAAGGGAGTCTAATTACGATTATTTAGGTCCCAAAATAAATACTCCGAACCCTCATTAACTTAAAGACAACTCACAAATAAACTCTCTTCCTTCTCTCTTATTTCTTTCTCTACACCATTGAAGACTAGCAAGGATTAGGATTTAGGGGCTGGAAAGGGACGAATTCACCATAAAATTATTGAAAAATATTAAGGTATGGTTTGTATTCACCTTTGAGACTCTTTCCTCAAAAGGTTCCTTCAAAATAGATTTCAAAAGTTGAGTTTTCTTATGGGTTCCATTCAATTACGAAATTGAAGTTATGGATTGAGTTGTTAATGATTTCTTTGGTTAAATTGAGTATGTTTTTCATGTAATTCAACTTGTTTATGATAATTGTTGATGGTTTTGTCTAACTTGAATAATATGATCCTACATCCCTAACCTTAGGTAGTGATCTTGACTTATATTATATTGTGATTATTTAATTGAGTTGTTGTTGATTTGATTATTATCCTATGGTGTTATTATGATTAAATTTAGATGAATTATAGTCCTATGGTTCTAGTTCTTGAGATGTGATTTAGGTTATGAATTATAATGTGAAATTAGCCCATGCATCTTGTCTCAAGTTGTGATCTAGAGTTGAATTGTGTTATAGAGATTCAATTGGCCTTGTTATCTTATTGGTTATAATTGTGTGATTATGTTATTCCCCAAATTGGATTGAGTTATGGGTTTATGGTAAGAACTTGATGGTAGACTATTAGATAGACTTGGTAAGTCTTAGAATCTTTATCTTTATTTCCAATTGTGATTAATTGTTGTTAAGTCATGATATTAAATTGGAGAATGCCTTACACTAGGATTATAGGGTTGTATGATGTTGAATTTTAATTTCTTGAATATGTTGTAAGTTTGATTAAGGTGTATGTAATATAAGGATTGTCAAAACTATTAATGTCCCTTAATATGGTATGAAATTCTAGGGCGTTAACCTCATTAATTTGAATTGTGACGAAAGGACTTATACTCATACAATTCTTATTGATCTAGTTGATGATTATGATTATACATGGGGAAGACCCTGTGTACTAAATTAATCTATGATTGATAATTAAAGGCTTAAAGACATTTCAAAAAGGGACTCTAGCTTAGCACCGAGTGAAATAGAATGAGGAGTGTCTCTTCCTACAAAGTGAAAGTAGGAACACTATATTACTCTTGAGATTGGAGAATATAATGCATGGAGCATAAAGAGGGTCCCAACTAAATCTCCTAGTTCTTGAACTATGTTGCCCCGATAGGAATACTAGATAGCGACTCCACGTAGTTGCTATGTTTAATGTTTTTGAACTACCTTGGCAAGTAGTCCACCTTCTTTAGGTGTAGGGTTTATAACACCGGATTCCACAATAGTTCATGTTGTCTATGTCGGTTAGGGCAAGATGTTCCCCAAAGGTAAAACGAACTAAACGACTTGAACTCTAACTTAGATAACCTAAGAGGTATAGCTTTGTCTAGGTAGGGGTACGCGACTCTACCTAAACATTGCACTAGTTAGCCTTGTGGGGAGTCTTAGGAGGAGGTTATTATATATGTCTATGTTATGATAATATATGATGTATATATGATGACCATGGCACATTGTTGATACTATATGTTGATTAATTCATATATGAATATGCCTTAGGTTATAATTTTAATAAATGATGTGTAACGACCTGTTTAGTCGCTTTGAGCAGCAGATTTTATTTCTGGAAAAACTGTCTTGGTCGACGGATCCCACGACGGACCGTCATGGGCACGACGGACCGTCGAGGGGGTCTCGTTCCAAAACACTTAGAATTCTGAAATTTGGGAACTGAAATCGACTCTCTGAACTTTGTAATGGAATGGCAGGACGGATCGTCGTGGGCACGACGGACCGTCACAGACTCTTCAAGGAAATTGAGTCTCTGAACTTTGTGACGGAAGCCGCAGGACGGACCGTCGCAGGCACGACGGGCCGTCACAGGCTGCGTAAACCAAGACTGGGTCGGATTTCTGCTACATATTTTAAGGGGCATTTTGGACTATTCCTGCTATAATTATAAAGTTAGTGGTTTAATATTAATAACTCAATTACTTGGGGGTTAAAGGAGATAACCTTGGAATAATTAGTTGGTTATTTTTATCATCTTTTATACTTAATTATATGCTAATTAGGGTAAAAGAAAAGGGGTTTGAATAAGAAAAATAGAAAGAACAAGAGAGGGAGAATCGATCAAGAGAGAGGAACGAAGAGGATAGCAAAGTTTTGGGGAATTTGCTTGCTTGATCACGAATCTTCAGTGGAGGTAGGTTATGGTTTATGCTATTCGCAGTAAACTCTTATTGGCGAATTTTATGTATTGGGTAGTATTGTAAACCCTTCTATATGCTTAATTGTATGCTTGCATGAATGTGATTATATAATTGTGATAAAATAAGCATGATGAAGCTATTGAATCCTAAATCTTGAAAAACCCTAATCTACTTTTTTAATGATGATGCCTTGGTATAAAAGAAGGCTTGATGAACGAAAGTAGTGAGATTAGGGGATCGGGTGCCACGTTCCGGTACCAGGATAGTAATAGAGGATCAGGTGCCACGTTCCGGTACCAGGATAGTAATAGAGGATCGGGTGCCACGTTCCGGTACTAGGATAGAATGAGGATCGGTGTGCCACGTTCCGGCACCAGGATAGAATATGGATCGGGTGCCACTTTCCGGTACCAGGATAGAATGAGGATCGGAGTGCCACGTTCAGGCACCAGGATAGTATATGGATCGGGTGCCACGTTCTGGTACCAGGATAGAATGAGGATCGGAGTTCCACGTTCCGGCACCAGGATAGAATATGGATCGGGTGTCACGTTCCGACACTAGGATAGCATATGAGAATCAGAGTGTCACGTTCCGACACAAGGATAGTATATGGAGCGGAGTGTCACGTACCGACACGAGAGGAATAAAGATAATGAATCTTGAAAGATGTTAATATTCTCAATTTAATGAACCTATTTCCCAAATGAGTATGGTATTGAGGCTTGAGTCCTCATGGGTGTACTTGGCGTTATTTATTAATGATTATAGTACTTGATATTGCTACAGATTGAGTATTGTAGTTGATTTTATGATGTTATCTGATATATACTGTTTTCTATTTTGAGTTGGCCGATGATACCTACTCAGTACTTGTGTTTTGTACTGACCGCTACTTGTATGTTTCTTTCTTTGTTATTCGTGGATTGCAGCAAACGTACCGTCGTCTTCAACTCAACCGTAACTCTAGCCAGTCTTCATTACACCGAATTTCAGGGTGAGCTAATGCTTCGAGCTTGGACTGGATCTTCTTCTTCATGTCTTGATGCCTTGAAGTTCCGGCATGGACTAGCTTTTATTTATTTTAGTTTCCTAGATACTCTTAGAGTTAGTTATTTGAGGATAGATGTTCTTGTGATGATGACTTCCAGATTTTGGGGATAATGATTGATAAATTTTATAAGTTATTTAATTGATTTTGTTAATAAGTTTTAAGTCTTCCGCATTGTATTTTGTTAATTATGGTTGAAATGTTGAGGTTTAGATTGGTTTGTTCGCTCACATAGTAGGATAAGTGTGGGTGCCACTCGCGGCTCGATTTTGGGTCTTGACAAACTTGGTATCAGAGCATTCGGTTCGTTGGTCTCATCACACAAGAACGAGTCTAGTAGAGTCTTAAGGAATGGTAGGGGGACGCCTTTACTTTTCTTTGAGAGGCTATAAGACTTTAGGAAAAATTCCATTCTTTCATTTTTTCTTTCGTGCTATTACTTTGACCCACTGGGGCTGTAGCTCGGAGAGGAACATTGGAAAGAGGTCGTGGGAGGACGTCCTCTAGAGGAAGAGGACAAGCACCTATCCCAACTAGTACTAGGGCGGTGACTCCTCCACCGACTGAGGAAGTGATAAGAGAGGGTGAGGAAGGGGAGAATGAACAAGTGCAGAATGAGGAATTACCACCCCAACCGACCCCAGAGATGATCAATCAGGTTCTTGCTTATCTTAGCGGGTTATCTGATCAGGGCCAGACACCTCCAGTGTTTTCTCCACCAGCACCTCAGGTTCCGGAGGTACAACATGCAGCTACTGTGGCTCCCCGCATGGATGCCTCATTGGAAATAGGCACGTTTCCTCGTTTGACTACAGGGCCTATAATGACAAGTGATCAGCATGAACTTTTTAGTATGTTCTTGAAATTGAAACCTCCAGTCTTCAAGGGTGCTGAATCTAAGGATGCCTACGATTTTCTGGTTTAGTGTCATGAGCTACTACACAAGATGGGTATAGTAGAACGATTTGGTGTTGAGTTTGTGACCTATCAGTTTCAAGGGAACGCCAAAATGTGGTGTCGTTCACATGTTGAGTGTCAACCAATAGAGGCACCACCTATGACTTGGGCATCATTCTCTAACTTGTTTATGGAGAAGTACATCCCCCAGACTTTGAGGGATAGGAATAGATATGAGTTCTTGAGCCTAGAGCAAGGTAGGATGTCGGTTAATGCATATGAGGCTAAGTTTCGTGTATTATCCAGGTATGCCACCCAACTTTGTTTCAGTCCACAAGAGCGGCTTTGCCGTTTTGTGAAGGGGTTAAGGTCAGAATTGCGGATTTCAGCCTTACAGGTAGCGGCTACAGCAAAATCCTTTCACGAAGTGGTCGACTTCGTGATAGAGGTGGAGGGAGTGAAGCCAGATGAATTCACCATGGCATCGACATCATAAAGGTTTCGAAAGGGAGGTGAGTTTAATGGTTCTTACTCTAGAGGGAAGGGTTCAGGAGGTTACTCAGTCCGACCAATTCAGTCTTCACTACAGACTGTAGTTGGGGGTCCACCTCAGACCGGTCAACACTTCTCTGAGAGACCTATGCTTGAATCCAGAAAGTGTTATAGATGTGGGGAGACTGGACATATTAATAGGTATTGTCCAAAACAGAGTTACAGACCCCCAATAGTCAGAGGTAGAGGTGGTCATGGAAGAGGCCGTCATTCTGGAGGACGTGGTGGCCGAGGTAATGGTGGTCACCAAGACGGCGGGGGTGATGGGCAAATAGAGCCACCATAGCACAACATGGTAGGGGCAACAGGCATACAGGTGATAGGGCCCATTGTTACGCTTTCCCTGGGAGATTTGAAGCGGAGACATCTGATGCTGTTATCACAGGTAATCTTTTGGTTGGTGATTGCATGGCTTCTGTATTATTTCACCCTGGCTCCACATTTTCATATGTATCTTCCTCATTTTCTACTGGTCTTAATTTACATTGTGAATTGCTTGACATGCCTATTCGTGTTTCTACTCCGGTGGGTGAGTCTGTGATAGTTGAAAATGTATATAGGTCTTGTCTGGTGACTTTTGTGGGGAGCAACACTTATGTAGATTTGGTTATCCTAGAAATGGTTGACTTCGATGTAATTCTAGGTATGACTTGGCTTTCTCGGAATTTTGCGATCTTAGATTGTAATGCAAAAACTGTAACGTTGGCCAAGCGTAGGACATATCCGTTAGTGTGGGAGGGCGACTACACTACTACTCCGGTTCGTATCATCTCCTTTCTTCGTGCTAAGAGAATTGTTAGTAAAGGGTGTTTAGCGTTCTTGGCACACCTCAGGGATGATACTACCCAAGTACCTTAAATTGAGTCGGTTTCAGTAGTTCGTGAGTTTCTTGATGTGTTCCCTGCAGACCTTCCTGGTATGCCACCGGATAGGGATATTGACTTTTGCATTGATCTGGAGCCGGATACTCGCCCCATTTCAATACCCCCTTATAGGATGGCCCCAGCGGAGTTAAGGGAATTAAAGGCCCAACTTCAAGAGTTGTTAAGTAAAGGTTTCATTAGACCAAGTGCATCCCCTTGGGGTGCTCTGGTGTTATTTCTGAATAAGAAGGATGGGAGTTTTCGGATGTGCATAGACTATCGGCAGTTGAACAAGGTAACTATTAAGAACAAGTATCCCATTCCTCGCATTGATGACTTGTTCGATCAGTTACAAGGTTCTTGTGTCTTCTCTAAGATTGACTTGAGATCCGGTTATCATCAATTGAAAATACGGGCAACGGATGTGCCAAAGACTGCTTTTCGGACCAGGTATGGGCATTACGAATTTGTAGTGATGTCTTTTGGTCTTACGAATGCCCCTGCTTCTTTCATGAGCTTGATGAACGAGATTTTTAAGCCATATCTGGATCTCTTTGTGATCGTATTTATTGATGATATACTAACATACTCCAAGAGTAAGAAGGAACATGAGGAGCATTTGAGGATTGTGTTGGAAGTATTAAGGGAGAAAAGGCTTTATGCCAAATTCTCCAAGTGTGAGTTTTGGCTAGATTCAGTGCCCTTCTTGGGGCGTGTGGTTTCTAAGGATGGGGTGATGGTGGATCCATCTAAGATTGAAGCAGTGAAGAATTGGGAGAGACCTACTAATGTGTCAGAAATAAGGAGCTTTGTGGGTTTAGCTAGCTATTACCGTCGATTTGTCAAGGGATTCTCTTCCATTGCTTCCCAATTGACGAACTTGACTAAGCAGAATGTTCCATTTGTATTGTTGGATGAATGTGAGGAAAGCTTTCAGAAACTCAAGACCTTGCTGACTACTGCACCTATCCTTACCTTGCCAGTAGAGGGTAAGAACTTCATTGTTTATTGTGATGCATCCTATTCTGGTTTGGGTGCAGTGCTAATGCAAGAGAAGAATGTAATTGCTTATTCTTCGAGGCAATTAAAGGTGCATGAACGTAACTATCCGACCCATGATTTGGAATTGGCTGCGGTAGTGTTTGCATTAAATCAATGGAGGCACTATTTATATGGGGTTAAGTGTGAATTCTATACGGATCATCGTAGCCTACAGTATGTCTTTACTCAGAAAGATTTGAATTTGAGACAGAGGAGATGGATGGAACTACTGAAGGACTATGATATCACTATTCTGTATCATTCGGGAAATGCTAATGTTGTGGCAGATGCTTTAAGTAGAAAGGCAGGAAGCATGGGAAGTCTAGCTCACTTGCAAGTTTCTAGACGCCCATTGGCTAGAGAAATTCAGACTCTGGCTAACGACTTTATGAGGTTAGAGGTAAATGAGAAGGGAGGATTTTTGGGTTGTGTGGAGGCAAGATCTTCCTTCCTTGACAAGATTAAGGGAAAACAGTTTGATGATGAGAAATTGATCCGGATCCGAGATAAAGTGTTGCGAGGAGAGGCTAAAGAAACGACAATAGATGAGTAAGGTGTTTTGAGAATCA
This sequence comes from Solanum peruvianum, assembly GCA_027705065.1. Taxonomy (NCBI): domain Eukaryota; kingdom Viridiplantae; phylum Streptophyta; class Magnoliopsida; order Solanales; family Solanaceae; genus Solanum; species Solanum peruvianum. Next base: position 20,057,488 of record JAKWJD010001766.1, on the reverse strand, counting down.
AGGGAAGGGTATGTCTACCCCGCGTCAATGATTGGATCCACACTATTCTTACAGAGGCTCCTAGTTCCGGATACTCTATACATCCTGGTGCAACCAAGATGTACCGTGACCTAAAGCAACACTTTTGGTGGAGTAGAATGAAGCGCGACATTGTTGATTTTGTTGCCAAATGTCCAAATTGTCAACAAGTAAAGTATGAACACTAGAGGCCCGGAGGAACACTTCAGAGAATGCCCATTCCTGAATTGAAGTGGGAGATAATTTCAATGGATTTCGTGGTTGGTCTTCCAAAGACATTGGGTAAGTTTGATTCTATTTGGGTAATTGTGGACAGATTAACTAAGTCTGCTCATTTCATTCCTGTCAAGGTGACTTACAATGCAGAGAAGTTAGCCAAACTGTACATCTCAGAAATTGTTTGATTGCATGGGATTCCACTCTCCATCGAATCAGATAGAGGTACGCAGTTTGCTTCTAAGTTTTGGAGAACATTGCATGCAGAATTAGGTACTAGGTTGGACCTTAGTACCACGTTCCATCCTCAGACTGATGGTCAGTCTGAGCAAACGATTCAAGTGTTGGAGGATATGTTTCGTGCATGTGTGATAGAATTTGGTGGTCATTGGGATAACTTCTTACCCTTAGCGGAGTTTTCATACAATAATAGCTATCACTAAAGTATTGACATGGCCCCATTTGAAGCATTGTATGGGAGGAGATGTAGGTCTCCCATTGGTTGGTTTGATGCATTTGAGGATAGACCTTGGGGTACTGATCTTTTGAGAGATTCATTGGAGAAAGTGAAATATATTCAAGAAAAGCTTTTAGCGGCGCAAAGTAGGCAAAAGGAATATGCAGATCGAAAGGTTAGAGACTTGGAGTTCATGGAGGGTGAAAAAGTCTTGCTGAAGGTTTCACCCATGAAAGGGGTGATGCGGTTTGGTAAAAGAGGTAAGCTAAGCCCAAGGTATATTGGACCATTTGAAGTACTTAAGCGAGTAGGAGAGGTGGCATATGAATTAGCCTTGCCTCAAGGGCTGTCAGGAGTGCATCTGGTATTTCATGTGTCTATGTTGAAAAGATACCATGGGGATGGAAACTACATCATTCATTGGGATTCAGTTCTGCTTGATGAGAATTTGACTTATGAGGAGGAGCCTTTTGCTATTTTAGACAGAGAAGTCCGCAAGTTGAGGTCGAGGGAGATTGCATCCATCAAAGTTCAATGGAAGAATCGACCAGTTGAAGAGTCCACTTGGGAGAAGGAGGCTGATATGCAAGAAAGATACCCACATCTGTTTACAGATTCAGGTACTCCTTTTCGCCCTTGTTTCTTTTCTTGTGATCCTTCGAGGACAAACGATGGGTAAATTGGTATCTATTGTAATGACCTGTTTAGTCGTTTTGAGCAGCAAATTTTATTTCTGGAAAAACTGTCTTGGTCGACGGATCCCACGACGGACCGTCATGGGCACGACGGACCGTCGAGGGGGTCTCGTTCCAAAACACTTGGAATTCTGAAATTTGGGTACTGAAATCGACTCTCTGAACTTCGTAACGGAATGGCAGGACGGACTGTCATGGGCACGACGGACTGTCACAGACTCTTCAAGGAAATTGAGTCTCTGAACTTTGTGACGGAAGCAGCAGGATGGACCGTCGCAGGCACGACGGGCCGTCACAGGCTGCGTAAACCCAGACTGGGTTGGATTTCTGCTACATATTTTAAGGGGCGTTTTGGACTATTCCTGCTATAATTATAAAGTTAGTGGTTTCATATTAATAACTCAATTACTTGGGGGTTAAATGAGGTAACCTTGGAATAATTAGTGGGTTATTTTTATCATCTTTTATACTTAATTATATGCTAATTAGGGTAAAAGAAAAGGGGTTTGAATAAGAAAAATAGAAAGAACAAGAGAGCGAGAATCGATCAAGAGAGAGGAACGAAGAGGATAGCAAAGCTTTGGGGAATTTGCTTGCTTGATCACGAATATTCGGTGGAGGTAGGTTATGGTTTATGCTATTCGTAGTAAACTCTTAATGGCGAATGATATGTATTGGGTAGCATTGTAAACCCTTCTATATGCTTAATTGTATGCTTGTATGAATGTGATTATATAATTGTGATAAAATAAGCATGATGAAGCTATTGAATCCTAAATCTTGAAAAACCCTAATCTACTTTGTTAATGATGATGCCTTGGTATAAAAGAAGTCTTGATGAATGCAAGTAGTGAGATTAGGGGATTGGGTGCCACGTTCCGGTACCAAGATAGTAATAGAGGATCGGGTGCCACGTTCCGCTACCAGGATAGTAATAGAGGATCGGGTGCCACGTTCCGATACCAGGATAGAATGAGGATCGGAGTTCCACGTTGATCGGGTGCCACGTTCCCGTACCAGGATAGAATGAGGATCGGAGTGCCACGTTCTGGCACCAGGATAGTATATGGATCGGGTGCCACGTTCCGGTACCAGGATAGAATGAGGATCGGAGTGCCACGTTCCGCCACAAGGATAGAATATGGATCGGGTGTCACGTTCCGACACCAGGATAGTATATGAGAATCGGAGTGTCACATTCCGACACCAGGATAGTATATGGAACGGAGTGTCACGTACCGACATGAGAGGAATAAAGATAATGAATCTTGAAAGATGTTAATATACTCAATTTAATGAACTTATTTCCCAAATGAGTATGGTATTGAGGCTTGAGTCCTCATGTGTGTACTTGGCGTTATTTATTAATGATTATAGTACTTGATATTGCTACAGATTGAGTATTGTAGTTGATTTTATGATGTTATCTGATATATACTGTTTTCTATTTTGAGTTGGCCGATGATACCTACTCAGTAGTTGTGTTTTGTACTGACCCCTACTTCTATGTTTCTTTCTTTGTTATTTGTGTAGTGCAGCAAACGTACCGTCGTCTTCAACTCAACAGCAACTCTAGCCAGTCTTCATTACACCGGATTTCAGGGTGAGCTAATGCTTCTAGCTTGGACTGGATCTTCTTCTTCATGTCTTGATGCCTTGAAGTTCCGGCATGGACTAGCTTTTATTTATTTTAGTTTCCTAGATACTCTTAGAGTTAGTAATTCGAGGATAGATGTTCTTGTAATGATGACTTCTAGAGTTTTGGGATAATGATTGATAAATTTTAGAAGTTATTTAATTGATTTTGTTAATGAGTTTTAAGTCTTCCGCATTGTATTTTGTTAATTATTGTTGAAATGTTGGGGTTTAGATTGGTTGGTTCACTCACATAGTAGGATAAGTGTGGGTGCCACTCGCGGCTCGGTTTTGGGTCGTGACATGATGAAATGTAAACTTAAATGTCATGATATGCAAATGTGGACATTGTTCATGTTTTCTTGTTGAGGACTCTTGATTGAGTAAGGTTATGGGGCTTTGCTTGGTCATTGCACTTGTTGACTTGATAAGGACTTTTGAGTAGTTGTCTTGCTTATTATGATATGTTTAACTCTAATTCACTCTTGTGATATTATTCCTTGATTTTAGGGTTGTAGTAAATCATGGTTTTCAAGTATATATGTTGGGATAAGTATTACTTGTTGGGATAGTAAGCATGTTTTGTTGGTTGATATGAACTATATGACTTTGCATTATATCCCTAAAGGGGTAATTTGGCATTTTTTGATAAAAAGTCCTTTTAAGATATTTTGCTGATGTGTGTGCCTAAGATCCCATACATAGTATATGTGGAGTACTAACCCCATTTTCTGACCTTTTACCAAACATTTTAGGTTCTTGTCATTGAAGAGTTTGGAAGGCGATGCTGTTGAAGGCTTTGATTATTCCTTTTATCCAAGTATGGTTGGTCTTTTACTTTCGATGGCAATGACATGATCTAGCTTACAAATTTTTATAAGCTTGTTGATCTTTCATTCCTTTCCTTTTTAATTGAGTATTGTAATTTCGTATGACCTATACATGCTCTTGTTGTATTGATGATAGGGTTGTGCCCATATTATAATATTAGTTTAGATGGTAAGAGATGAGATAATCATTGAGACTGTTCTTTATTTTACGTATATGTATGTCCAATAAAAGTATAAGTCTATGTAACATTCCTATACGAAGGGTCTATGTATACTTGATATGAATATATATTATGTGTATGTAGAGGTATATGTAAACCTACAGGTAATGATAATGAAAGTTTCAATTTTTTTCACATTTTCAACCTAGAAAGTAATGACTTGAGACTAAGAGGCTAGTCTTAGTCCTTGAAAAGGACGACACTATCGGTTACATATATGTGGTAAACCTCGATGTGACATACTTGGTATCAAAGCATGAGGCTGAATATCATTGAGTTATGTCTCTCTCTCTCTACAACGTCTATGTAGGTTTATATTCATAATTGTGAAGCACGCTACACTTATGAGTAGGAACCTAGATAATGTTTAGGAATCTCTCTCTTTCTTGGAAATCTTATATCATGCCAATTGAGTATACTTATGGTGAGCTTTTGCATCTTATCCTATTGTTGTTCTTATAGGTAGCATGAACACGCAAAGGAATGCGGCTTGAAGACATGAAGAGGAAATTGCCAATGAGGGAGCTCTTCCCCATGATGAGCAAGTTCCTCTACTTGAAGAAGATGGTAATGGAGCAAGCCCCAGCCACCTATGGTGGAGGCTAAGATGAGGGCTATTCTTGCTCAAATGTCCCAAGTCATGACTACTTAAGCATAAACTTTGATGGTTCAAGCCCAAGCTATGAATGCCCAAGACAATCGGGACATTGCTCCCCGTCTTCATCAATAAGTCCATATTATGGCTTCTTGTCTAAGGGACTTTACTCGAATGAACCCTCCTACTTTATATAGGTCTATGTTAGATTAAGACCCCCTAGAATTCATCGATGAGGTATACAAGATACTATATGCTATGGGGCTGTCTACAAGTGAGAAGGCCTAGTTTTCCATATACCAACTCAATGATGTGTCTCAAACTTGGTATGAGCAATAAAGGGATATTAAGCCGTTAAGGGGAGGTTAGGTGACTTGGGAGATATTTATGGCGACTTTTCTAGATTGTTTCTTTGCTAGGGAGATGAGGGAGAAAAAAATTGATGGAGTTCATAAATCACCGCCAAGGAGGAAAAACTATCTATGAGTACTCTTTGGAATTCATTAAGTTGTCCAAATATTCTCCTTCTTTGGTCTCCAATCCTAGAGGCCAAATGAGCCGATGGGGGTGTCGGAGGACTTACAAAAGGAATGTCAATAGGCCATGCTACATGACAACATGAACATTTCCCTACTTATAGTTTATACAAGAAGGGTTTAGGAGGAAAGGGCTAAGCGAAAAGTAGAGATTCTAAGAGAGCAAGGTCATTTGATGGAGGTTCTTCAAACAATAGGCTTAAGATACAAGAGAAGCCTAGATTTAAGAAGCGGGTTTCTAATCAAATCCCTTCCAAATTCCTATGAGCTAGTTGTTATAGGGTGTCTTATCCTAAATTCCAGAAAGGAAAAGGTACTAATTCACCAAATGAGAAGCCAACTTGTCGAAAGTGTGGTAAAAAGCACTAGGTGATTTCCTTTAGGGGATGAATAATTGCTTTAGATGTTGCAAGAGTGGTCACAAGATGAGAGATTTCCCAAACATGAAGAGTCAAGACAAGAGTATTGGTAAAGCTTAAGCAAGTGGTTCGAGTGGTGCTCCAAAGAGGAACCGTGTATATGCTCTCCGTTCTAGGGTTAATCAAGAGACCTTTCCTGATGTGGTTACCAGTATGTTGAAATTTTCTGTCTTGATGTATATGCCTTACTTGATCCAGGTGCTACTTTATCATTTGTTGCACCTCTAGTAGCTAAAAAGTTTTATATTTTATCCGATATTTTGCATCAACCTTTAATATTGTCTACTTCGTTGGGTGAGTCGGCTATTGCAAAAAAGGTGTATAGAAATTTTCCAATAATGTTGCCCAATAGAGTTTCTTATGTTGATCTAGTAGAACTCGATATGCTTTATTTTGACATAATATTGGTTATGGATTTGTTGCTTGAATGTTTTGCATCCATTTATTATTAGACAATAGTATTGAGGCTTAACTTCCTAGATGAACCCGTTGTTGAGTGGAAGGGAGAAATTCTATTCATAGAGGTCATATTATTTCTTGTCTAAAAGCATGCAAAATGATCTCAAAAGCTTGTATCTATCATATAGTAAGAGTCCAAGATCTACACTCTGAATTTCCTCCTATCGAGTCGGTACTCGTAGTGAGTGCATTTCTGGAAGTCTTCCCAAATGACCTTCTGGTATTCCTCCTGAACGGAAAATTAACTTTGGCATTGATTTGGTACCAGATACAAATCCCATATAAATTCCTCCTCATCGTATGGATCCGGCCGAGTTGAAGTAGTTGATGGCTCAACTCAAGGATTTACTTGTAAAGGGTTTTATAAGGCCTAGAATTTCTCCATGGGGTGCTCCGACTTTGTTCGTGAAGAAGAAAGTTGGGTCCTTGAGAATGTGTATTCATTACCGCTAACTGAACAAGGTTACAATTAAGAATAAATACCCTCTCCCTCGGATTGACGACTTCTTTCATCAAATCCAAGGGGCGAGTTACTTTACAAAAATTGGTATGAGATCGGGGTATCACCAACTTAGGGTGAGAGGTGAGGATTTATCGAAAAAGTCCTTTCGGACTAGGTATCGGCACTATGAGTTCTTGGTAATATATATCGGTCTCACTAATGCTCCGGTAGTGTTTATCGATCTAATGAATAGAGTATTTCAAAATTACCTATATTCATTTGTCATTGACGATATTTTGATATATTCAAAAATTGAGGATAATCATATGGGTCCTTTAAGGTTAGTATTGCAAACCCTTAAAAGAACAACAATTGTTTCCCAAATATAGCAAGTGTGAGTTTTGGTTAAGGTCGGTGACATTTCTTCGGCACATCATCTCTAGTGAGGGAGTCGAGGTATGGGGGTGCTATAGTTCATCATAACTCCGAGTCATCTATAGTGGTTGAGGTGAAGACCAAACAATACTTTGATTTAGCCTTAATGGAATTTAAAAAAATTGTTCTCGGCATGTTGAATTAATCATTCTCCTTAGGGGGGATGGTGTGTCAAGGTACCAACGGAGATTATGTGTTCCCAATGTAGATGGGTTAATGGGTCGGATCCTAGAAGAAGCACATGGGTCCCTCCAATCAATTTAACTGTGGTCAACAAAAATGTACCATGACCTAATGGAGATATATTGGTGGGAAGGTATAAAAAGGGACATAGCGGTGTTTGTTGCTAAGTGTCTGAATCGACATCATGTAAAGGTTGAATACCTAAAGTAGGATGGCTTACTACAAGAGATCCAAAATCCTACTTGGACGTGGGAAAACATCAAATTGGATTCGGTAGTAGGTTTACCTTGGACTCAAAAGTCATATGACTCCATATGGGTTGTTGTGGATCGATTGACTAAGTCCGATCACTTTATTCCCATCAAGTGTACATATTAGGTGGAGGATTATTCAATATTGATGCATAAGCACACACTCCAAAACCACTTGGGATGAGTCACAATACACAACAATACCATTTGTATTCTCCGGTAAAGTCAACACCGGAGCGGAAGTAAGCCTATCTTTCAACAATTGGAAAGTTTTATTGCATGCCTCCGACCACTCAAATTTCTTACTCATTTGGGTCAAACTAGTAAAAGGATATGCAATGGATGTAAAGCCATCCCAAACCTCCAATAATAACATGCTAAACCCAAGAAACTCCTAATGTCGGTTGGATTCAATGGTCTAGGTCAATTTTTTACCGCCTCCGTTTTCCTTGGGTCTACCTCGACTCCCTCACTAGAGATGATGTGTCCAAGAAATGTCACCGACCTCAACAAAAACTCACACTTGCTATATTTGGCAAAGAATTGATGTTCTTTAAGGGTTTGAAATACCACCCTCAAATGACCCATGTGATCACACTTATTCTTCAAATATACCAAGATGTCGTCAATGAAGACAATTACAAATGAATCTAGGTAATTTCTAAACACTCTATTCATTAGGTCCATAGACGCCACCGGATCATTAGGAGACCGAAATACATTACCAATAACTCATATTGCCCATACCAAGTCCGAAAGGCATTCTTCGATACATCCTCACCTCTCACCCTAAGTTGTTGATACCCCAATCTCAAGTCAATTTTTGAAAAGTAACTCGCCCCTTGGAGTTGATAAAACAAATTGTCAATCCGAGGGAGAGGGTACTTATTCTTAATAGTGAACTTGTTCATTTGGCGATCGTCAATACACATTCTGAAGGATCCATCCTTATTCTTCACAAACAAAACCGGACCACCCCATGGAGAAATACTAGGCCTTATAAAACCCTTATTTAGTAAATCCTTGACTTGAGCCTTCAACTCCTTCAATTTGGCCGGATCCATCCAATAAGGAGGAATTGATATAGGATTTGTATCCGGTAGCAAATCGATACCAAAGTCAATTTCCCAGTTGGGAGGAATACCTCGAAGGTCATAAGAAAACAACTTCGAAAACTCACTCACTATGGGGACCCAGTCAATGAGAAATTTTAGAGTTTAGGTCTTGGACTCGTACAATATTGTATAGACAACCTTTAGAGATCATTTTGCATGTTTATAGACAAGAGATAATACGGCCACTGGGAAGAGAACTTCCCCCCTTCCAATCTACAACATGTTCATTTGGAAAGTTAAAATTCAACACTCTAATCCTATAATCAATAGAGGCAAAGCAAGCATACCACCAATACATGCCCAATATAACATCATAATCAAGCATATCGAATTCTACTAGATCAACATAAGAAACACTATTGGCAACATTATTGGACAATTTATATACACCCTTTTTGCAACAACCGACTCACCCACTGATATGCTCAAACTTACTTCTCAAATAAGAAGCAATGAAGTTGTATCAAGTAAAGAACCCAACTAATGAGGTTGGGATCATTCCCACGCGGAAAATAGTTCAGACTTAACTTCAAACTATTATTACTACTATTTAGTCAATTATTTCGTTGGAAAGCAAAGACAATAAAAGGGGTTTTTTTTTAATTCTAAATGAATGAAAATAACTACCAAAATTAAACGAGACAACTAACAGCTTCAAATGTTGGATTTTAATCAATTAATAAAAGTAACTAGGGTTTACGTGTTCCCCACAGCTTCCTAACATGCTAATTCTAACAATAACAATTATATCCTAGTATCTTGCATGCAAAGTGATAAGTTATGTATTTCTAAATCCTTTGTCCGGCATCTAGAAAATTTCACTCCGCACCTTTGTCTGGCTACGTGTGTTGCTATACTAACCCTTACCTTTACCTCATATAGATCATCGTATTAGATATTTGACTAAGTTATTACCTCGTACCAATCAATATTAGCCTATTAGATAGTATACACTAAATCTATGTTGATAATTATTTTCCTATTATATACCTTCTTGGTTTGGCAAGTACCATTAAGGCGATATCTAACGTTTGCCATCCATTAAAAAGACTTCTAAGCGAAAGATTATCAATACATGTAAGACACTATTCTAGAATTGTTATTTTATCTAGGTTTTACCTCATTATTCGCCTATGGTTCCCACAACCCTAGTTATGGAGTTTAGTTACCCATAGTCATAATCAAAACATTCAATATGTTATATAAGAATTCCTGCACTTACTTCAATCAGAAAGAATAGAATCCAGAAGTTCACTTGATTAATCAACCAAAATTACCAATAATCAATTACTGAAATTAATTGAAGACTAAAGATTCTCCAAAAGTGTAATAATAATCACCAAGTCTAATCCACAAAACAAGCACAAATAACCAATATTCTAACCCCCAAAATGATGTTTTTCGTACTATTTATAAAAAAATAAAAATCTAATTAAATAGGACTCTATTTTCTACAAATCTGTCGAAATGCGGTTGGGTCAACGGACCTCGCGACGGATCGTCATGGTCACGACAGGCCATCATGGACTCAGTCGTCCCATACTTATGAAATTTCTTCGGCTTCTCTCTTTATTACCCTCGATGGAAGGTATGATGGATCGTCACAGGCACAACGGTCCATCGGGGATCTTCGTTCCATAAGACTTGAACCAGTATGACGGGCCCTCATGGCTACGACGGTCCGTCACACACTCCGTAACCCCATACATGGTCAGACTTACCCATTTTCCTTTAGTTGCTGCACTACGATTCCACCTACAGACCGTCACGAGTACGATAGACTGTCACAAGCTCCGTATATTGTACTTTTCTGCATATCTTGCTCAAAAACCTCTAAATTCAACTTTTAGACTGATTTCCTGCAAATAAAGAGAAACTTACATAAAATTAGTACAAGAAGGCTTTTGTACACACTAAACATAAGGATACAGTATTCAAAATACCGTGAAACCACGGTATATCAACACCCTCAACTCAAATTCGTTGTTTGTCCTCAAGCGATGGTACTATGACTCAATTAAAAATCTTTGTACAATAGTATCCATGGTTTATCTTTAGCAATCCTTTGGCTACCAATCCCGATCAATCTCATCATATTTATGCATGCTATCACTATTAGGCTTGAATTATGTGAAATCAGGCCATGACACAGACTCACCATGCGCTAACACCTATCCTTTTCAATTTCTCACCGAGGTGCTAATAATTCCGGTATTGCAACTAGTGTCCTCACTTCAAAAAAATATCCTCATTTTTCACACAACGATTTGAGTTTGAGTATAAGGATTACATTTCAACACTCAGTGTCAGAACAAATTCACACTCATTCATACATATTTCCATAAGCTTGCCCTTATTTTCATTGCTTTAAGTTCGCTATACAACTCTTAGGATCATGATAGGACTTTCTTGGCTTGTAACATAGGCTCGGGGTCAGGTAGGGTATATTTAGGTATACTTTAGTGACTTTTTTCCCTCATTGATATATCGGCTAAAAATACCACTTTTTATCATTTTTTTCGCCCAGTTTCTCATATTCTTTCACCTTGCTATTTTCCCTTCTTTCTTCATTTGTGTAAGTGACTCTCTTCTTTTCTTGCTTGTATTTATTATATTAATTTTTTTATTTCACTTTTCTTTCAACTGATTCTTGAGTCACTTTACTTTTGCTCTTTCTCTCTCTTTGTTCTTTCAACCCTACTTTCCAGAACATTCCTCATAATAGCCACCCTCAACTCATGGCCTTTGCCATGAGTCAAAGTACACAATACCCAAAGTTGGGTCAAGGACATAGAAAGGTTTTTTATAGCATTAGCCACCCTCAACTTATGCTTTTGGCATAAGTTGAGGTACACATGTCCAAGGAGGGACCAGGGCCAACACATTATTCCCAGAAAAAATCGGTTGGGGTGAAAAAAAAAGGTCTAGTTTAAGATCAAATCATTTGGATCAAAGAAGGATTAATTTCATTTTTTTTATCTAGGATAACAATGGGCTATTTTGAACAAGGGCCTACGATCCTTTCCTATTTGTCTATTACATCTTACTTTTAGCAGGACTAACCAGGCAAGTTCTAGCTCAGTAAAATAGTGGACTATTCAATTCTTCATCACACTCACTTGACATCTCATTACTCTACCAGATAATCAGACACCTAGTTCGAATTTTAGACTTAGAGTCTTGCAGTGGTGTACCTCTATGTCATGCTTAAAGCCACATATTTATCAATTACTATGCCTAGTCATGCATCATTTTCATTTCATCAGGATATCATTTTATCCATCATGCTTCAGAATTAAACTATGTACACAAGATATAGACATGTCGGTTCAACAATTAAAATAATCATTCTCTTGGGGGAAAAGAACACAGGCAAGAAAACCCCAAAAAAGGATACTGAATTGGGTTACTATGACTTCACCCTAGCACTCACTTTCCATTTACCCCACCCCCAACAAAAAGACATGCAATTTTCCCTAATGCATAAAAAATTGAAATACAAGAGTGGCAGGTGAATCAAACCTAGGGCGCAAAACACAAACAATCAGCAAGGTGGGTTCGGTTCTCCGGAACCCACTACCTCTGTAATCTGGACACCCTCAGAAATGTACTCAGCATAAACAACACTATCAGTAGTGCCTCCCGCTATCTCCACATTTCTGGAGCTAGATACCCCAGCAGCTGACTCTACAACCCTCATCCAACGCGCCCCCTCATCAGCAAGTGAGGCTCTCTTCGAAGCCTCAATATCATGATGCACCTTCTTACGTGCTCGCGCCTCATCCTCCTCTTGACCCCTACGCCTCTTTGCATGATCTCGAGGGGGAGGTGGTGGAATCTCAAAAGTGGCGAATAAGGCCGCCATCACTGTGTCTTCAGTAGGCTCTGCTGAAAGCGCCTCAGACTCAAGCACCCTAGCCTCTAAGATCATATCGATGTCTGCGCGAAGATTGTGGACCGGAGCCTCAAGGGTCAAAACATCCACCTGAGGGGCTGGCCGGGCTAGCACCCGCAACTCAAAAGCATCCAAGCGCTGATGAAACTCAGCAATCTTCCGCTCTGTGTGTTGGACCATTTCTGCTCCAAGCGCTCTTCTACCTCAGCAATAGACCTCTGCATCCAAGGTTTGATGTGATGCAGAAGTGTAACCATTTGTGCCTCTAATTTTTGGAACCTAGCAAGCGGGACCAGAGCGGGGAAAGGGGCTGAGCGAGAGGAGCTCGGGGCAGTGCTACTACCTGAGATAGACTAGATCGGGGTTGTGTCAGCGGAAGCCACCTGCATAGTCGTGCTGGCCTGTGTTACCGTATCAGCCTGATTTCCACCAAGTGGAGGCAACTCTGTACGGGGCCCTCTGCGTGGAGCCAACTCATTGGGCTCATCCCTGATGAGGCTGATATCAACAATGCCCAACTAGGTCTTGAGCTGATCAATGTGCCAGATGGGCACACCTGCGGACCTGCATAAAGAAAATATCATGCACGGGAAAGGTAAGTAGTTGTAACCTTAAAATCCCTTTCGTGCATGACCGCCTATAGAAGCCAAGCAAAGTCTACCTCAAACCCGGCTATCATAGCCGCCATCAGTACTACACGATCTCATGTCACTATATTATCAACGGTTGTTGGGGAAAGGCAGTGGCAGACAATCAACCATAAGAAATTCGCCGCGAAGGTGAGGTTAGCCTTCTTGATGTCTTTCTTCGGCTCGGTCACCAGTCAGCACCCTCTCCATCAACAGACAAGTGCAGGGCCGTCAACCTCTTGGTGGTCTCTCTCAGCGATGGCTCACGTAAGAATTGGCCATCTTTGACAATTTGCCACCGGTAGTCAAACTCGGCGGTAAGAGGGGTCTGGTTGGCATCAACATCCTCGCCGTATAGTTACCGGCGGATGGTAGGCAGGGAGATATCAACTGGAATGCCACGTACTCGGACATGCTCTGTGGGACTTGTTTGGTGGGAGCAGCCCGCCTATCAATCTTTGATCTGAGAGTAGCCACGTAGGAGGCGTAGAACTCTCGGAAAAACTCTTCACTATAACGGCCTAACGAATGCGTTGTCCAATCTAGTCGATGTCTGGTGAAGAGATTGTGGATCTCTGGCATTGTCGGGAGACTTCCCGTAAGGACTCGCCGCTCTAATGTAAGGGTCTGTGTCATGACTCCTTTGTCATTCAGAAACTTTGCGTCTGAATAAACTTGATACTGCCCGTCGATGCACCACCGGTTGAGTTGTCGGCAACCGGGGTGAGAGCATGAGTCGGTGAGCCGGGTCTGGATTCAGAACTATCAGCCTCATCATAGGAGGCAGATTGTACAGCTGTGGCGGGTGTAGGGACCTCAGCTGATCCGAAGGCTTCCTCCAACCACGAAACTCCTAAGGATCAAGACGCACCTTCTTCATGAGTAGCTGACCAAGAAGGTATGCCGGTCAATGTGCTCTCCTCATCAGACTGAAGGCAGTGACTACGCCAGATGCCACATTTTAGCGTGTAACTCTGGCTGCACGTGCAGCTCGGGATGGGGTTGAAGTTCCAGGGGGCACGTATTCGGGGTCACACTCATCATTAGAGCCAATGAATAGGTGGGCAGATGGGGCAACAGACTTTTATTGCCCACGTGCATAGACTCGATCTTGTTTTGGTTCAATAATAGATAGTACCTGTAAAGAATCGATATTAGTATTAAAAGGAGAAAACAAGACAATAAAAATGACACAAAATAATAAAAGAGTCAAGATGTAATGACATTTCTATAGTAACAGTGAAACATGACGGACCAGGTGACGGATCGTCGTGAATACGACGGACCATCATGGGGTCTGTCATGTATTACTTAAAACTATGTTTATGTGGAGACCTCTGAAGGAAAGTCTCTGACAAGTATGACGGATAAGAAGGACGGACCATTGCGACTATAACGGTACGTCATCGATGTCCGCCATGGGACACTTAGAAAAAAGTATGGAGACCCTTAGGAGAGGGGTCTCTGACCGTCATGACGGTAATGCTGGACGGACCATCGAGGGTATGACGGTCTGTTGTAGAGTTTCATAGGAGGAAACTTGGAAAAAGTTTGAGACCCTTAGGAACAGTGTCTCTGTCAACCAGAACGGTTGTGAAGGACGAACCGTCGTGGGTCCGTTGGAGTACACTTAAAAAAGTGAGAGACCCGTAGGAATAGGGTCTCTGACAACCAGAACGGTTGTGCAGGACGCACCGTCGCGGGAACGATGGTCCGTCGCATGTGTCCGTTGGTGGACACTTTGTGAAATTTGGACAGTGGGGTGTTGGGGATATCGGGACGGACCCTATGGCGGTCCATCGTGGGTACGACGATCAGTCATCGGGGTATCAACTGTCATTCAGTGATAAAACTCGGGATGCCACGTTTGTCTAACCCAAATACCTAGTAAACTAGCAATGCTAAAACACCTGTTTCTAGAGTTTTAACAAGTAAATTTGGAGGATTCCCAACCTAGCTCAGACAGAATATGTATTAAATAATGAACTCATCAATAAGAAATAGGCTAATACTAATTGATAAACAAAAAATGCAATGTAAATGGGTAGAAATCAGATACACATACCTGAGAGTAGAGTTTGAGAAAAAAAAGCGAGGAAGATACTTGGTGATCAGGTAGAGAACCACAACAGCAGACTCCAACTAGTAGAGAGTAGATTTTAGAAATTAGGGAATTTGGGAAAATGATCGGTTGAAAAAGAGGTAGGAAATTGGAAGTTGAAAAGGGAGCGAGATAGAAGGAATAGGGAAGGAAATGGGTGAAATGAAGGGGGTGGGGTTTTTAAATGTTATGAATTTTTAAAAAAACCCAGCCGGGTCGGGTCGGGTACGCTTCATTAATTACGCGATGAGTCCCCGACGACGGTCCATCATAGTTGTGACAGTCCGTCATAGGTTCCGTCGCGTGTGCCCTAGTTTTGAGAATAACAGAAAGATGTACCTTGTATGACAAATTCATGCGACGGTCCGTCACATTTCTGACGGGTCATCGATGGGTCCGTCAGTGACTGCTGCAGAGTGATTTTTCTACAGAATTTCCTGGTGATTTGCCTGCAAATTTAAAACCCATTAGTAGAAATTTCTACCATTACTAGAAAAAAAACTATAAGTACTGGGTTGCCTCCCAACAAGCTCCTTGTTTAATATCGGGGCACGACTGAGGACACTTGATTACTTAGACTTCATCAATATGGTATGCCTCGATAGCTTCATTCGCCGATTCAGCATGCCCGAAATAGATTTTTATGCGTTGTCCATTCACCTTAAACCTCCCACCCCCCTTTGTTTCCAACTCAACTGCTACATGAGGGAATAGTTGGTTAACAAAGTAAGGGCCAGTCCATTTGGTCTTGAGCTTTCCTGGAAACAAGAGCAACCTAGAGTTGAATAAAAGCACCAAATCCCAAACCATAAACTATCATTTTTCAATTTTTAGGTCATGGTACTTCTTCATATTTTCTTTGTAGAGGGGTGATATTTCATAAGCTTTCAGGAGAAATTCATCGAGTTGATTCAACCCAGTTAACCGTTGTTCTGGAGCTTCGCTCCAATCTATTTTCAACTTCTTCATAGCCACATGGCTTTATGCTCTAATTCAACCATAAGATGACAAGATTTCTCATATACAAGTTGGTATGGGAACATACCTATGGGAATCTTATATGTTTTCCGGTAGGCCCAAAGAGCATCATCAAGCCTCCTTAACCAATCCTTTCTACTAGCGTTCAATGTTTTTAACAATATCTGTTTGATCTACCTATTTGACACTTCAACTTTCCCACTAGTTTGAGTATGGTAAGGGGTGGCCACATTATGGCAAACTCCATATTTCTCCAATAACCCCTTGAACAATCTGTTGCAGAAGCGGGAGCCCCCATCACTAATAATTGCCCTTGGGGTGCCACAACGAGAGAATATATTCTTTTTTAAGAACGAAGTGACACTCTTACCTTCATTGTTTGCCAGGGCGTTAGCTTCCACCCATTTAGATAGATAATCCACCGCTACTAAAATATACTTCATTCCATGAGAACTTTCAAAAGGACCCATAAAGTCAATAACCCAAACATCAAATAACTCATTCACAAGAATGGGGTTTAGAGAGAGCTCTTGCTTTCTTGAAATGTCGTCATCTCTTTGGCATCTATCGAATGCTTTAGCAAACACATGAGCATCTTGATGAAGAGTTGGCACTATGATGTCCACCAATGGGTGAGGAATGGCATGCCTCTAAAACACTCAACATCTCACATTGTGGCACACAACGCCGAATAAGCCTGTCGGCACAACTCCTGTATAAATATGGTTCATCCCAAAAGAAGTTCTTCACATCGTACATGAATTTTTTTCTTTGATGAAAGGACAAGTCTGATGGAATAATATAACTAGCAAGATAGTTTGCGAAATCTGCGAACCATGGAATCAAGTCTTGTGAGGCATCCAATTCATGCTCATCGGGGAAAGTATCATCACTATAAGTATTATCCCCTAACTCTCTCATAGATTCATCTTCTAGTCGGGACAAGTGATCGGCAACATGTTTTTCGGTTGCTTTTCTATCCCTTACTTCAAAGTCAAATTCTTGTAGCAGTAGTACCCAACGAATCAACCTCGGTTTCACATCCTTCTTTGCCATCAAATATCTCAATGTTGAGTGGTTAGTATGCTCTATAACTCTAGTACCTAGCAAATAGGAGCGAAATTTTTCAAAAGCAAAGACTACTACAAAGAGTTCTTGCTCTGTAATTGTGTAGTTCTTTTGATCTTCATTTAGGGCTTTACTAGCATAGTAAATGGGGTGAAGGATTTTGTTCTTTCTTTGTCCTAATACTACACCAAGAGAAACCCCACTAGCATCGCACATCACCTCAAATAGACTGTTCCAATCCGGAGAAATAATGATAGGTGCAGACACCAATTTTTCTTTTGGCTCGCTGAATGCTTTAAGACAGGATTCATCAAAACAAAATTTATAATATTTCTCCAGCAGTTTGCACAACGAATGTGCAATATTTGAAAAATCTTTGATGAATCTCTGGTAAAAACCTGCATGCCCAAGAAAGCTTCTGACACCTTTTACAGAGATACGTGGGGGAAGTCTCTCTATTACCTCGACTTTACCTCGATCAACCTCTATGCCATTTTCTGAAATGCAATAACCCAAAACAATACTTTATTTCACCATGAAATGGCATTTTTTCCAATTTAGTACTAAATTGCAGTCTTCACATCTCTTAAGGACCGCAGATAAATTGTTCAAACACCGCTCGAATGAATCACCAACCACAAAAAAGTCATCCATAAAAACTTCTATAGTATCTTCCACCATGTCAGAAAACATCGACATCATACATATCTGAAATGTGGCGGGTGCGTTGCAGAACCCAAACGACATTTTTTTGAACGCAAAGGTCCCATATGGACAAGTAAAAGTAGTTTTCTCTTAATCTTCTGTTGCAATAGAAATTTGATTATACCCCGAATATCCATCAAGAAAACAGTACCATCCTTTTTCGGCAAGTCTATCAAACATCTGATCCATAAAGGGCATAGGAAAATGGTCTTTTTCAGTCCATGTATTTAATTTTCGGTAATCCATACACACCCTCCATCCGGTAACCGGTCTCACAGGAACAAGTTCATTTTCTCATTAGGGACCACAGTCATTCCCCCTTTCTTACGTACACACTGAACATGACATACCCAACTACTATCGGTGATCAGATAGATTACTTCGGCATCCAACCACTTAATGATTTCCTTCTTCACAACCTTTTTGATAGGTGGATTTAAGCGTCTATGGGGCTCAATACTTGGCTTATGATCATGCATGAGTTAGATTTTATGAGAACAAATCCCAGGAAAGATCCCAATAATGTCGGCAATAGTCCACCCAATTGATCTTTTGAACCTTTTTAGCACTTTCACCAAACTCTCAACTTGTTGTTCATTCAGGTCTGATGCAATGATTACCGGCAAAGTGTCACCCTTCCCTAAGAATTCATACCTGAGATGAGGTGGGAGAGATTTTAGTTCTAACTTTGGAGCCTCCTCTATAGATGGTTTCGCGTGTGGAGACTCGTGATTCTTCATATCTAACTCATATTTCTTCGATTTAATCCGAACATCACCTCGATCAAGCGTCGCGACTAATGACTCATACTCTTCAATGCAATCGTTATCAAAATTCATTATCACTGCCGCTAATGTTTCTACACCTAGATGTTCTTTTATTTGTGTCTCAGGTGACTCACCAACGTTGTAGGATATAGAAGATACTGATTGGAGCTCACCACTCTGCCTCATGGACCTCCAAATGTTAAAGGTCACTACTTCATTGTTCAACCAAAATTTCATCTGCCCCTTTTCCATATCTACTAAGGCTCTTACCGTAGCAAGGAATGGCCTCCCAAGAATCATGGGCACTTCAAAATCGACATCACAATCAAGAATAACAAAATATGCCGGAAATATGAATGACTCCATTTTTACTAGCACATCGTGGAGTATCCCTATAGGCCTTTTTACTGATCGATTGGTCATCAGTAGCCGCATCACAGTGGGCTTGGGATCACCTAAACCCAACCTCTTGTAAATCGAGAGGGGCATGAGATTTATGCTTGCCCCCAGATCACATAATGCTTTCGCAAAATGTAATAGCCCGATTGTACAAGGAATAGTCAACGCTCCAGGATCTTCTTTCTTTTATACCAGAGATCTTGTAGCAATAGCACTACAATGCTGCATTATATCATAATCCTGAAAAGTGACCGATCTTTTCGCAGTTGTAATTTCCTTCTCGAACATAATTACCCTCACGGTTATAGTTACCATAGATACGACCTTCGTTACCCTTATTTTGGCACCAATTCTCCTTATTAGAGCCTTGGGCACTCGGTCGGAAACCCCCCACCTTCTTATTTACCGCATAGGAATCCTCCTCATAAAAGCACTCATCATTTGGTGGAGGTGGTTTTGACATGTAGTTGCATGCATTTATCTTTTCTTCACCCCAGTGACATGTTTTAATACCAACCCAAGCTCAGTTCTCATCTGAGCCATCCCTTCACGAATTTCATCTGTGGCCGGGTTGTGAGTGGATTGCACTGCAAAGGTATTTCTCCCTGTATCTTACTTCCTAGTAATCCAAGCTTTATTGTTCCGGAAGATGTTTTCTAACTTTTCACCAATTTCAGCATAAGGACACTCCCCATAAGAACCACCCGCTATAGTATCAAACACCGCTTTAATATTATCATCCTGTCCCTGATAGAAGTATTCCTTTAGTGACTCATCATCTGTGCGGTGATTGGGTACGCCTCTCAAAAACAAGGTTAATCTATCCCAAGAACTACTAAGTGACTCTCCTGGTAGTGCCACAAAGTTGTTCAGTCAGTCTTTGTGGTTTAGTTTCTTGGAGACCGGGTAGTAGCATGCTAAGAAAACTTTCCTTAGTTGGTTCCAAGTAAAAATTGAGTTGTAAGGAAGCTCAGTTAACCAAATAGAGACCTCTCCCGTCAGTGAGAGAGGAAACACTCTCATCCCTATAACATCCAAGCCCAATTCAGGCCTCCCTACACATCTTTTACACACTGCCCTTACTCTAACTATATGGGCATGTGGATCCTCATAAGGTAGCCCTGAAAAAACAAACCTCTGGCAATGAGCATTTTCATCAGGCTACTAGTTACCACAAAGGTGTGGCCTGGTGGTAGAGGGGGCAAGACAAGTGGCCCATCGGAGTCTACTATATTGTCATAGCCACTGTAGTGTTCTTAGGGACGTGGAGCGGGGTTCTGTCCCCTCTATTGGTTCTCACCCGAAGCATTGGGTATCAACTTAACATGAACATCAACCGTAGCTGGGATGTTTTTGTTTTGGATCACAATCATTAGTACCCAAGTTTCGATTCATGTAGCGTAGTGTAAACTCTAATTCGTGATCGTAGGGAAACAGGTATTCTCTTCCTCTCCGTGTATTTGGCATACAAGGAAGACGGTTCTTCAATAATTAAAAATAACAAAACAAAGTAAAATCAAGAAAATATTGACTAAACTATAGTAATAAGTTTAGGTTAATCTAAAAGCTACTATCCCTGGCAGCGGCGCCAAAATTTGATACGCTCAAACTTACTTCTCAAATAAGAAGTAAAGCGGTCGTATCAAGTAAAGAACACAACTAATGAGGTTAGGATCGTTCCCACGAGGAAAATATTTCAAACTTAACTTCAATCTATTATTACTACTATTTATTTATTTATTTCCTTGGAATGAAAAGACAATGAAAGGGTTTTTTTTTACTTCTAAATGAATTAAAATAACTACCTAAATTAAAGGAGACAACTTACAGCTTCAAATGTTAGAGTTTAATCATTTAATAAAGGGAACTAGGGTTTACGTGTTCCCCACAGGTTCATAACTGGATAACCCTAACTATAACAATTCTTTCCTAGTATCTTGCACGCAAAGTGATAAGTTATGTATTTCTAAATCATTGGTGCGGCATCTAGAAAATTTCACTCCGCACCTTGGTTTGGCTACGTGTGTTGCTATACTAACCCTTATCTTTACCTCATATAAAGCATCGTATTAGATATTTGACTAAGTTATTACCTCGTACCAATCAATACTAGCCTATTAGATAGTATACACTAAATCTATGTTGATAATTCTTTTCCTATTATCTACCTCCTTGGTCCGACAAGTAGCATTAAGGCGAGTTCTAACGTTGGCCATCCGTTAACAAGACTTCTAAGCGAAATAATTATCAATACATGCAAGGCACTATTTAAAATTGTTATTTAGTTAGGTTTTACCTCATTGTTTGCCTATGGTTCCCACAATCCTAGTTATGGAGTTAATTTTACCCATAGTCATAATCACAATATTCAAACATGTAATATAAGAATTCATGCACTTACTTCTATTAGAAAGAATAAAATCCAAAAGTTCACTTGATTAATCAACAAAATCCACCAACAGTCAATTACTGAAATTAATTGAAGACTAAAGATTCTCCAAATGTGTAATAATAGTCACCAAGTCTAATCCACAAAAGAAGCTCAATAACCAAGAGTCTAACTCCAAAAACAAGGTTTTTCGAACTATTTATAAAAAAAAACCTAATTAAATAAGGACTCTATTTGCTTGAAATCTGTCAGAATGCGGCTGGGTCGACGGACCTCGCGACGGATCATCATGGTCACGACGGGACGTCATGGACTCTGTCATCCCATAGTTATAAAATTTCTTCTGCTGCTCTCTTCATTACTCTCGACGACACGTATGACGGATCATCACAGGCACAACGGTCCATCGGGGTTCTCCGTTCCATAAAACTTGAACTCTTGGAATTCAGGTACTGGGACTACTTTTCTTATCTTCATGACGAACCAGCAGGACGGACCGTCATGGCTATGACGGTCCGTCACACACTCCGTAACCCCACACTTGGTCATACTTCCTCATCTTCCTTCAGCAACTTTACTACGATGCCACCTACGGACCGTCACAAGCTCCGTCGGTTATAATTTTCTGTTTTTGTTGCTCAAAAACCTCCCCATTCATCTTTTAGACAGATTTCCTACAAATAAAGAGAGACTTACATAAAAAGTAGTACAAAAAGGCTTTTGGACACACTAAACTTAGGGAAAAAGTATTTAAAAATACCTTGAAACCACGGTATATCACCCACCGCAGTAGACACTATAAAATGTTCATGCAAAATATCGGGTAAAATATCAAACTTTTTGGCTACTGGAGGTGTAACAAATGATAAAGTCGCACTCGGATAAAGTAAGGCATATACATCAATAGAGAAAACTTTTGACATACAGGTCACCACGTCGGGAGAAGTCTATTTCTCACCCCTAGAGCGGAGACCATAGAAGTGGTTCTTCTTGGGAGCATCCCTAGAACTACTTGCTTGAGTTTGAACGACCCTCTTTTGACCATTTAAGTTTGGACAATATCTCATAGTGTGACCACTCTTTCCATAACAAAAGCAATTAAAGGTTCCTACCAAGCACTCACCAAGATGACCCTTTCCACACTTAGCACATGTAGGCTTCTCATTTAGTGAGTTTCCACTCCTTTCCTTTTTAGTTCTCAATTTATTTCCCTTGTCATCGCGATCCTTCGGTACATGGATGGAACTTGATTAGAAAACCATTTCTAAAATCTAGGCTTGTCTTGTATTTTAAGCCTAATCATTGAAGAACTTCCATCAAATGATCTTGCTCTCTTAGAATCTCTACTCTTTCTCTTTTCCCTTGCCTCCTCAACCCTTCTTGCATGCACCATAAGACGGTAAATGTTCATATTTTCATGTAGCATGGAAAAATGGCTCTGCTCTTGTAAGTCCTCTGACACCCCTTTCACAAAACGACTCATCTTATTTGATCTCTAGAATCGGCAACCAAAGAAGCAGCATATTTGGACAATTTAATGAATTTGAAAGATTATTCATGGACACTCCTACCTCCTTGTAGGATGTTTATGAACTCCACCACTTTTTCCTCCCTCATATCCCTAGGAAAGAACCAATCTAGAAAAGCCATCTGAAAGATCTCCCAAGTCAACGAACCACCTCTGAATGGCCTATTATCCATGTATTGCACATACCATGCTTGTGCCACGTCCTTTAGTTGATAAGTAGCCTACTCGGCCTTCTAACTTGTGGACAACCTCATAGCCTGAAGTATTTTAAAGACTTTATAGGTGAATTCTTGTGGGTCTTCATCAACCTTAAACCCGTAAAAATTAGGAGGGTTCATCCTAGTGAAGTCACTTTGATGGGAAGTTGTAGTAGTAACTTGTTGATGGGGACGGGACACAACCTCCCGATTTGCTTGAGACTTCATAGCTTGGGCTTCTGTTGTGGCCACTTGTGCTTGAGTTGTGATAGCATGGGACTTTTGAAAAAGAGCGGTTCTTATATTTTCATCCATCATAGGAGGAGGATTAACCGGATCTTGGTCAACACTAACATCTTCTTAAAGTGGAGGAACTTTCTCACCATGGGGAGGAGCTCTCGCATTTCCAATTTCCTCTTCAAGTCTTCAAACCGCATTCCTTTTAGTGTTCATGCCTCATATAAGGACAACAATAAGATTAGGTGCAAAAGAACACCATAAGTATACTATAACGGAATGATATAGGATTTCCAAGAAAGAGAGTGATTCCTAAGCATCTTATAGGTTCCTACTCATAAGTGTGGCGCGCTTCACAATTATTAATATAAACCTACATAGACGTGGTAGAGAGAGAGAAATAACTAAACGACATTCAATCTGGCTCTGATACCAAGTTTGTCACATGCGGTTTTACCCCCTAGACATAACCGGCGGCGGCGGCCTTTTTAAGGACTAAGACTAGACTCTTAGTCTCATGTCATTCCATTCATAGGTTGAAGAGTAAGAATTCAAAACTTCCATTACATCTACTTGGAGGTTTACATACACTTCTACATACACATAATGTATAGTCGTATCGAGTATACATAGACCCTTCGTATAGGAAGGTTACATAGCCTTCTACTTTTATTACATATATATATAAGATAGAAATATAGTCTCAAATATTGTCTCATCTCATACCGTCTAAACGATTATCACAATATGGTCATATCACTACATCAAATGTAAAGAATCTACTTATAGGCTTATACAAGTCGTACACAATGAAAATGAAATGAACATAAAAGAGTCTTAAACTCATAACAAAAAAACTTCATAGGCAAGATATTGGCATTGCCCTCGGAAAGTGAGGACCTATCCCACTTTGATGATATGGAATATTCAAGCCTTCTTCAAGTCGTTCTGAATGAACCTTCAACGATCGAACCTAAAATGTTTGGGAAAAGGGAAGAAAAAGAGGTTAGTACTCCACATATACTTAGTATGAGACCATATGCACATATAAGAGCAAAATATGCTAAAAAGGGAGTTTTAGTCGAAAATTAACCTTTTACCCTTTTAGAAGTCTAATGTAGAGTGAATCAAGTCATATCAACTAACCAAACATGCTTACTAACTCAAACGCGTAATATGTATTCCAAAATACTTGAAACCTTGATTTACTACAACTCTATCATCAAGGAATAATATCACAAGATTTAATATAAGTTAATCATATCATAATAAGCAAGACAACTACTCAGGAATCCTCATAAAATCAACAAGTACAATGACCAAGAAAAGCCCCATAACCTTTCTCAACGAAGTAGACTTAACAAGAAAACATAACCAATGTTCAACTTTAACAATATAATCCAACTACTTATATAAAAAGGATAATCATCATCATATAGTCATTTACATTGTAGCATCAACATATTATCATCATATATATCATCATTATATACATACACAATATCAACTTCCTAAATCTTCTATCAAGGTTAACTAGTACAAGGCATAAGTAGAGTGATATACCCTTACCTAGGCTAAGTTAAACCTCTCAAGTCACCTTAGTTAGTTTATACTTCATTACTTTATTTTAATTTAGGGACACTTGCCTTAACCGACATAGACCACATGAGATAAGTGTAGAATCTGGTCTTGTAAAACCTTACACTATTGCAAGGTGGTCTACCGGACAAAGTGGAGTGAAACATAAACGTAGCTTTCTAGGTGGATCCACTAGCTAGTCTTCCGATGGGGGCAACATAGTTCAAGAAGTATGAGATGGTATGTTCCCTCTAGATACCACTTGGTAGTTGGGGCCTCCTCTCATGGAAATCTATTCTTTGAGTATTCGTCTTTGGAAAGTCAACATCTCATGTAGAACTATAGGAGAATATTCCTCTTTGGGACGTCATAACCTACCATTGTCAAGTTCACTCGGTTCTAAGCTAAGTCTCTTTATTGAAATGTCTTTAAACCTTTGATTATTAATCATAGCTAGTTTAGGCAATAGGGTCTACCCCTTGTATAATCACCATCATCAATAGCTCAATAAGAATTTCATGAGTATAGTCCTTTCATCACAATTCATATAAGTGAGGTTAACACATTAGCGTTTCATAGAATATCAAGGCACATTGAAGTTATAACCATCCTCATATCACATACACCTTAATCAACCTCACAATATAGTCAAGAAATTTCAATTCAACATCATACAACCATATCTTCCTAATATATGTCATACTCCAACGTAACATCATGACTTAACTACAATTAATCACAATTTAAAGTAAAGATAGAGATTTCAAGATTTACCAAGTCTCCCTCATAGTTCATAATTTAGGCCTTACCCTAAAACCTCAATTTGATCCAATTTAGATATTCAAAATCATAATTAAATAACAACATGATGACAATACTAGAAAAGTACTACACCATAATTCAATACCAAATTCATGCTTAATACAAGCTTACTTAGGCCAAGTTCCATAACCTAGATTACTTCTTAATATTAGCATGAAAGGCTACTATTCGATCCAATTAGTTAAGGATATGTGTAACAACATCATCTAATAGTGATTTAACCCATAATAAAGACAATTGAATCAATCACAACCCAATTTATATCAAGATCTAACTTACGGTTAAGGGTAAGGATCATAATCTTCAAATTGAACCAAAAAATCACAATTCATCATAATCAAGTTAAATTAAATGTTAATAAATCCATTATATCCTAAATAAATTATAAACAACTCAGTTCACAACATCAATTTCGTAATTGGTTGAAACCCACATAAAAACACAACTTTTGAAATCCATTTTTAAGGAACCCTTTGAGGAAAGAGTCTCAAAGGTGAATTCGATCCCTTGCCTTAAAATTTGATGAAGAATTTATAGTGAATTCGTCCCTTTGCATCCGCCAAAACCTTTTCCTTGCTAGTCTTCAATGGTGAGTTCAAGTAGACAGAGAAAGAAGAGAGAAGGTAGAGAGTTTATTTTGTGAGTTGTGTTTAGATTAATGATGGGTAGGGGTATTTATATTTTGAGTCAAATTAGTTAATTAGTCTGACCTTTATCCCTTACTAACCACTAAACCATCTAATTAATTAAATAAACTGAATTAAAAACGTGCAGCAACTCAAGACCCTCACAGCCTTAACCCTGTTGACGGGCCGTCTGTGAGTCGATGGGCTGGCCTCCCCTCTGTCTTGCGCTCCGTAGGTAAGTTCAAAGACTGTGCAGGCGAGGGGCTTCCTCTAATTGTCTATTTGTGGAACGATAGTGGATCGACGCCCCGTCAATCCACACACAGGTTGTCCCTTGTCCAGTCGATGCACATTGACAGGCAGTGTTGCCTCAAAATGAAAGGGTCCTCTTCAAGGGCCCTTGGTTGGTCATTGGGGAGTCGTACCCTGATGTTTCAACCATGAAACAACTTAAAATCCTATTATCTACCCTTTCACCATTTTTTGTAGATTTCCATCTTTTAAAATCTAGTCAAATAGGCTAAGGCACGCTAGTACCCTTTTTAACAAACTTCCGGACTTCATGGACGTTCTTGGACGTTTTGGTTCTTGAACTTCATAAATGATATACATTAATTAAAATGGACTTAAAACAGTAATTTGACCTTGTGACACCTATGTTAGGATTTACGACACATCTTGGATTTCAAAGGTGTTACTTTTATGTCGGCCTTGGCCTCCCATGTTGCCAATTTAACTTGGTGGTTTCTCCATAACACATTTATGAAGGCCACCTCCTTGTTCCTCAACTTCTTATCTTTCCTATCAAGGATATCCACTGGAACCTCCTCATAGGATAGGCTCTCATCCACACCTAACCCTTCAATAGGAAGTATGAATACGAGATAACCAATTCACTTCTTAAGTATGGAGACATGGAATACCAGATGAACCGAACCTAGTTCACTAGGTAGTCTCAATTCATATGCATACTTTCCGACCCTTTGCAAAACCTCATAGGGACCCACATACGGGGACTTAACTTCCCCTTTTTGTCATATCTCATCACCCTTTCATAGGTAAAATCTTAAAATACCCATATCACCTACTTCAAATTCAAGATCACTTTTTGTATTGTCAGCATAGGATTTTTGCCGACTACATGTTGTGTTCAGCCTATCCGTTAGAACACATACCTTCTCCAAAAGCATAATAGATTATTTAAAGACCAAGGATTTAAGATTAGCCATCCTCAAACCACTAGATCAGAGACCTATGTCTCCTACCATATAGTACTTCAACTGTAGCCATTGAAATACTAGAATGGTAGTTATTATTATAGGAGAGCTCAATCAAGGACAAGTGATTGTCCCAGTTCCCTTTGAATCCAATCACTATTAATATGTCTTCTAGGGTTTGAATAGTACACTCCTCTTGACCATCCATTTGGGAATGAAAAACGGTGCTAAGCTTTACTTGTGTACCCAAACCTTTTTTAAAAGATCTCCAAAAACGAGAAGTGAATTGAGTACCTCTAACTAATATGATGGATAACAGAATACCATGAAGACTCGTTGATCCTTTCATAATCCTCTATCGTATAAGTAGATTTAAGGGGAATAAAGTAAGCGAACATCATAAATTTATCCACTATCACCGAAATTGAGTCATTCTGCCTTTGGGTTCGAGGCAATCGAGCAACAAAGTCCATGTTAATTTACTCCCACTTCCAAGTAGGAACACCCATTTCTTGGACTAGTCCACAAGACTTTAGATGCTCGACTTTTAGTTGTTGAAAATTTGGACACTTGGATATAAACTCGGCTATGTCCCTTTATAAGTCATCCCACAACTATACCTTTCTAAGATCACTGTACATTTTTGTGGAACCTGAATGAATAGAATAGCGGGAACCATGGGATTATTTTAAATCCCAATTCCTCAAACAATCAACATCCGTTACACATAATTTATTTTGGTTCATTAGCACACCAACCATATTGGGAGAATGACTCGTTGAACTTGCTAAGTACTGATTCCTTCGAATCCATCAATAGCTGATCAAGATGTGGTTTGGACGCCATCTCAACCACTAAGGATAACTCAGAGTTAATATGAACCGCAAAACCACCATTTGCGGAATCTTCCAAAAGAACACCCACTCTAGCCAACCTAAAAAAAATCTTTCACTAGGTCTTTTTTGCCTTCTTCAATAGGAGACACACTACCCATGGTCATACGACTTAAAGCATCCACTACCACATTAGCTTTGTTGGGGTGGTAGAGAACCCTCATGTCATAATTTTCAACAATTCTAACTATCTTGGAGATTCAACTCCTTCTGGGTAAATACATATTGAAAACTCTTATGGTCGGTATAAACATCCCCATGAACAACATATAAGTAATGCCTCCATATTTTAAAAGCAAATACCATGACAGCCAATTCAAGGTCATGGGTTGGATAATTCTTCTTATGGACCTAGAGCTTTCTAGAGGCATAGGCTACTAGATTCCCATTTTGCATAAGATCACACCCCAAACCCACTCGGGATGCATCATAATATACCACAAAACCCTTGGTACCCTTCGATGATGTTAACATTCAAGAGGAGGTAAGGTTATCTTTCAAAATTTTGAATCTTCTTTCACATGTCTCTGGCCACTAAAATTTCACACTCTTTTGGGTCTAGGTAGTCAAGGAGAAGCAATGGATGCAGAATGATCCACAAACCTCCTATGAAACCCGACTAAACCTAGGAAACTTCTTATGTCGATTGGAGTCAATGGTCTAAGCAAATTCTTAACCACCTTTGTTTTCTTTGGATTGCCCTCTATACCCTCACTTGATATCATTTACCAATAAATTCCACCTATCTAAACCAAAACTCACACTTGTTATACTTGGCAAATAGTTGGTGTTCCATAAGGACATGCAACACCACTCTCAAATGACCCATGTGTTCACCCTCATTCTTTGAATATACAAAGGTATCGTCAATGAAGACAATGGCAAAGGAATCTAACTAATTTCTAAATACCCTATTCATTAGGTTCACAAAAATTTTCAGGACATTAATGAGACGAAAGTACATTACTAGGAACTCATAGTGAACATACCTAGTTTTAAATGTCGTTTTAGGTTTATCCTTACCTTGCACCCTAAGCTGGTGATACCCTGATCTCAAGTCACTCTTAGAAAAGTATCTAGACCGTTGGAGTTGATCAAACAAGTCGTCGATCCGAGGGAGAGGAACTTTTTCTTACTGGTGACTTTATTTAGTTAACGATAATAAATGCACATCCTAATATGAAACCCTTATCTATAGGTTTTTGAGTTTAAGATGTAGGTCTTTCACTTCCTCCATAGCCATCCGGTAAGGAGGGATAGAAATACAATTTGTATCCGGTAACAAGTCAATTTCCCATTCTAGAGGAATTTCGGGCAAGTCACTAGGAAAGACTTCCTGAAAGTCCATCACAATAGGGACCGACCCTATTGGAGGAATACCGAAATCAAGATCTTTGAATCTTACAATATGATAACGACACCCTTTATCGATCATTCTACAAGTTTTAAACAAGAAATGATATGACCTCTAGGAATTGAGTTACCCCTTTCCACTCTAATAAGGGTACATTAGGAAAATTGAACTTAAACACTCTTGTTCGACAATTAATGGAATAAAACAAGCATGCAACAAATCCATTACAAAAATAACATCAAAATAAACCATATAAAGCTTTACCAAATCCACCCATGTAAATCTATTGGGCAAATATATGGAAAACTCATAAAGACTCTTCTAGACACAACGTAGTCACCCAACCGGGGTTGTAACCGAAAATGGTTCAATCAAAATATTAGGTAGAACATCAAACTTTTTAGCTACTAGGGGAGTTACAGATTACATGGTAGCACCGGGATCAAGTAAAGCAAAAACATTAATAGAGAAGACTTGTAACATACCGGTGACCACATCAAGGGACTCCTCTTTCTCACCCCTAGAGCGGAGACCATAAAACTGGTTACTCTTTGGAGCTTCCGAACTAATAGAACTTGATTGATATTGACCACTCACCTTCTCTTGACTCTATTTTATTGCAATTTCTGACCTTGTGGTCACTTTTGCAACACCCGAAGAAATTCTATGTCCTAACTAGACACTCACTCAATTCTTCTTACCACACTTGGAATAATTTTGTTTCTTTATTGGTGAATTTCCACTTCTTCCTTTGGGAGACCCACGGTTAGGCACTCTATCATTTCTAGTATTGAGAAAGTTGGAAGGAACTTGGTTTGAAAACCTCTTCTCGAACCTAGGCTTGTCTTGAATATCAAGCTCACCCTTGGAAGTACCTCCTTCATAAGACTTCACCCTCTTAATCTCTTTATTCTTTCTCTGGAGTATAATCTCTTCACTTGTTGTGCAGGAACCATCAACCTAGATATATCCATGTTATCATGGAGCATATCCAAATGCCACCTTTCAACCCAATCAATGGACACTCCCGTGATAAATTTACTCATCTCATCCCTTGGGTTAGACACCAAGGAAGGAACATACTTGTACAATTTAGTGAACTTCAAGGAGTACTCTTGCACACTCATACCTCCTTGACGAAGGTTGATGAATTCTTCCACTTTTGCCTCCTTTTTCTCCCTAGGAAAGAAACAATTAAGAAAATCCCTTCTAAACACCTCTGAAGTGATAGGACCCTCTCTCAAGTCCCTATTATCTCACCATTGGGTGTACCATGTTTGAGATACGTCCTTGAGTTGATAAGAAGCTAGCTCGACCTTTTAATTTAAAGTCAACCCCATAGCATAGAGAATATTGTAAACCTCATCAATGAAGTCTTGGGAATATTTTCGATCCATAGAACATAGGAGTGTTCATCCTCATGAAATCCCTCAAGCGGGAAGCCGTAGTACTAGAATTTGGTTGAACAAGAGGTCCAACCTCCTGATTGGGTTGAGCCATCATGGCTTGAGCTTGAAAAGCTACCTCTTCAGCTTGGGTATTTATGTCTTGTTCCAATTTCAAAAATACCAAACTTATCTCTCCATCCGTCATAGGTGGAGGATGACTGCACCTTTGAATTGTGGAGGCACTTGATTTCCTTTTGGAGGGGCTTGGTTATCTTGGGGAGGAACTCCCGCATTAGCCAAATTTTCCTCCACTCTTGTTGTCGCTATACGTCTAATAGTCATATCTTATATAAACAAAAAAAAAAGATTAAAAAAAATAGGGACACAGATTGTTACCACTCATAAGGCGTGACTTTCAAGATTACCAATAAATTAGAATTCCTAAGCATCACATAGCCTCTCATTCGTAAGTGTGGCTTGCATCACACCCATAAACAAGATTCTAGGTAGAGATGGTTAAGTGATACATCAATCCTAATATTTATTTAACCTCATAATTTGATACCATGTATTTTACAATCGGGAAGCACCCCCTAGACGTAACTGGCGTCGTTGTCCTCGGAGAGGACTAAGACTACCTTCTTAGCATTCGCCATAACACCACATAGTTTAAAAATGCGAAAAAATTAAAACTTATCATACATATATCTATATATTGAGGTTTACATAGACCTACCATATACTACATATGAAGTTTACATAGACTCCTCACATAGGAAGCTTACATAGACTTCTTGATTAGGAAATGCGCATAACATAGGAAAGTGTTACGCCCTAAAAATGGAATAGGTAAAACTAGAGCTTCACATGTGTTTCATGAGTTAATAATATATTAAGATAGTTTATTTTATCATTATAAGTCAGTTCATAAAATTTGGGAGCAATTGGAAGTCAAATGCCCAAGACGTCCAAAAACTAGTCGAAGTTGAATTACTGTGTCATAGTATTTTCTAGTGAAGTATCAGGGGATGGTTTAAGATTGAAATTGATTTTCAATGGTCCCAATGCGTATAGGCATGTACCAAGTGTCAAAATATCCGATTACGAATCCTCGGGGACCACCCAAAGGGCCCACAAGGAGGACCCAAGCATGGGTCAACATGCTACCCAAGGCAGCGTGCAGGGGAAGGATCTGAAGCCCCACCTTGCATGCTCCCTTGAGTTTTTGAGAGGCATGAATCAGGAGCTTGCCTCGCCACGCGCAGCCAGTCCTAGATTTTGCCGCGATGTTTTTAAGTAAAATTTCAAGTTGGAAAAGGGTCCAAATGGTGTGGGGGTCTTTTGGGAACTATGGGGATCATTTTTGGACTGCTTTAGGTAATTTTAAACCTCATTTCACCCATTATTTTCAACCCTAAAGATCAAATCAAATTTCTCCAAAAACCTTTTCTCCAAAAAAACTCCATTTTCAAGAAGCTTCAAGCTCCAAGGAAGAGGACAAAGTTCTTCACGTTTTCTTCACCAAATTTCGTTGGTTTCTTCATTTTAAGGTATGGTAGTCATCCTTGAACCTTCTTTCATTCAAGTAGCTCTGTCAAAGAAATTTCAAAAAGGATTTCAAACTTCAAACTTCTTTATTCCTTGACACTAAGTATGGGTCTTTGGATGAAAATGTTTTATTGATTAAAGGTAAAAGGGTCAAATATGCCCCTAATCTATTCAAAAAGTTATATATATACCCTCCGTTAAAAGTTTGGTCACTCATGCCCTCGCCGTCCAACTTTTGATCCAAATATGCCCTTATGGGCGTTAGTTGTCATGTTGTACATATCCAACTCATTTTTCATTTCTTTAAATGCCATATGGAATTGCCATGTAATTTTGACCTTAACACATGACATTTATATGAAAATGGAAAGTTATTCGAACTCATAAACACCTAATCAGGCCCATAAATCAACCCCCTTTTAAATAAATTATCTGTCGATTTTCAACAATTTTATTTAACTTTTATTTTTTTCATAAATTCTAAATATGAGTAATTAATTAATAAAATAGGAAGAATATGAAAAAGATATAAAATTAACTCCAAAAATTCACAAATAATTATAGTAACCTTAATTCAATTTAAACACTTTTTTTACAATTTTTTTTTCTCGATAAATCCCGAAAATGAGTAATTGATTGATAAAAATATGAAAAAAATATATGAAATTAATGCCAAAAATTAAAAAATAAATATAGTAACCCTAAATTCAACAATTTCAACATTTTTTTAATTTATAATTTTTTCGACAAATCTCAAAAAAATGAGTTTATTAACAAAAAAATATGAAAAAATATAAAAATTATGCAAATAATTCACAAATAAAAAATAGGAAATATTAAAAAAATATTAAATAAAATAAATTTTCAATTTATTGAATTTAAGGTTACTATATTTTTTGTGAATTTTGACGCAAATTATTTTATTTTGTTTTCATATTTTTCTCTTTTTTATTAAAAAATTACTCATTTTCGGGATTTATCAAAAAAAATAAAAATAATTGTAGAATGAAATGGTACTATATTTATTTGTGAACATTTATCGTTAATTTATATTTATTTCATGCTTTTCATATTTTTTATTAATCAATTACTCATTTTCGAGATTCACTGAAAAAATAATTTTTTTCAAACAAAATACTAAAATGTTAGATTTAAGGTTACTATATTTATTTGTGAATTTTTGGCATTAATTTTATATTATTTTTTCATATTTTCCATATTTTAAATTAATCAATTACTCATTTTCGGGATTTACAGAAAAATAAAAATTAGAGAAAATTATTAAAAGTGGGTCGGATAGTGAATTTAAAAGGAGTTGATTTATGAGTCGGATTAGGTGTTTATGAGT
Source organism: Solanum peruvianum (assembly GCA_027705065.1). Taxonomy (NCBI): domain Eukaryota; kingdom Viridiplantae; phylum Streptophyta; class Magnoliopsida; order Solanales; family Solanaceae; genus Solanum; species Solanum peruvianum. The sequence goes on along the minus strand of JAKWJD010001766.1, from coordinate 20,023,314 downwards.
CCGAATATCTTTCCCTTTTCATATAAATGACATGTGGTAATGTCAAAATGACATGAAAATTCCATGTGGCATTTAAAGAAATTAAAAAATGAGTTGGATATGTCCAACATGGCAACTAACGCCCAAAAGGGCATATTTTAACCAAAAATTGGACGGTGAGGGCATGAGTGAACCAAACTTTAAATGGAGGGTATATCTAGACCTTTTCAAATAGTTTAGGGACATAGGACCCTTTTTCCTTGATTAAAATGAGTTGTTCATAGCTTTAAATGATGATTTTAATGTCAAAACCCCAATGGAGTCGTGTCTATTCTTTTTTATCAACTTTTGGCTTATGAAATGGGTTCAATGAGCATGAATACATAATGTTACAGTTATTGTTTCTTGGTGGTTTTATTGAGTTTTAGCTACTTCTCTAAGGGCTATTTTAGTATGGATTATTGTATAAAATGTGAATAGGATGAAGGGTAAGTTGTTCTACCTTGGTTAAGTTTTGTTGAATCAATTCTTTAGTGGCATGGTACACCTTTCGTGGCAGTGTTTACTTGAATTATATGACGTTATATGTGTATTGTGACAATGGCCTTAAAGGCATGATATCTGAAGTGAAGTGAAAGTTTTGATATTTATATGTATGGTATGTGTTAGAAGGTTAATATAATTATCTTTAAGGTTTTATGTCTTAACGAAGTATGTATTTGAGATGTTAAGTATGATAATGTGTGAATTATGATTAATGTGAGTTTGAGCGTGTCTAGAAGTCAATGTTATGAATAATAGTCATTATGTGAAAGATGTGCTCACAAGTTCACACACACACTTGAATGCATGAACGAAGTCAATGATTGAAAATGGGGGATTGTAGGGTGGACACTCTTCGTGAGTAGATATAAAGTGTGTAGACCATCCCTACTATTCCTAAGTACGAAAAAGGGGATTTTGGGGTGAACACTCTTTGTGAGTAGAGAAGAAGTGCTTAGTGGCAATCTCACTATTCCCAATAAAATTTCAATATAGGTTGGATGTTAGATACCCTTCGTGAGTTGAGATGAGGTGTTCAATAGGTATATCCTAATCTATAGTCAATGAATGTTTAAGACTCCATGGGGGAGTTATGCTTAGCACCGAGAGGATTTGAAGAATAGGTGGATACACTTCGTGAGAAGAGATATAGTATCCAATGTACCTCTTGAGATGGGTGCTCCTCATTAGTAGAGAGTGAGTTACTTAGTAGTAATCTCTTTATCCCTTATCTATACGCCCGCGTACGTGTATATATTGGAGACCATGTCAAGGCTAAAGAATATAACCCTACCTTAGGCAAGTAGGGATCGCTCATCTGACAAGGGTAGTACTGAGATTCCATGTCAAGCTCTCATGGTCTATGTCGGTTAAAGTTATCCCCCACAAAAAAATGTAAAGAACTAATTCTTCTTAAGGGTTTAGTACTTAGGGTACGTGGTAAAATTGGATGCTACTTATACATTGCACAAGTAGACATTTTGAGGGAGTCTTGGTGTGTCATTATGTGAAATGTTTGAATGCGTCATGATGTGATGTAAAAGAAAGTAATATGACTTTATGTCTAATGTTCAGAAAGCATGTTAAAGTTATGTCTTTTTGATGGAACTTATGAATGATGAATGTAATATATCGAATCTCATGGAATCTTCAAGGAGCACATAGTGGGGGTAGTTTTATGGGATGTTACTCTAACATTGCACTTTGTGTGACTTGTAATTCCACTTCAGAGGGGGGGTATTTATGTGAAGTTCTTAAATACAAGTATGTTTGTCTTGTGTCGTTAGTATGGAGTGTTGATTTGTTAAATGTAATGAAGTATGCTTGTCCTTAAGTAGATTGAAGGATCTATTTCGTAAGTATTGGGTACGTTGTATGGGAAATCTCCTTATGACATACCTAAGGGAACCTTAGTACACCTTAGGATAGGAATAGTTCATGTGATATTTTTGGTTCACTGCAAGTATGTTCTTATGTTAAGAAAAATGGAAGTTTCACCTTATGTATTAAATGATGATCATATGATGTCTTCTAACTAAATTTATAAAGGGTTTTATCAAAATAGTAGGACTTGTATGTTTCTTCTAAATCATCCCTTTTTGCATGATTTTGCCTATGTCATACTTAGTACAATGTTTGTACTAACTTCATACTTTTCTATACTTTATAAGTATAGGTTGGCGGCAAGTTGAAGGTTAGAAGGCAATCTTAGGAATCGACACTGTCAAAACTAAGTATGTCCTCATATATTCGCAGGCATAGTCTATGTTTCTTTAGCTTCTTCTTTAAAGACTTGTTATGACTTATTATATATTTGTTTCATTGTAAATGGTCGTGTCCCTATGATATTCTAGATGTGTCTTTAATATTAGCTTATGACAACGAGACTTACTTCTAAGTATTTTATAAAAGAAGTTTCTTATTATTATTGTTGTGAAAAGTTTTAATTTCCGCACTACTTTTCATGTCTTATGCAATGAAGGATAGCTAAGGGTCTTGTGAAAGACCTTCGAAAGGTCGAGCATGCCTTGTTCTAACTGAAGAGTACTCCTTTATTCTAAAGTGTACTTGCAGGTCGAAACAAAGACTAACTGATTGTATATTATAATCATTATCTCATTTTGAAATGCATGAGAACTTCCTTTCATAGCAATCCTCATATGTGATATTAACACATTATCATCATCATGTCATAGTAAGGCACATAAGTGATTTACAATCATCCTTATATCATTACACCTTAACGATAATATCATAATCCATATAATCAAGACATTTCAATTACATTCATCATACCATCATATATATAATCTAATCGCAATTAATACTTCAATTGAACGTCATCATCAAGTACAAGCCATCACAATTGACGTAAGGATTCAAGATCATAAGTCTTACCAATTCACCTCACAAGCCTTCTTCTATGTTCTTACCATCAACCAAACATATTCATCTAATAATAGTGTTAATAAAATCATAAAATAGTAATTAACACAAGAACTAAGTCAATTGCATCATAACTAACCAATTCAAATGAGACCCTGCGACGGTCAGAGACTCGTTTCCTGTACCCAATTTCAGAATTCCTAAGTATATTGAAATGAGACCCTGCGACGGTCCGTCGTGCCTGTGACGGTCCGTCGTGTGGTCCATTGCCTCAACCGGTTTTCCAGAAATAAAATCTGCTGCTCAAAACGACTAAACAGGTCGTTACAATAGATACCAATTTACCCATCGTTCGTCCCCGAACGATCAAAAGAAAGAAAAACAATGGCGAAAAGGAGTACCTGAATCTGTAAACAGATGTGGGTATTTTTCTTGCATATCTGCCTCCTTCTCCCACGTAGCCTCTTCAACCGATCGATTCTTCCATTGCACTTTGATTGATGCAATCTCTCTCGACCTCAACTTGCGAACTTCTCTATCTAATATAGCAACCGGTTCTTCCTCATAAGTCAAATTCTCATCAAGCAAAACTGAATCCCAACGGATAATGTAGTTTCCATCTCCATGGTATCTTTTCAACATGGACACATGAAATACCGGATGCACTCCGGACAGCCCTGGAGGCAAGGCTAATTCATAAGCCACCTCCCCTACTCGCTTAAGTACCTCAAATGGTCCAATATACCTTGGACTTAGCTTACCCCTTTTTCCAAACCGCATCACCCCTTTCATGGGTGAAACCTTTAACAAGACTTGTTCACCCTCCATGAACTCCAAGTCTCTAACCTTTCGGTCTGCATACTCCTTTTGCCTACTTTGCGCCGCTAGAAGCTTTTCTTGAATGCGCTTCACCTTATCTAACGAATCCCTCAAGAGATCAGTACCCCAAGGTCTAACCTCAAATGCATCGAACCAACCAATGGGAGATCTACACCTCCTCCCATACAATGCTTCAAATGGAGCCATAGCAATACTAGAGTGGTAGCTATTATTGTATGAAAACTCTGCCAAAGGTAAGAAACTATCTCAATGGCCACCAAACTCTATCACACATGCACGAAGCATATCCTCCAACACTTGAATCGTTCGCTCAGATTGACCATCGGTCTGAGGATGAAATGCAGTACTAAGGTCCAATCTAGTACCTAATTCAGCATGCAATGTCCTCCAAAACTTAGAAGTAAACTGCGTACCTCTATCTGATATGATGGAGAGTCGAACTCCATGCAACCGAACGATTTCTGAGATGTAGATTTTTGCTAGCTTCTCTGCATTGTAAGTCACCTTGACCGGAATGAAATGAGCGGACTTAGTTAACCTATCAACAATCACCCAAATAGTGTCGTACTTACCCAATGTTTTAGGAAGTCTGACCACGAAGTCCATCGCGATTCTCTCCCACTTCCATTCAGGAATGGGCATTCTTTGAAGTGTTCCTCCGGGCCTCTGGTGTTCATACTTTACTTGTTGACAATTTGGACATTTGGCAACAAACTCAACAATATCTCGTTTCATTCTACTCCACCAGAAGTGTTGCTTTAGGTCACGATACATCTTGGTTGCACCAGGATGTATAGAATATCCGGAACTATGAGCTTTTGTAAGAATAGTGGTGATCAAATCATCGATGCGGGGTACACATACCCTTCCCTTGATCCTCAAAACACCTTCCTCGTCGATTGTTGCTTCTTTAGCCTCTCCTTGCAACACTTCATCTCGAATCCGGATCAATTTCTCATCGCCAAACTGCTTTCCCTTAATCTTGTCAAGGAAGAAGGATCTTGCCTCCACACAAGATAACAGTCCTCCCTTCTCATTTATTTCTAACCTCATAAGGTCATTAGCCAAAATCTGCACTTCTCTAGCCAATTGGCGTCTAGAAGCTTGCAAGTGGGCTAGACTTCCCATGCTGCCCGCCTTTCTACTCAAAGCATCTGCCACAACGTTCGCCTTCCCCGGATGATACAAAATAGTGATGTCGTAGTCCTTCAGTAGTTCCATCCATCTCCTTTGTCTCAAGTTCAAATCTTTCTGAGTACACTTAACCCCATATAAATAGTGCCTCCATTGCTTTAGTGCAAACACTACCGCGGCCAACTCCAAATCATGGGTAGGATAGTTACGTTCATGCACCTTTAATTGCCTCGAAGCATAAGCAATCACGTTCTTCTCTTGCATTAGCACTGCACTCAAACCCAAATAGGATGCATCACAATAAACAATGAAGTTCTTACCCTCTACTGGCAAGGTAAGGATAGGTGCGGTAGTCATCAAAGTCTTGAGTTTCTGAAAGCTTTCCTCACACTCATCCGACCATACAAATGGAACATTTTGCTTAGTCAAGTTCGTCAGTTGGGAAGCAATAGAAGAGAATCCCTTGACAAATCGGCGGTAGTAGCTAGCTAACCCAACAAAACTCCGTATTTCTGACACATTAGTGGACCTTACCCAATTCTTCACTATCTCAATCTTAGATGGATCCACCATCACTCCATCCTTAGAAATCACGTGCCCCAAGAAGGACACCACATCTAGCCAAAACTCACACTTAGAGAATTTCGCATAAAGCTTCTTCTTCCTCAATAACTCTAACACCATTCTCAAATGCTCCTCATGTTCCTTCTTACTCTTGGAGTATATCAGTATATCATCGATAAACACGATCACGAAGAGGTCCAAATATGGCTTGAAAATCCCGTTCATCAAGCTCATGAAAGCAGCGGGGGCATTTGTAAGACCAAAGGACATCACTACAAATTCATAATGCCCATACGTAGTCTGAAAAGCGGTCTTTGGCACATCCGTTGCCCGTATTTTCAATTGATGATAACCGGATCTCAAGTCAATTTTAGAGAAGACACAAGCACCTTGTAACTGATCGAACAAGTCATTAATGCGAGGAATGGGATATTTGTTCTTGATAGTTACCTTGTTCAGTTGTCTATAGTCTATGCACATCCGAAAACTCCCATCCTTCTTCTTCACAAACAAAACCGGAGCACCCCAAGGAGATGCACTTGGTCTAATGAAGCCTTTGCTCAACAATTCTTGAAGTTGTGCCTTTAACTCTCTTAACTCCGCAGGAGCCATTCTATAAGGGGGTATAGAAATGGGGCGAGTACCCGGTTCAAGATCGATACAGAAGTCAATATCCCTATCTGGTGGCATACCAGGAAGATCTGCAGGGAACACATCCAAAAACTCACAGACTACAGAAACCGACTCAATCGAAGGTACTTGAGTAGTGTCATCCTTGAGATGTGCCAAGAAAGATAAACACCCTTTACTCACCATTTTCTTAGCACGAAGAAAGGAGATGATACGCACCGGATTGGAAGTGTAGTCACCCTCCCACACTAACGGATCTGCCCCAGGCTTGGCTAACGTCACAGTTTTAGCATTACAATCCAAAATTGCAAAATTCGGAGAAAGCCAAGTCATACCCAGAATTACATCAAAGTCACCCATTTCTAAAATAACCAAATCTACATAAGTGTTGCTCCCCACAAAATTCACCAAACAAGACCTATATACCTTTTCAACTATCACAGACTCACCCACCGGAGTAGAAACACGAATAGGCGTGTCAAGCAATTCACAATGTAAATTCAGACCATTAGCAAATGAGGAAGATACATAAGAAAATGTGGATCTAGGATCAAACAATACGGAAGCCATGCAATCACAAACCAGAAGATTACCTGTGATAACAGCATCAGATGTCTCCGCCTCCGATCTCCCAGGGAAAGCATAACAATGGGCCCTTTCGTTTGTTTGCCCGTTGCCCCTACCATGTTGTGATGCAGGGGCTCCAGTTTTCCCATCACCTCTGATGTTTTGGTGACCGCCATTACCTCGACCACCACGTCCTCCAGAAAAACGGCCTCTACCATGACCACCTCTACCTCTATCTATTGGGGGTCTACAACTCTGTTTTGGACAATATCTCTTAATATGTCCAATCTCCCCGCATCCATAGCACTCTCTGGATTCATGCATAGGTCTCTCAGAGAAGTGTTGACCGGTCTGAGGTGGACCCCCAACTACAGTCTGTAGTGAAGACTGAATTGGTCGACTTGAGTAACCTCCGGAGCTCTGTCCTCTAGAGTGAGAACCATTAAACTCACCTCCCCTTTGAAACCTTTTTGATGTCGATGTCGTGGTGAAGTCATCTGGCTTCACTCCTTCCACCTCTATCACAAAGTCTACCACCTCTTGGAAGGATGTTGCTGTAGCCGCTACCTGTAAGGCTGAAATCCGCAATTCTGACCTCAACCCCTTCACGAAACGGCGAATCCGTTCTTGTGGACTGAAACAAAGCTGGGTGGCATACCTGGATAATGCACGGAATTTGGCCTCATATGAGTTAACCGTCATCCTACCTTGCTCTAGACTCAAGAACTCATCCCTTTTTCTATCTCTCAAAGTCCTTGGGATATACTTTTCCATAAACAAGCTAGAGAATGATTCCCAAGTCATAGGTGGTGCCTCTGTTGGTTGACACTCAACATGTGACCGCCACCACATTTTGGCGTTCCCTTGAAACTGATAGCTCACGAACTCAACGCCAAACCGTTCTACTATACCCATCTTGTGTAGTAGCTCATGACAATCAACCAGAAAATCGTAGGCATCCTCTGATTCTGCGCCCTTAAAGACTGGAGGTTTCAATTTCAAAAACTTACTGAAAAGTTCGTGCTGATCATTTGTCATTATCGGTCCAGTAGTCAGACGTGGAAATGTGCCTATTCCCAATGATGCATCCATGCGGGGAGCCATAGTAGCCGCATGTCGTATCTCTGAAACCGGAGGTGTTGGTGCAGAAACCACTGGAGGTGCCTGACCCTGATCGGATAACCCGCTAAGATAAGAAAGTACCTGGTTGATCATCTCTGGGGTAGGTTGGGGTGGCATTTCCTCATTTTGCACTTGTTCATTCTCCCCTTCCTCACCCTCTCTTATCACCTCCTCGGTCGGTGGAGGAGTCACCGCCCTAGTATCAGATGGGCTAGGGGCTCGTCCTCTTCTTCTAGAGGACGTCCTCCCACGACCTCTTCCACGGCCTCTTGCCGCTGCTCTTCCTCGAGCTACAGCCCCAGTGGCTGGCTCAGTCGTTTCTTGTCTTTCCGTTGTTGCTGCTGGTGCGGTCGTTACTCTAGTTCTAACCATCTGCGAAATAGAATGAAGATGGTCAGATACCAATTTGTATCACCTAGATACCAATTGGACTCAAGTAGTAGCACGAAAGAAAAATGAAGGAATGAAATTTTCCTAAGGTCTTATAGCCTCTCAAAGAAAAGTAAAGGCGTCCCCCTACCGTTCCTTAAGACTCTACTAGACTCGTTCTTGTGTGATGAGACCAATTAACCTAAGGCTCTGATACCAAGTTTGTCACGACCCAAATCGTGGACGCGACTGGCACCCACATTTTTACCCTCCTATGTTAGCGAACCAACCAATCTAACCTTTAACATTTTAATACAATATCAACAAAAGAAATGCGGAAGACTTAAACTCATTAATAAAAACAATTCAAAACTATTATTAATATCCCCAAAATCTGGAAGTCATCATCACAAGAACATCTATCTCAAATTACTAAACTAAGAATGTCTAAGAAGCTAAAACAAGTAAAAGCTAGTCCATGCCGGAAGTTCAAGGCATCAAGACTTGAAGAAGAAGATCCAGTCCAAGCTAGACGCGTTAGCTCACCCTAAATTTCCGATGGAGTGAAGACTGGCTAGATCTACTGTTGAGTTGAAGTTGACGGAACGTTTGCTGCATTACACAAATAACAAAGAAGAAAACATAAAAGTAGGGGGGTCAGTACAACCACAAGTACTGAGTAGATATCATCGGCCAACTCAAAATAGAGAACAGTATATATCAATAATAAGGTAAATCAACTACAATACTCAACATGTAGCAACAACAATATTAATTCATCAATAAATACCATCAAGTTCATCCATGAGGGCTCAAGCCTCAATACCATACTCATTTGGGAATTAGATTCATTAGATTGAGTATATTACATTTTCAAGATTCATTATCTTTCTTCCTCTTGTGTTGGTACGTGACACTCCGCTCCTCTACTTCTATCCTGGTGCCGGAACGTGGCACTCCGATCCTCATTCTATCCTGGTACCGGAACGTGGCACCCGATCCATATACTATCCTGGTGTCGGAACGTGACACTCCGATCCTCATTCTATCCTGGTACCGGAACGTGGCACCCGATCCATATTCTATCCTGGTGTCGGAACGTGACACTCCGATCCTCATATTCATTCTATCCTGGTACCGGAACGTGGCACCCAATCCTCTATCTCTATCCTGGTACCAGAACGTGGCACCCGATCCTCTATCTCTATCCTGGTACCGGAACGTGGCACCCGATCCCCTAATTCATCAAGCCTTCTTTCATACGAAGGCATCATCAATCTCAATATATAATTTATCAAGCCTTCTTTTACACTAAGGCATCATCATTCTCATTATATAATTTATCAAGCCTTCTTTTACACTAAGGCATCATCATCAACAAGTGAATTAGGGTTTATTTCGAGATTTGGGATTCAATAACTTCATCATGCTTATTTTATCACAATCACATAATCATATTCATGCAAGCATACAATTAAGCATATAGAAGGGTTTACAATACTATCAATACATATCATTCACTATTAAGAGTTCACTACGAATATCGTAAGATAAACATAACCTACCTTCACCGAAGAATTGAATTCAAACAAGCAAATTCCTCAAGCTTTGATATTCCTCTTCGTTTCTCCTCTCACGTTCAATCTCTCTTTCCCTTGTTCTTTCTGTTTGTTTTATTCAAAACCCTCTTCCTCTTACCCTAATTAACATATAATTAAGTGTGAAAGAGGACAATAAAACCCAATAATTAACTTAAGGTTACCCCTTTTTACCCCCAAGTATTTAGACTTATTAATATTAACCCTCTAACTTTTTATTAAGGAAAGAATAGTCCAATGCGTCCCTTAAAACGTGTGAAGAAATCCGATTCTGCCTGGGACTTGCGCAACCTGTGACGGCCCGTCGTGCCTGCGACGGTCCGTCACACAGGTCGTCGCAGCCCCTTTGAACTCAAGTGGCCTGTGACGGCCCGTCACACCTGTGACGGTCCGTCCTGTACCTCCGTCATGACGGTCAGAGACTTGTTTCCTGTACCCAATTTCAGAATTCCTAAGTATATTGAAACGAGACCCTGCGACGGTCCGTCGTGTCTGTGACGGTCCGTCGTGTGGTCCGTTGCCTCAACCAGTTTTGCAGAAATAAAATCTGCTGCTCAAAACGACTAAACAGGTCATTACAATAGTTAAATCATCCAGAGCTGAATAGCTGACGATTTCATCAAGATTCTTCATATTAAATGAATTTTATTTAAGTTTTTGTTTAGAAGGAATTGATTGGGTTTTTTGGAAAGATTAACTGAAGTTAAGTCTCTCTATAACACTTTTCTATCAGATTTCTCATTGCAGAACTTGAGTTCAGACAGATTTAGGGTTAACTGGGTAAGAATTCTATCTTTGAAAGTCTAAATTTTAGCTTCAAGGTTTTGATAATCTTGTGTTTTTCTAATGTTTTGGAAGTCTAGCTCGTAATTTAGCTCTCTTAGTTGATTTCTAGGTGCCCTGAGCCTTAATACCTTGTCTCATGATGTTGAACAAAAGAAAAGCAGATTACTGAATAAATTGAGATATTAGTTGTTACCTTGATAAAAGTGAAAAACTATTAAGATTGAGTATAATGAAATTATGGGAAATAAAGAGAACAAGTGGTGTTTTAATAGGTTATCAATATATTTTGAATTTGATATGGAATCGTTATTGTAATGTTTTCGTTTAACATTACTCCTCCAGTTTATATTTATATGACATAGTTTCAATTTATTTATTTTTTTACTTGCATGTTTAATTTGTTTAACATTTATGTAGCTATAAAATTTATGAATTATGTAAATTCTCTTGACTAGCTAAATGGAACAGTTGAGTTAAAGATTCTCCTCTCTAGAATTTGATTTTATCGGGGAAATGAAGAGTTGATGCCAAAGAACTGTGGATCAAAGAACTAAAAATCGAAGAGCTGAAGGAAAGAAGTTGAAGAACTAATTTCATGAAGTAACTAATAATTTACACTTACTTTAGAAACTGAAATAGTGGTGTTAGGTAGTATTGTGAGAAGTGTGTGTTAAGGTGCCCTTGTTTCATTGCCACAATCTTCCCTTGTTTTTGACCCTGCTGCTGTGTGGATTGTTGTTGCTGAGTTTTATTATTAGCTGGGGATCTAAGGTCTGGGTTAAGGTCTGAGTGTACCCCATCATGAAAAACATAAGGCAAATTCCCTCCTCTTTTTATTCCTTTCTGCAGATATGAGGTTGTACTGACAACCCCCATCAATCCATACTTCCACTTTAATAATCTTACTAGCAGTTTTAGACAAATTATTTGAGTAAGGTTTCATAGCTATGATACCTGATATTTTTCCATTGACATCCCCTCCTTGTTGCATTTTTTGTTTTCCTTTATCATTTTCATGTTCATACATGTTATGTGTTTCCTGCCTTGCTGGGTGCCCTTTGGTTGTAGGTTTGTCTTTTTATTGCTTTAATTTCCTTCATGTTCAAGTTAGTGAAAGCATTGAAATGTAATATGGGATGATACATGTTGCTTGTGCGATTAAATAGGGAGATTCCTTGGCTGTCAGTTTTTGTGGTGAGGTAGATTTGTAGGTTGTTCTTTGGGGTCTCACTTCTTGCTGTTGTTGGTTCCTTTTTCTTTGCGTTTTCCACTCTTCTTCCTTCTGTTGTTCAAGTTTATTTTGTTTGTTTAGCTCCCTACTGTTTCTTTGTTATTTTTCTGTAGCATCTTTTGCATTGTCATGGTTATTTTATTTCTCTTTCTTGTTTTGATTCTCCTTACTTTTATCCTTCTATTCATTTTCTTTCTCTTTTCTGTTTCTATAGTCCTCCTCTCTCATTTGATCTTTCCATTCCTCTATGTAGTGTCCTTTGTACCTGCAGTACTTACAGTATGGGTAGATGTTTTCACATGGTCATTATTTCCATTCGAGCTTTCCTTCAATGGTAATTCTTTTTTGTGTTCATATTGTGTTGTAATAAGTTCATTTTGCAGGTCAATAAAAACTTGTTTAGCATTAAGTGTGCAATGTGGCCCCCCCCACTTAATAGAGTATTTCCTGCTGCTATTTATTATTTTCTAACTTTGTAGAGATTTATGTTAACCATGGCCATGGACTATGGGTAAATAAGTAAGCATAACTTTGTAGAGATTTATGTTACCCATGGCCATGGACTATGGGTACATGAGTAAGCATCTAGTTCTAATTTTTCTTCTTCTTAAAACTATTGTTCAGTTGGGAACATCAGAAACAACAACAGTCATTCACTCATGAGCACGGAAGACCCTAAAAAAAGTATTTCCCTTCTACCCTCAGAGGTTATGTGATCAATCTCATGTGTGAATACTTTTTTGACTTGAGAATAAATACTTTGAGCTGGCTAACGTGATTTCTTATGTGGTGCACCATCTCATATATGATTGATCTGCCAATCTTGATCTATACCACACTTTGAGGTATTGGTTTTCATTTAATGACATGCTTATGTGATCTAAGTCACTACTAAAAAAGTTTTCCCTATATTTCTAGGCAGGATCTTGGCAACAACTATGAAATAAAGGTTTTAGGAGAGCGAGCTATTGTCATCTGCGATTCAATTTTCATAACCTCTCAAACTAGTTGGAACAACAAAATAGCTTTGTTTGTCAAATTGACAATGTACCATTGCTATCAAGAAAGACTTCACATGGTCTCTTGTATTCCAAAATTATCTTTTTTATCAAGTATAGTAATATTTTCATGTTGAGTTCCAGTTCCTTGATCCACATGTTTATGTCATAAACTAAATTGCTCAAGATTGCACTTGAGTTTGTGCATAAGTGGATTTTTGTCTAGTCGTTTGTCCGTTATTTAAGACATGTTAAGAATTTGATTTATGGCCATGTGTAACATAAATCTCGACAAATTTTGAACATAAATGCTGACTTTTTTGTGTGGGTAAGGGACATTTGCAAAAGTTTCTATACATCTTCGGAAAGTCCTTATGGTAATTATTGTGCTCATCATTGGTTTTAGGATGGTGCTTATGGTCTTTGGTCCAAATGTTCAGTATTGCTTTTTTGTTATGATGGGATTGTTGTCCAGACTCACTCACACTCGCTCCTTCTATTTGTTCAGAACATTCCATAGCCTTTTGTCCCATTGCATAAACATACTCATGGCCAGCAATTTCACCTTGAATAAATTGATCGAGCATTGAGTTAGAGGGAGTACACATACCATTTTGATGATTCTCCTCTTTTGAGCTTGTGTTCCTTTTTTAGGGATAGTATCTTGGGATTCCTGCAAAATGTCATGTGAATCGTTAGTGGTATCAACAAGTATACCTGTATTAGGATAGTTATCCGTTCTTGGTCTTAATTATGTGCAATGTGTAAATCTGCAAATCTGCATATTTGAAGATCTATGTTGCATCATAAAAATGTATTGCGGTATATTGTTGTTCTATATTTAGTGGAAAATTTTAATCTACAATATATATGTAAATCTGCAAATGTGCAATATACAAATCTGCAAATCTACAGATCTTTTCAAGCTTGAGTTTTTACTTTTTGTCTTCTAAATAAAGTGTTTGAACTACTTTAAAATTTTGTTTACAACTTGAACATACTTCTCGATAGAATTTGTTAATCTTGATTAGTACATTTAATTGTGTCTATCATATTTGTTTACTTTCCTTCTCAATCACGTCTACTCTATTAATTTTTACTAATTTTTCCTTAGAAGTATAATAAACAGCGAGACACCTTTTTGGAGGATTCAAGGTTTTATTTGGCATAGCAGAAGAACCATGACTAGGTAAGAAAATTTTATCATCTCATCAATCATGAATCTCATAACTTACGCATGACTTTTTAAATGTATTTGTGATGACGGTTAATTAATATGTATATCTTCTAGGAATTCAAATATCCCATCGAAGGATTGGATGGAGTTAGCAAGGTATAGAGAATCATATTTTTATGGTGTTGAATCATTTCTTCATTTTTCTTACTCTTATGGAGATCCTCACGTAAAGGAAATTTAGTGTCCATGTGTAAAATATTGTAATGTTCGTTGGACTCGAAGGAACGTAGTGTATGATCATCTCATATGCTATTGATTTGTTGAAGGTTATACTAGATGGATCAATCACAGGAAATGGGATATCAAGTTGAATGTTGAAAATTATATAGAATGCTCGCGTGATGATATTTATTTGTTTTTGAATGATCAATTTAGAGATGTTGCAAAGGCTGAGGTTTCTTATGATTGTCCAAATGAAGATTCCAAAAAATACTATAACTTAGTTGAAGAGGCAATCCAAGAATTTTATCCTTGTTGTACAGGATTCTCTAAATTATCATTTGCACTTTGTTTATATTTGTTGAAGTGTCTACACGGGTGGAGAAATGAATCATTCACTTATGTTTTAGAGTTATTCAAAAAGAGGCGAAGCCCGAGTTGAACATTCATTCGTCTTACAATAAAACCAAGTCTATGGTTAAGAATCTCGGCTTTGATTATGAGAAAATTGATGCTTGTCCAAATGATTTCATGTTCTTTAGGAACGATCATAAAGATGATGAGCTTTCTCATACATGCAAAGCTTCACGGTATATTAAAAATCTTGAAGTTGATGGTGAGGGTGTATCTTCTAGAAAATCACATTGAGTTTTAGAATAAACTTTGAGACACTTCCAATTAATTCGTAGACTTAAAAGGTTATTTATGTGCTCAAAGACGGTATATTCTTCTAGGTGGCATAATTAAGAGCTTTCTATAGATGGAAAGTTAAGACATCCCGTTGATGGTCTATCATGGATTGATTTGAGAGGATGCATCCAGATTTCAAACTAGATTTTCGCAATGTGAAACTTCGATTAGCAACTGATGGGTTCAGTCAATTTTGAACCACAAATACATATCTCATGGCACATGGCCAGTTATGTTGATGGCGTATAATCTGCCTCCACGGATGTCCATCAAATCTGAATATTCTATACTTTCTTTACTCATAGCTGGGTCACGATCACCTGACAATGACATTGATATTTACTTACAACCATTGATAGATGAGTTGAAATTATTGTGGGATTCTAGGTTTTAAACTTATGATGCTTCGAGAAATTAAACTTTTCAAATTTGAGCAGCTCTTATGTGGACAATCAATGACTTTCTTGCATATGCTATGTTGTTTGATAGAGTACAAAAGAAAATTTTGATTTCCCTTTTTGTAATAATAGCACTAATTCTCGTTGTCTTATGCATAGATAGAAAATGTGTTATATGGTTAATCGTGTTTTTCTACACATGGATCATCCATGGATATCTAATAAAAGATATTTCAATGGAAAAACATAATTCATGCCTCCTCTATTTTTATCAAAGGGAATTGATGTGCTTAATTGCTTACAAGATTTTGAAAATGTGTTTGCAAAAAAGAGCAAGAGATCAAATGATGTCCCATGGATAAAAAGGTCAATTTTTTTGAATTGCCTTATTGGCAGCACAACTTGTTATACCACAACCTTGATGTAATGCACATAGAGAAGAACATAGTTGATAGCATTCTTGGAACTATTTTGAATATTTCTGGCAAAACAAAGGATCATGCAAAAGCCCGGTATGATTTGAAATATATGGTAATTAGAATAAATCTTCTTCTAAATATATTGGAAATAATAAGACAAAAAAGTTTGCAAAAGCATGCTTCTCAATGACAACTGGAGAGAAATAAATTTTTTGTGGAGTTTTAAAGACAGCCAAACCACCTTATGACAGTGCCTCCAATATATCTAGGTGTGTGAAATTGGATTAAAGGAAATTCTCTTGTTATAAGACCCATGATGCTCATTTTATGTTACATTAGTTTCTTCCAATACCCATTAAAACATCCTTCTAGATCTTATGGCTATTGCTTTGATTGGTCTATGTTCCTTTTTCCAGCATTTGTATCAAAAAAATCACATAAGAGGAATTAGATTGCTTAGAAGTTGAGAACAGAGAAACAACATATCAGTTAGAGAGAACTTTTCCCCGTCTTTTTTTGACATAATGATCTATTTGCTTATTCATTTGGCGAATGAAGTGAGATTAGGTGGTCCAGTTCAAAACCAATGGATATATTCCACGGAAGAGAAATGGGTACGTTTAAATCATATATCCGCAACAGATGTTATCCAGAAGATTTCATAGCAGAGGCACGTTTTGGAATCGGCTGTATAAATTTATGTTCTATATATCTTAATGGGCTCTACCAATAAGATTTCATAGAAAAGCCCGAAAAATGATGAACATGACCCAAGTGATGCAGAAATAATGAGTTTGTTTATTCAAAAAGGATATCCTATAGGATCAAAAAAAGCAGATCCATTTATGCTAGATAACAAGTCACTAAGTTAGGTACATGCATACCTATTTGGAAATTGTGATGAGAATTAAAAATATATTAGGTACTTTAATTTGATATAGTATTTTCTTCAACTCTTAACATATGTTATTTATCATTTTAACAAAAAAGTACATGATGTGTAGAGAGCATCAACGAGATGTTAATAATCATACGCGAAGATCTAAATATAGAAAGGCCAAAGATCATTGTCAAAACTTCTCTCAATGGTTTGTAACTCATACTTTGCGAGATATGTGCCTGATTTAATAAAACAATTGTCTAGATGACCAAATTCTTTTGCTAAAAGTTACTCTTGGTATCTCATTAATATATATAGATTCCGTATTGGGCATCGTGATGCAAAATGTAAAATACAAAATAGTGGTGTTACAGTTGTTGCCAACACTATGAGCTTTGCAAGCTCAAAGGATAAGAACCCGATTACTGCAGATTTGACTTAGTATGGTAGAATAGTTTATATAGTTGAATTAGACTATTATAGTCATTTTAAGGTTTTTCTGTTTAAGTGCAATTTTATGAGGTTGAAAAAGATATGTATGGCCTGACATATTTCTATTTTTATAAGAGATGGTCTCAGGAAGAGCCTTTTGTTGTAGCATCTCAAGTACATCAATGCTCCTATGTGCAGGATCCATATGATTAAGATGGAGATTATGTTATGAAGACTGTTCTGAGAGACTTGTTTAAAATGAGTGATAAATTTGAATATTATCTCAAAGAAAATTATGAAAATGAGTTTTCTAATCACTAGACGGATCCATCCATACAAGAAGATGATGGTGAAGTTCACTTAGTAAGGACTGATGTATGTAAATTATTATTTATGTTCCTTCAGAGGAATTTTATAATCAACAACTTAAGGTCGAGTATGAAAAGTAATTTTAAGATGTTTATGAAAAGGTGTTTGAACATAGTGTGAAGAAGATTTTGAAGAAGAGTGTGATAACGGGTCTGAAAGTGAGTATGGAGATGATTCATAAGATGCGTCGGAACATGAATTCTAAGATGAGTTTGATGATTACACACCAGGATCTTTATTATTTTTGTGATAACCATACAGTACTAACTTACTCATTTGGTCATTTGACTTTTTTTGTACAAATATCTTATAATGTCTATGACTAAGGTTAGTAATATCTGGAGTTTTCATGTTAGAATTATGAAATTGCATTCTGATAAGTAAATGTGAATTGTTGTTGTCATCTATATACTTATTTTTTACTATTACTATCAGGCATTGGACCATAGTAAAGGAAGTGAAGGCAACACAGTGAAATCAATCCTTTGTATGTTACTCTCTCCTATCCTCTATTTGTTACTCTCTCCTATCTTTCTCTAAGATAACGATTATTTCACTACTTATTCTAATAAACACAGTGAATGCAACACATTTAAATCTTTTGAAGTTAGATTTGTGTAGCCTTTTCTATGTAATATTCCTAGAACGTACTAAAAACTCCATCATAAACCCTTCTTAGGGTTTTAAGAAAAGTTTAATCTTTTTCATTGTATGCTTAGATTTCTGTTGTTGGGTTTTATGTTCTATTGTTAACACCCTCTAATTCCCTCACTTGCTTTATACTTTGTGTTTGCCCTGCTCTTTTTTGGCCTTGGTGTTTCGCTTTTCATACTTGTTGTTGTTCATAATACTCTCTTCTTTCTTTCTTACCTATTTTTTTTTTGGTCTTATTGCTACTTTTCTTCTCTAGAACACTATCTCTTTCCGCAATAACACAATGTGAAATTTTGTTAGTTTATTATTATATAAAAAAGAACTTTCTAAATGGCATATTTATAGTGTACATTATTCAAGTTACAAGTCATTTAAGAATGGAAACACTTCAACCACATCTCTTTATACTTCACAATTTTTCCATGTATAAACCCACAAGCCTCGATTATTACTAACTACTCTCCGAATACGTAAAATATGTTGCTCTGTTATCTCTAAGTATGTTCATTTTTTTCACCCCTTTCTTCTTGTGTAAAAATAATAAACCTTTTTTAACACCTTTCTTTTATTGTCCCAATGAAGTTCAAGCACCTATACCGGTGGCAAAGGAGACAACTAAAAAGCTGAATGCTTTGGTGATTTCTTTCTTACTTATGATCTCAAAGCAATAAGTTACCTTCCTTATAATGAAATTCAGGTCACCCTGGTGTTTCTTGTCTTACATAAGCTTCGGTGTTTTCATTAAGGAGTGTCAATAGTTAATCAATGCCAATAGTTAAGTCGAAGATGGATTGTGGTCTCGGTAACCTTTAACCAACAAAATCTTCTATAACTATTGATATTTTTTTTACTTCTTTTGATATAATTTTTAGCGTGCAACCAAAGAAAACAATGAGGAACCATCAAATTCTGAAATGTTTATTGCAACTCGTATAAAGAGGGAATGGAAATTCAGGCCGATACACAAGTTGCAATAGTATATTTTTTAAGTGAATTAATGATCAATATAATTCCGGTTTAAATATTATATATTGTTGGGAGGGCTATAATTTTATTTTAATATGCTTGAGTCGCTGCACATTTTTCTTTGAAGGGATGTTAACTGAAGTTAACTTTACGAACCATGAGATCAATTAATCTGGAAATAAATTAGAAGTACTTGCATTTAATATTGATTTCAATTTTATTCAATAGGATGAACTTCAAAATTGAAAAAATTCTAGGGAAACTGCAGATTATGCTCTTACGGCAATGTTTGGAATGGAGCAGCCTGGTCCACTTAGGTTCCTCGGTAGATCAGTAACAAAAAGTTATTTAAAGAAATATGAGGAATATAACAAGTTAAAAAAGAAACATGCCAATGAAATTAGCTCTCTAAAAGAAGAAATGAATGAAATGAGAGGAGAAGTGAAAGAAGAAATGAGCGAAGAAATGTGACATTTCTTTAGTAAATTGTTTCTAAACAACCATGAATTGAATGTTCGAGGTATACCAGGTATATTTGATCTAACATTGTTTCACCTATTGATGCGAGTAGTGCACAAGCTATAAAAGGCTAAAATCCCCTACATTCTTTTTGATCAACTCATGATCCAATTCTTCAAAAGGTACCTAGTTGGCAGTTAGTCCTCTCAGTTTCTCTGAAATCCTTCTTTGTGATAGTTGGCTTATTGATACAGTCCATTTGCAATCTTTTAACTTCATGTTTGAATAATTAAAAGTACATCTAGTTTTTGCATGACTGATATGAAATTTATATTAAGAAATCTTTGAATTTAAATTTCTCTATAAAAAAGCCTAAGTTCCAACTATATAGTTAGGTTGCTTAGTTTTGATAGGGTAGATGTTGCATTTGCTTCTATTATTGTTCAACTCATAGCATTTTCCTTCTACTTATCTAATTTTCCCCCAGCAATCATATTTAACGTTGTATAAATATTCTAATATGACAGAGAGCCTACAATAATATGAAACTTGTGTAGAAGTAGAAAAGAGATCTTTTTAAATTTCGAGTTGCAAAGGTATGTGATAGTTGACTGCTACCAAGAAAGTGAGATCTTGATATTTTTTTGAGTATTGTTTAATGCCTGCGAACTACTCTAAATGTTTAACAATTTTCTCTTTTTAGTCTCTGTTAGTGGCTTGTTTGGTATGGTTGGAGTCTTGTTTTTGTTGTGTGAGATTTTGTTTCATGTTTTGATTATGTTATAGGTGTTAGGCATTAAGGTTGGAAATGGTATTTCTCTACTACTCTATTCAACTAATCCTTCAATGTGTACCTAGTCAATCTGGAATAACTTTGTAACTAACATATGCAATTTGGAATTGGCAATCTGCAGATTTACTATTATCTGTAACTTCCAGATGCAATCAGCAAATATTACCTGAGTATGCAATCTGCTAATGCATGTGGTCTTCTTCACTGAGATTTTCTTGAATTAGTGTAACCACATGCTACCTATTTAATTTGTTGAATTGATTCAATGGCTTTCTTTTTTTCTCTTCTTTCATCTATTCAATCCTCCTAAGCCCATATCTCTCTCATTTTCATCCAGCCATTAACATGTTTCTTCGACTGTTTTGCCTTCTAAAGTGCAAGATTTCACACCAAAGAAATTTCTCAACACCCTTCGTCAAGAAAATGATGAAACTTCATATTTTCATCTCTTTAAATGGGATCCTAACCAACCCCATTTAACACCCACTTTGTCTATATACAAAGAGATTTTAAGGAAGCTTGGAAAATTGGGATTTTTTAATTTAATGAAGGGGGTATTTGATAATGTGAAGAGATTGAGGGTTGAATTAGTTGAAGGTACTTTCTTTATCTTTATTGAATGTTCTGCTAAATTTGAGTTGTATAATGAAGCTATTAACGTTATTGATATGATGTGGAATGATTTTGGTGTAAAGCCTTGTTCTTTTAGTTATAATTTGTTGTTGAATGTTCTTGATATATTGGAATAAGTTGAAAATTGTTGAAAATGTTCATAGTAGAATGTTGGATTATGGTTTAAAGGCAGCAAAAGGAACACGTGCTGGTTGTAAAGGCAGCAAAAGTAGAATGTTCGTAGTACAATTTAGACCTACTTTTTTATAATTAAAATAGAAATATTGAGGTTATGAATCCATCCTTTATACAAAAAATATTGACCTACTGGTTGTAAAGGCAGCAAAAGTAGAATGTTCATAATACAATTTAGACCTACTTTTTTATAATTAAAATAGAAATATTGAGGTTATGAATCCATCCTTTATACAAAAAATATAGACCTATTGTTGCATAAATGATATATAAACTACTGCAATCTAGACTTCTTGCCTTTTCAATAAATGTTGCAACATGGAACTTCTTGCCTATTCCATAACCATCACAATCTGATTTGTGTAGGGAAATGGAGGTGAACAAATTTGAAGTGGATGATGAAGAGTTTTTGAACTATTGTAGAAGTTTGAATACATTATATTTGATTTTATCAAAATATTCATTTGTGGAATATATTCAACTACTGTAAGAGTACTTTTTGAACTATTGTGTACACATTTTGAATATTAATTCTTTATAAGTATGTGTATCTACACACCACATATTCTATTTCTAAATTTATGGACAATCTATCAATTTGAGATAAAAGACATAAAATCACCATCTAAGTTATCTCGAATTTTTAAAAAGACACCTTAACTTTGCAGGTGTCCTATTACTCAATTAAACAACTTAAAAATAGAATGTTTACCCTATTTTTTACTCAATACCACTTGTACAAAAATATTTGTATGTCACGCACTAATAGTCAAATTGCCACGTGTTAAAAATAATTTTAAATTATTTATCTAATATCTTTGTAATTTTTTATTTTATTTTTTCCTTTTTTCTCTTTCTTAATCACCTCAACTATGTTCTTTCTTTTTCTCTTTCTTCTTCACCTCAACTCTATTCTTTCCCATTCTCTTTGTGCTGCAAGAATTTTAAAATCCAATTGTGGCTGAGTAGAATTCGCAACAGCACTATCAATTTTAAGTCAAATTACTATCAATTAATTTATTTATGAAAATAATCATCTTCAAATAATTAAAATCTAAATACTCAAATATTAGCAAGTAAAAATCTGACATCTAAATCACCTTTTTCTAAAACTCTTAGTTCCAAATAGAATTTTTCATAGTTTAAGTACTCCCAAATCCCAATCTTGATTTGTAAGAGAGATAAAATCATTAAACTAATTTATTTATTTATTTTTTAAAAAAAGAAACTCAATAACATTAGTTTTAGAAAAATAACAAAAAGTAAAAAGAGAAAAAGAAATGAAGAAACACATGGATGCTCAAGAAATACGGTTAAGCTAATGATGGTACGGAAGATGAGAAAAAATATTAGAAAAATTAAAAACTATCTTAATAATGTTAAAATAAATAATTAATACATTAGTTTTATATTTTTTTCAATAAGGTAAATTGAAAGTGCCAAATGGCAATTTTACATTGGTCTGAAGTGGTATCATCAGTGCTTCACGTGCCCAAATGATGTGAACAACACGAGTGGTGCTAAAATTCATCAAAATGGTATATTTATTTTAGATTTAGATAGTTTCGTGATGTAATAGGACACTAGCAAAGTTAAAGTGTCTTTTGTAATAATTCAAAACAACTTGAATGGTGATTTTATGTCTTTTCTCATAAATTTTAATTGCTTATTAGCAAATATAATACTTTATATTATTCATAGAAAAACAATATTGGTGTACTTTAATTAGAAATTGTGGCATATAAATTGAGTACGCTCATGGTCAAAGATTACCCTTCAAAGTGTTGTCATATATTAGATATAAGAAGCAACACTTCATAATTGTGGGCAATATGGTATCAAAGGCCATGCTTAAAAGAGTAGCTAGTAAGGCAACACTTTTAAGCGTAAATACAAAGTGTGGCCTTTTTTTCTATAAGGCTACACTTGAAAGAGTTGCTTCTAAGGCCACACTTTTAAGCATAGATGAAAAACATGGTCTTTTTGCCTTAAAGGCTACACTTGAAAGTGTTGCTGCTAAGGCCACACTTTTAAGCGTAACTGAAAAGCGTGGTATTTTTGTCTTTAAGGATGCTTTTAAAAGTGAAGATTCTAAGGCAACACTTTTAAGCGTAGCTGCAGATGTGTGGCCTTTTTGCCTTTTGGCAACGCTTATTAAGCACATCTGCTAAAGTGTTGCCTAATGCCTAGGGTGGTTGTAGACATAAAATGTTGTAGTGTATATTAACATGTGTTACATTTATATGTTATTTGAAAGGTTTTATAACATATAGTATATACTCACACTCACACGTATGATGATCTATTCAATAGCGGTGAACTTTAAAGGTGTTCTCAAGTTAACCTTAAAGTACATAGGTGCTTGAATATGCTATAAGCATATGAGGAGTAAATATCCTAAGCCACCATTTTATTAAATTATTTAATAAAGACTTATCAATAAAGGGAACTTATGTTAGCACTGAGTGAACTTCACAATGACAGGTTTCGGCTTCCCTTGGAGGAATATTTTCCATCAGTTTCTCATAGAGTGTTGACTTCCCTGGAAGGAATGTTGACCATTGGGTTTCAAAAATGTTTGACTTCCCTTGGAGGAATATTCACCCCTATGGTTCCACATTAGGTGTTGACTTTCTTTGAGGAAGATTCACCCATGGTTTCTCATGAGATAAGGCTCCAATGCTAATGAGCATGTAGAGGGACATGTATATCTCTTAGTTCCATAAAATATTTTTGGAACATAGGGTCTAGCAAATGAATTCACTTAGTATGTTAGCATGTCTTAAAGTTATACATACGCTTGGTAATAACACCTTCCATTTGTGTAAGGCTATACAACACCGAATTCCATGTAGTACCCATGGTCTTAGTGTCGGTTAAGGCTATAATTTCCCCTAAAGTCAAATGGACATTGGAAGTAAAGTAAGGAGTCTAACTAGGATAACATAAGGGTAGTTTCTTCGTGTAGGTGGGGGCATGGGACTTCAACTTTGCATTACACAAGTGGGTCTTGAGTATCAAGAAGGTGTTCAAATACATATGTCTATGTATATATTCCTTATGCATGTGTTTGTAGTTACTGTCTACTTGTTGTGATAAAGTGCATAATATGAGTCCTAATGGA
Source organism: Solanum peruvianum (assembly GCA_027705065.1). Lineage (NCBI taxonomy): Eukaryota > Viridiplantae > Streptophyta > Magnoliopsida > Solanales > Solanaceae > Solanum > Solanum peruvianum. The sequence continues at coordinate 19,999,181 of JAKWJD010001766.1, read as the reverse complement.
TCTATGTTTTATGGTCTCGTCCTTATATACACTATGTTGGTCTTAATGACTATATGTTGAAGGTCTTATATTGACATGAATGAAGTTTTTTCACTTACATACTGATGTATGAGTAGAATCTTAAGTTATTTGGTCTTATTATAGGTTTAATACGTTTGTGTGAGGTTATGGGGCTTCACATAAACATTATACTAGTCGACTTAGAGAGTAGAATTGTGAGTAAGATCTTATAATCCATTGATGTGAAATGAAGTTTGTATGACCCCCAAAATGAGCTAGGGTTTATATAACATAACATGTAATTCATAAAGGTATAAGGTACTAAAATGACTTATAATATGGTTTAGAGGCGGTGCAAAGTTTGAGGTTATTGGAAGTCAAACGTCAAGGGATGACAAAGACATTCGACACCTTGTCACCTAAGGAGGACTTACGTGTTTTTATATGATTATGTGTGTGTCATGAGCTTATTAAGTCTTATGTTGAGTTATAATGATGTTTATAGGCATTATATGGATATTCAAGAAGTTTGGAGGTCAAATATCCAAGAACGTCTAAGACGTTTGAAAGTTAACCCTTGAGACGTTCAAGTCTGTCTCCATGGGGCCTAGCATGTTTTGTCGTATTTTATTCGTGAATTTTTTGTCGAACTTTAATGGAATGTCCTTGACTTTTCAATGTGCATATTAACTTTGGAAACGTTCAGATACGACTTATCAGGGGTCACGTAAAAGGTCCCACAAGAAGGACCCAAAGGCTGTTGAGACACTGCCTTGGCAGTGTCAATCAATGAAACAAACGACTCCGTTACATGGGAAAGGCTCAGACAAAGAACAGTCCAAGGTCAAATCGATTGAAGCCATAGACGGTCTGTCAATGGACCAACTGTTCATCGATGGTGGCCTGCAGCTACTGCCATGCTACTTCCTCATTAAAGGAGTGAATGGGAAATTCACCTTACGCCCTAAAATAACTATAATAGGTTTATTTATCTTTTTTGGTGTATATAAGTGATCAAAAACGTTATCAACCCATTAAAGGTTTTCATGAATATAAAGGTAAGGTGATCCATTATCTTTAAGTAACCTTTAACTTTGAAAGTTAATCTCAATGTTTTCAAAAAAAGTTTCATGATCAAATCTCTTCTTCTTGAATCTAGCCATGGGTTATTTCTAAAAACGTTTTCAATGGATTAATCATGATGAATTATGTTAATATGGTGGTTTTAAAGTGAAATTTCATTATTTGCGTTATGAAACCACCCTTCCCAAAATCGATTTAGACTTGCATGGGCATGGTGAACGTGGCCTATTAATGGTTTAATTGTGATTCTCTTACGTTGAGTTTTTTATATAACTGTTATTTTAGTTTATTTATGGTAAATTAATGATGAATAATATATGTGAATCAATGTATGAAGAATTGAACATGACTAGTTTTTGTCCTATGTGTTTACTGTAAGATTTGGTCCTAATTGTATATAAGTGGAATTCGATTATTTTGAGAGTAGTCTCGCTACTGTTTTGGGTTAATATCATGGTTTAGATCTAAGTATAAGTATTTGATGATCAAATTAAATAATTCTTATATGAATTTATCTAGGTTCTTCTAGTCTATGAAGTGGTAACTTGTGATCTTGAAGTTAGGTTGGTAGTCTTGTGACTCTGTCATGGTTAATTGTCCTTTTGATACTACCTATATGTATAATGTAATTGTAATTTGATACAATTTATCTTATATGAATAGATAAACATGGAATTGGTAAAGATTGGTTTAGATTCTTCTAGCCTATAAAGTGAATGTTGTAATGTATATGACATGATCTAAATGTTATGGTAGATGAAGCATCATTTTTTTGTTGTAATGACATACTTAGCTACTTCCCTACATGTGTATAGTTGATAAATTGTTTTTCATGATCAACACAAGCAAATTGGGTTAAGGATCTATGTTCTCTACTTTCTGTATGTATGTGATGTACTGTATTAGATTGTAATATGATCTTTTAGTGACTTGTACATGGTTTCTTTTATGATTATGGCACTTTAGCTACTACCATATTCTAGAAATATTGATTAAAGAGTAGTAATGTTCAATGATAACCAAATACTATTAAGATAATGTCAATGAAAGTATGATATGTGTTTCCTTAACTAAGATGACTTGATAGGCTTACTACTATGGACAAGGGTATGGGACTTTGTCTATGCATTGCACATGTATGCCTTCATATAGTTTCTAGTTTTGGTTTCTATGTACATGAATATGAATGTATGAACATCTTTGACCTTAATCTGTTATGTGAAAGGTTTACTCACATGTATGTATACACACACATGTATAATGATCTAGACAATAAAGGAGCCTTGAAGAGTGTGCTCACGTGTATCCTAAACTAGATAGTGCTGATGATAGATGTTATGCCCATGTGAAAGGGTTTCTCACATGATTTAGGTTGATGAACACTCATCTATGACCTATGATGTAAGCATATAAGGAGTAAATCTCCTTATCTATATTATATAAAGCAATATAATAATGGTTGTTCAATAAAGGGAACACAACTTAGAACCGAATGAACTTGTGGCACATTCCCTAGAAGGGAAGGTATGATCCTCTAATAGTCCTATCGGGGTAGATAGTCTCATGACCCAAAAAAGGATGTAGAGAGATGTTTTCATGATGCCCCCATGTTCAATAAACTATGCTTGACACAGAGGATCTAGCAATGTGATATCAAGTAAAATACTAGCATGTGTTACTGTTCTACCTTGGCTCGGTAAAAACACCTTTCATTAGTTTAAGGCTCCACAACACCAAATTTCATGCATAGCACCCACTGTAGTTTCATTAAAGTATAATGGACAGTGGAAGTAAATGACTAAGATCCTAACTAGGATGACTAAAGGGAGGTTATTTAGAATAGGTGGAAGTAATGACCCATATAGACATTGCACAAGTTTCTCCTTAGGAAGTTCTAGGTAGGTGTTCTAAGGTGTATGATTATGATTATGTCTTTATGCATGACACCATATTATTTATCTATTATTCATAATGATGTGCATAACATGGGTTTATATGATGTCTTCTTATTATAATCGTATATGCACTATGTGTGTCTTAGTTATTATATGATAAAGGTCTTGCATTGACATGAATGGAGTTGTCTTCGCTTACTTGTTGATGTTTGAAATAGAATATTAAAGCTTTTGTTCTAATGATATGTTTAATAAGTATGTCTGAGGCTATGAGGATTTACACATACATTGCACTAATAGACTTAGAGTAGGATTATGAGTAAGGTCTTATAATGAATTGATATGAAGTGAAGAAAATATATGTGTCAATGGATGTAGCTTACTGTGATATTTTGAAGGTCTTGACTTAAATGGGTCTGTCATGTGTTATACTTCTATGATGATATGTGATGACTTCAGTAGGTTTTATCTATGATCTCTTTATGTCCTAAGGTGATACATTGCACCAAGTATCACTAGAGGGTTAGTTGAGAGGTCAACGAGTAAAAGAAAAGATAGATCACGCTAATGTAAAAAAGGCACAGTGTAAAGTTACAGCAAAAATGACTTAAATTATTTATGTGATTTTCTATGATGTTTGGCCTTTGGATATCTCTATACAAAGAATGCGAATTATATAAATGCAATTGTAAAAAGGTTTTATGAAGATTTCTCAAAAAGGCATGAAGTATGATTTCAAGAAAATGTCCCTTTTGAATGGATGTTTTTATATGGTTGCCATACTTAGTTTATTCTTTTAGTAATCTCATTCTTCTTTACTTTTTACACAAAGAGTAGGTTATGGATGCCTAAAGGATATCTTTATATTTAAGGAGGTTTATATGAGATCAAGCTCAAGGAAAGTAACTATTAAGTCTAAGGATATCCTAATGTTTAGTTTACTATAAAGTTCTGTAATATTATACTTATGTATTATGTTTTAAGGGTCGAGTCCATAATTTACTCTTAAGGTCTAAATATGTATTATAACTTATATTATATATATATATATATATATTAGATGAGGTTTCTATCATATGATGTACTATGAAAATATCTCAATTTCAAATAAATTTACTACTGTGGTACACCATGTTACTTCTAGGGGGTTCTCATTGGATGTGACAAAGTTAGTATACGTGCAAGTTGATATAGCTTACTGTAATATTCTTATTGTATTGACTTAAATGTATCTTTGATCTATTATACTTCTGTGATGGCATGTGTTGGCTTATGTAAGTTGAATGTATTGTTTTTCTTGTAACCTTAAGGTGGTGCATTGCAGCAAGTGTCACAACAAGGTTACTTTGAAGGCTTATGAGTTTAACAAGAGAGGTTCACTATGAAGAGAAAAAGCTTACTGTAAAGTGACCTGAAATGTAACTTAAATTCTATGTGTGATTTTAGATGATGTTTTTTCTTGAAGAAGTCTATATGAGGTATGTGAATAATATAAATTCTATTGTATAAAGGTTATATAAAGATATTCGCAAAACGGTATGAAGTATGACTTTAATAAAATATCCCTTTTAAATACATGTTTTTGCATGGTTGCCATACTTAGTGTATTCGTGTGCTTAACTTCATACTTCTATACTTTTTACACAAAGTGTAGTTTAAGGATGCTTAAAGAATGTCTTTAATGGTGAAGAGCTTGATAGATGATTCCCAAGCTCAACAGAAGGAATCCTTAAGCCCAAGGATTCCGATGTCATGTCTTTACTCTAAAGTTATGTACAATTTTACTTATGCATTATTTTATAATGGTTGTGTCCCTAATGTACTCTTATGATGTTAAGTCTAGGATGGGAAAAAGAGACTAGAGTCTTTAACTATTTATTATGATAGTATATATATGTATATATATATATATATATATATATATATATATATATATATATATATATATATATATATATATATATATATAATATATATATTTATATATATTGATATATATATATATATATACCTATAAAAATGAGATGAATGATAACTATGAGCTTCTATAAGACCACCGAGAGGTCAAGTACGACATGTTTCTTCTTTGAGGTGCTCCCTGAATGTGACAAATGTGGAATCAGAGCATGAGGTCTATTAAAGTGGTTTTAGATTCTAAAAGTCTCATATTGCCACGTCTTGTATAGTGTAGATCATCAGTGTGAATTGCGACACATATATGAGCGACAGCCTATAGGATAATAGAGTTTCCCTTTTACACTAATCTCATGTCTTGCCATAGAACATAACAACTGTAAGATCTCTTAGTTTTGTTCTCTTGTCCGGTGGACTTTTAGATGTAATTTCTTGAATGAGATGGTATCCCTATTCTTGAGGGAGAAAAGGTGAGTTTTGATGCTTAACTTGGTTTTTTGGTTTCATGAGCATGTGTGAAGCATAAATTTTCCATGATTTGATTATGTGATGACATTTATTTCTATGTATGATAAATATGAGAAGTTATATGTTAGGTTGATATAATGTCCTTGGTGGCTTTAGATATATATGAGACCTAAGTGAATAACATGTTATGTTGAGAACTATATGTCATGATATGGTTAAAGCATGTTAGAAGTTGTGTATGATCCCGAAAATGACTTGGGTGAAAGATATCCTAACATGGTTATCATGATCGTATAAGATCCTAAAATTGTCTATAATGTGGTATTGAGGAAGTGTCAAATAGTTAGGTGATTTGTAAATGAAACGTGAAGGGACCACTAAGGCGTTCGACGACTAAGCCACTTATATGCCTCATATGTGGTTTTATGTGTTTATGTGTGATTCATGAGGTTATAAGGTCCTAAAATGAGTTATTATGGTGTATATAGTCAGTCTGTCAACCTTCATTAAGTTTGGATGTCAAACATCCAAGAACGTCCCTGATGTTCGAATGTTTTTCCTTGAAACAACCTTGTGTGTCTAAGCGTGTTTTGTCAAATTTTACGTGTTTGTTTTGGTTAAAATTCATGTGAGAGGTTATAAAATCATGTAATAACTTGTTTGGGTTGGAAACATCAGGGCAAATATCCCCAAGGACCATTCAAGGGTCCTTGTGGAAGGACCCAAGTTGGTGCCGAACACAGCCCAAGACAGCCCATACACGGTTAGCAATCGACACCCAGTGGGTCAGTAGACGCCCCGATGTTGGCGTATCATAAATTAAACATAGTCTTTGTAGAGGAGAGACTAAAGACAAGCCTCATTCCTAGACCATGGAGTAGCAGGACAGTCTGTTGGTCAAAGGATAGGCCGTCGATGGTCCTCCATCGGTTAGGATTCTCCCGTCATGCAGTCACTGTTAAGTTGAGGGGTGAAGTTGTAAATTCACTCCACGTACAATTAAGAGAAATTTAGGTTCCTAAAGGGACTTTTGTGTATTTTAAATGTGTTTATAATCCTAAATAACATAAATGATTTTATTCTTCAAAATCAAAATAAAAAATCCCTTGGAAATTCCCTTAACTCCATTGGAGTCAAAAACACAAGGAAGGGCTTGTATCAGAGACTTTTGTGGAGACTACTCATCAGATTGAAGAATTATCTTCATTGAGGTATTTTTTTATCCTTGAAAATCTATTCATGAAGGAGCACAACTTAAAAAATGTTTTCTGAAGTTATAAAAGAAGAATTGTCAAATTTCATGAACTATGCATGGGTTCTTCCATTAAAGGATTTTAAGCATTGAATATGGATTGAATTGTTATAAATTATATTATTTTAATTCAATCAACCTATGAAACCATGTTATTTATGAACCCTTGTTTTTGACTACTTTATGAGTTACTTAATATTAACTTAATATTTATGAATTCTAGTGTAGTTTTTTATGGTCTGTCTAATGATGTAAAAATTGTATTCAACTTATGTATAGGTTGTATTAGATTGATAAATCTATGTTTACTTAACCTAGTTTCATTGAGTATCATGGTTTGTGCATTGAATTGATGTTCATGGCCATTGGTAAGGCCATTATAATATTGAATTGGTTGATTTAACATCGGATTGAGGTTATAAGGATGGAGTGGCCGTAAGCTTCCCTAGTTCCATTTATTTTATATTAATTATACCTCAATTATATTGTTAATTGTATGGTCCACTTATGGTTGCGGCGTTATCTGCTTTAGTTGCACTTGATGTGGCCTTGTCGGTGTTACATTATGTATTAGGATGATCATGGACTTGTCGGCAACTACTTGAAGTAATGTGGTTATTTGTGTAGTAGATTATGTCAAGTATGCTAATATCTACCAACATGATAAGTAATGTGAAAGTATATGTGTTCTTTTATTATTTTTATTTAGGTTATCATGTTAGACTATGATTATTTCTTTGTGTGTATCGTCTTTGGATTGATGATTTTTAATTCATACTTGACTATATGTGTCTAAGATTGTCATGTTGATTATTATGTGAAAGTTTATAGGTTAAATTAAAGATGATAATGGCTATTTCTATGTTCTTCTAGAATGACATTTCATATGTATTAAGGTGAAATATGTTGTGTCTTTTCTTGGATGACTTGTGTCCATTACTTAATACATGTATGAATGTGAATATATGATGGCTTGACCCTTAGGATTACAAAGACTCTTCCTCTTGTATGTATGAAGGACATGAGACCTTAAATGATGTAAAGAGATTTGTTTATGTTGAACCTTTAACATAGTAATAAGGTTATGAATTTTGAAAGCGAAAGTCGTAATGGTATCCTTCAAGTAATGGAATGATAGGCTTAAGGTTGATTGGCTGGAATAATATCATATCAATCCTTGAGAAAGTGATGATGATTTTCTTGTCACCATTGTACGGTAGCCCTAGAGGACCTCTTTGGAAGTATAAATATTATTGGGTTATTACCTTAAATGGAACCCCTTTATATGAACATTTGATGTAAATTACTCTATGAGAACGAAGGCTATCACCAAGTGAGTACGGTAAGGGAAATATTTCTAGTTAAAGAATGAGACTAGATTACAAAGCATACCACTCATATTCCTTTACCATGTGTCTATATGGCATGTGTGTAATTTCTACCATGGGCAAGTAGAACACCCTAATCGGAGTATGATAGAACTATGGATTCCATGTCTTGCTATCATGGTCTATATCGGTTATTGCCTATTCTCATGATATGGGATACCCATTATCGTTAGAGAAGTTCTACGAGGTTTAGGTGGTGGAATGGGACGCTATCTGTACATTGCACAATAGGCTTTAAAGGTGTTAATTAGAGTACCTTGGTCTTGTCAAAGACCATTACTAGAATTTCCTTTATGTGATGAATGAATCTTAAATGACCTAATGAATGTAATGAACTAAGTTAAAAAAGTATGTTAAATGAATAAGTACTTACCTAGAGTAGTTAAGGGTTGTGTAGTTAAGGTGTGAAGGAGGCATAGGAATGGTCAATTTGTATCTTAGCTACATGAATATTAAGAGTGATTTTACTTAGGGAAAATGGTAGAATGTGTAGACATCATATAAACTTAGGTAGTCTTAAGGATTATTTAGTAATCTTGAAGAGGTCAATCATAGATGTTATTTTCTTGATTTACATAAATAAATATTTTGATAGACTTTGGTAAGAGAATGTCATATTATCGATATACTGTTGTGTTAAGTGAGAATTATTCTATCATAGGTAGTCTATATGATCTATTAAGTGTGAGGGTAAGGGATTTTATAAGAGATTACTTCACAACTCACTCAAGTGTGACTTAGAATCACCATTGGATGAAAGATCTCATGTTCATGTGTATAGTGTTTATAAGTCTCTTTGTGTCTATTATAATTAGTCTTGAGGATCATCAGGCATGCTTCTATAGGGCATATGAGCGGTCTCTCTTTTTGTTGCTTAAGTGAGTCATTGGATAGCTTTTAGTGGGATAATTACATACTTGGATGTGCCAATGAGGAAAGGAAGGCACTTCACTGTACAGTAAATTAAGGTTACTGTAAAGTGATCCTAAAAATGTGTTAAATTCCTTAAATGTTTTCCTATGTGTTTTTTAGGTGTTAAATATTCTCATGATTATATTATGATAGTTAAATGAAAAGATGCATATTTCCAATAAATGTCTATTTTCATGATTTTATGGATTCTTTCATACTTAGTACATGTGGTTGTTCTAATCCATCTTTAATCTATATCTATAGTTGTTGGTAGGTGAGGAGCAATTGGGAAGCATGACTTGATTGTAGCATCATTCAAGTGAAGTTGAAGTCTGTCCTCATTTGATTCAAGGGCATAGATGTTTTTGTTTCTTATTGAAGTATTATAATAGACTAAGTATTTCTTATATTCGTATAGTATGGGTCGTGTCCCGAAGTATTCTGATGTCTTAAGATTGATGATTTTGAGACTTAGTATTTCCTATGATTTCTAATGAAAGATTCTATTAAAGATATTTCTAATGTTTTGTGAAAAGTTTTACTTCCGCATCACTTTTCATTATATTTATGTGATGAACGATACGAAAAAGGATTGTACAGGACCTCCGCGAGGTCAAGTACACTGGTTGCAATCCGAGATTTACCCTAACTTCTAGGGTGTGGTTTCGGGATGTGAAAGCTTGGTATTAGAGCATAGGCTACGAAAGTAGTTTTAGGATTCAGAAAGTCTCATCAAGTCACGTCTAGTAGAGTCTTGACCATCGGTGTGTCACGACTCATGTATGGGTGAGAGGCTAAAAAATGATAAAGTTTCTCTTGTTTTCTACTCCTATGTGGTGCCGTGTAGTAAAAGTTATGAGTACTCTTTTGTATGATTGTTCTAGGAAGATGAATACGAGATGGACACCGACTAGGAGTGTTAAGGAGAATTATGTGCATGAGGAGATTCCTCCTCAAGCTGAGCAAGTTCCTCAAGGGGATCAAGATCCTCATGATTTTCAAGGTGATCAAGTCCCTATTATGGGTGGAGGTAATGATGTTCCGGTGGATTTTCCAGAGATGAACAATAGAGATATTAGAGATCTTTGCTTGCTTTATCCTGAGCCGTGACTACTCAAACGAATTTGAGTATGGTGCCGAGGGTGTGTTTTGGAGAGCACTATGATGTCTAGGTTGAGAGACTCTCTGAGTATGAATCCTTCTATTTTTTTTGGTTCTAAGGTAGGAGATGATCCCAAGAGTGTCTTGGTCGTGTGTACAATCTGTTGAGTGCTATGTGGGTTACTTCTGAAGAGAAGGAGGAGCTAGCTTCGTTCCAATTGAGGGATGTTTCTCAAATATAGTACACTCAATGGAAGGATAATATAATGGTGGATTTGGGTCCTATTGAGTGGGAGAATTATAGGAAACTTTTCTTGGAATGTAGTTTCCCAATGAGAGGAGGAAAGTTAAGGTAGAGAAGCTTTTTAATCTAAAGCAAGGAAATATGAGTGTTGAGAAATACTTTTTGATATTCTCAATGTTATTTAGATATTCCCCATCCCTTGTATCTAATCGAAGTGATGAGCTGAGTCATTTTCGTTATAGGTGTTGCCAAACTAGTGAGGGAAGAATGTTGTACGATGATGCTACATGATTATATGACCCTAGCTAGACACATGGTGGATCCCAATCAATTGGAAATTCTAAACTTGGAAGGATTGCAAAAAAACTTGAAAAGGAGTGGTTCAAATGATCAAGGTCAATCTAGGTTTTAGAAGACAGCTCAAACTCTAGAAGAACCTAGGACTGCTAAGGTGAAATTCGACAATGGAGGTGGTTCTAAAATTAGTAAACCTACGTGTGTCACTTGTGGAAAGAGGCGCTATGGGGAATGCCTAAGGGGTATATGGAGTTTCTTTGGTTGTTGTAAGGAAGGACACAAGGTGAGCGATTATCCTAACATTGCTTCTAGAGGAAGAAAGGGTAAGAAAATTTCTCCTAATATTCCAAAAATTGATGCTTCAATTAATAGGCGTTTCTTATGTACCTGGACTAAAGGATCAAAGCCAGATGAGAATAAGGAATGATGGTAAGTTCTTATGTTTCTTTAGTATTATGAGTTCCTTCTAAATGGGGGGGGGGGGTATGGTGAGTTTTATTGATTGTTTCATCTTTTCTATTCAATTCAAGCTTGAGAGTAGAAAGTCATAGAAGTATGTTGCTTCTTCATTGTGTTTAGGGGTCTTATTGAAATTGAATTTCATTCGTTCCTTGAATTGTGCGTATTATGAAGTTATGATGATGTTGTAACATGAGTTTATATGGTGTTACTTTGCATATTTGCAAGTTTCTATCATGAAATGCCTAAAATTTGGATTTTTTTGAAAATTTGCTCAATTCACTGTAATGCTTTGCCTGCTCACTGTTAAATTTTGCAAAATTTGAGTAGTTCATTCTATGGTCTAAAATTGTTTCAATGTGGTTAGATATGATGTATATGACTATGATATTGAATAAAAAATGAGGTTTTTCTATTTGGAATGAAGAATGGGAGTTTTATGGCATAGTGAGTTATAGAATGTCTTTTAGTTTCTTGTTGTTTTTTGAATATCTTGATTATGTGAAATTGATATTCTCTTAGGTGTTTGAATTTTATAAGGTAATATATGGTATGGTAATGAGTTTCTAATTGAATCTCTGTCCTTGGAAGTGTTTAGAGAGTGGCAAGTGTCATTTGAGGACGAATGTTTTCTAAGTGGGGGCGATTATAAGATCACGAAAATGACTTAGGTGAACTAGATACTAACATTTTAACCATGATTGTATAAAGTCCTAAAATTGTCTATAATGTTGTATTGAGACAGTATTTAAGAGTTTAGATGATTTTGAAGTGAAACGTCAAGGAATGACTAAGACATTCTACGACTAAGTGACCTATGTGCCTCATATATGGTTATATGTGTTTATGTGTTTCATGATGTTACAAGGTCCTTAAATGAGTTAATATGCTTTGTATATGATGTGTGTTATATTTTCTAATGTTTGGAGGCAAACATCCAAGAACGTCCATGACATTCGAAAGTTTTGCCTTGATATGACCTTTGTGTGTCTAAGCGTGTTTCGTCAAGTTTTACGTGTTCGTTTTGGGTGAAATCCATGTGAGAGGTGATAAATACATGTAAAAATATGTTTGATTTGTAAAATTCAAGGAAAATATCCCTAAGGATCAATCAAGAATCCTTGAGGAAGGACCCAAGCTGGTGCACAAGACTGCCCATGATAGGCCACCAACGGATGTCAATCAATGCCCAGTGAGTCAGTCGACGCCCTGTTGGTGGTGTATCATCGATTTAAACTTATTATTTCGATTGTATATACAAAAGACCAGCCTTATTCCCTGACCACATACTACAAGGATCGTCCGTTAGCCAAAGGACAGGCCGTCGGTGGTCCCCAATCTTTGAGGACTATCCCTGTGTGCAGTCACTGCGAAGTTTAGGGGTGAAGTTTTAAATTCATCCCACGTCCAATTAAGGAAAAAAATGTTCCTAAAGTTTATTTTGGGTATTTTAAATGTGTTCATAAGCCTAAAACACTTAGAATATTACATTAGACTTAAATTATATTATGATTGGTATGGTCCACTTATGGTGGGGGTGTTATGTGCTTTACTTTCAAATGATGTAACCTTGTCGGCGTTACTTTATGTATTAGATGATCATGTCCTCTGCGGAAACTACTTGAAGTAAATGTGTTATTTATGTAGTTAATTATGTGAAGTATGATAATATATACCTACATGAAACTGAAGTGAAAGTATATGTGTTCTTTTACTGATGTATATTTAGTTGATCATGTTAGACTATGACTATGGATTTGTGCTTATAGCCTTACGGTTGATTCTTGGTTATGCCTACTTGACTATATGAGTCTATGATGGTCATATTTATGATGATATGATAGTGTATAGGATGACTTAATTATGATAATGGCTATATATATGTGCTCCTAGAATTATATAAAATGTGTGTTAAGGTGAAGTATGTTGTGTCTTGTCTTGGTTGACTTGTGTCCCTTACTTGATGCATGTATGAATGTGAATAAGTGACCTCTTGACTTAGGAAGCTAAAGCATATTAGTATTGTGTGTATGAATGATTTGAGACCTTAAATAATGTTAAGAAAGTTCTGTATGTGAAACCTTAAACATAGTGGTAAGGTTATAAATGTTAAAATCAAAAGTCGTAATGGTATCCTTCAAGTATGGAATGAAAGAGTTAAGGTTTATATGATGGAACGACATCATTTCAATCCTTAGGAAAGTCATGATGAGTTTTTTGTCTCCATTATAAGGTAGTTCTATAGGACCTTTTCGTTAGGGTAAATGTGATTGGGTTATGAACAATATATGGAACCCCTATATATGAAACTTTAATGTAAATTACTCTATGAGAACGATTTCTAGCACTGGGTGAGTATGGTAAGGGAAGTAATTCTGGTTAAAGAATGACACTAGATTACAATGCACTCCATTCATATTCCTTAACCATGTGCATTCATGGGATGTATCTACATTCTACTATTGGAATGTAGAACACCCTCATCGGAGTAGGATAGAACTCCGGATTCGATGTCTATCTATCATGGTCTATATCAGTTATTGCCTATTCTCATCATATGGGATACCTAATAGCATTAAAAAAGTTCTATGAAGTTTAGGTGTTGGTATTACACGCTATCTAGACGTTACACAATAGGCTTTGAAGGTTTTAGTTAGAGTCCCTAAGTCATGTCCAAGACGATTACTTGAATGTCCTTTATATGATGAATGTGTCTGTAATGAACTAATGAATGTAATGACTTATGTTATGAAAGTATGTTAAATGAATAAGTACCTATCTTGAGTAGTTAAGGGTTTTCTATTTAAGGTGTGAAGGGTGCGTAGGAGTGGTCACTTCATATCTTACCTAGATGAGTCTTAAGAATGACTCTAGTTAGGGATAATGGCTTAATATGTAGACATGAGATAAAAATAGGTAGTCTTAAATATTATTTAGTTAATCTGTAAGAGTTCAATCATGGATGTTATCTTCTTGATTTACTTACGTAAGTCTTTTGATAGACTTTGGTAAGAGAATGTCATATAATCTATTTTTTTTGTGTTAAGTAAGAATTATTTTTATCACAGGTAGTCTACAGGATCTCTTAAGTGTGTGTTTAAGGAATTATATGGGTGGTCACTTCACAACTCACTCAACTAAGACATAGAATAACCTTTTCTACAAGGATCTCATGTTCATGTGTATGGTGTCTTACAATTGTGTATGTGTCTCATTATAAGTAGTCTTGAGGATCATTTAGGCATGTTTAGAGAATGTGCATAGGCGTACTCTATTTTTTTTATTAAGTGACTCTTAGGATAGCTTTTAGTGGGATAATTACATGCGAGAAATTGTTAAGGGGGAAGGCAAGGCACTTTACTGTTACGGTGAAGTAATTCAAAGTACATTGAATTGAGGTTAATGTAAAGTTACCTAAAAATGTGTTAAATCGCTTAATTTTTATCTTATGTGTTTTTAAGGTGTTAAAAGTTATTCTTATGATAATGTTATGATATTTAAATGAAAAGATGAATATTTCTAATAAATATCCGTTTTTCATAATTATGCTTAATGTCATACTTTTTACAATTGTTTGTACTAATCCATGCTTTTATCTATCTCTATAGTTTTTAGTAGTTGAGGACAATTTGGGAAGCAAGACTTTGATCATAGCATCATTCAAGTGAAGTTAAAGTATTTCCTCATTTGATTCAACGGCATAGATGCCATTTATGTTTCTTATTGAAGTATTGTAATAGAGTAAGTGTTTCTTATGTTCATAGAGTATGGGTCGTGTCCCAAAGTATTTTCGTGTGTTAAGTTTTATGAGATTGAGACATTGTATTTCTGATGATTTCTATTGAAAAATGTTATTAAAGATATCTCTAATGTTCTGTGAAAAGTATTAATTTTGCACTACTTTTCATTAAGTATAGGCGAGGAACGATACGGAAAGCGCTTGTACAAGACCTCAGAGAGGTCAAGTATGACGGTTGCAATCCGAGAGTGACCCTAACTTTTAGAGTGTGCTTTCGGGATGTGACAAGTTGCTATGGTTAAAAATGATTGTCTTTTGGAATGGTGTATTCCAATATAGTTTTGCATGATGGTAGCCTAATGTTATGATTTGAACATGAAATTCTTAGTGATCACCAATGAAAGCATGTTGCCCTATGTATATGTTTAAATGGTTCATATATTGTCTTTAGTTATATGTATGAACCTTCATATTTGATTGGTTATATGTATGAACCTTCATAATTGCTTTACATGGATTGGTGTCTTTTGTATAGGCTGAGTCTATGAAGTACGGGTAGCATGATTGTCCTTGTAGAGTGATGATGTGGGTTTGATTTACCTAGAAGTTAACTTACTCTAATTTTTAAAGAAAAGAAAGAGGCCTTATGAATAAGTCTCCTCTATTATTTTCCCTAATGTTGCATCACTGTGGTGTCTATTGTGTTATTGAAGAACTTATATAGTTGAGTATTATTACCTATCTCGAGGGATAATTTTCCTAAGATGATAAGGTTAGGAATTCCTTGGTGTTCCTATGTGTACTTACTATAGTTCATTAAATAGTGGTATTCACTTTTAAGTGATGAAAATGGAGATCGTCTTGAGGTTGGGTTAAGTTGCTCTTAGTTGTGTTTAACCACAGTGGGGGACGGTGATGAGAGTAGTAAGATTGTAGATATATTTCCTTCTTCTCTTTTTCGTACTTGAGCTTGAAATTAATGAATTCTTAGTAATCTTGTTCATGATAGGAGTCTTGTTTAAAGTAGAAATTGTGTTAACTCTTTATGTTGCTATGTATTCATTGCCGCTACCTTAAGGATATTTTGAAAATCCTCTAGTACTAGAAAAGAAAAAATGATTAAATTTATGGTTTCCTCATGTTGATTGTGCATCTTGATATTCTAAATGTGCATCTAACTTCATGAGATAAGGTAAGAAACATGTCTGAAGTCACTCTTAAACTGTAAGGTTTAGCCTTATAATGAAAGTTTTGAGTCTCCTTAAAATGAAAATCATGAGTCTCTTTAAAGTTATGTGACTTTTATGGTTCGGAAAGCATGATCGTAGGTTCTTTTTTGTAAAGTGAAGGCATGTCTAGCTATTATTCTTGTGTTTACCATTGAATTGTAAAAATTTCCCTAAACGATGCATGTTTGTTAATTGACATACTATGGTTGCGATGTGCGTGGTGTAATTTACCCTTTTATCATCACTAGAAAGGATGTATGAGCATGCCATGATTAAAAGTTGAGAAATTCTCATGTCACAGTAACGATGACCTTTGTGCATTTGCTTCTGTATGAACTCATGAGACATGTAAGTGTGTTAAGAAGAAGGATTTTTCTCAATAGACACAACCAAATATGGTATAGTTTAGTATGCATGTCACTACGTCTAACTAATAAAGATCCTTATCAACCTATCTTACTCAAGTCTATGTGCATCGAAGTATGAATGCCTACTTGTTCTCGAGTGATTGTTGGAATCCACCTGATTGTGACTTAAAGGTGGTTGCATGATGAGATATTAATTAATTGAAATGTTAATGCCATGTTATGATTAGTAGAAGGATGTTCTTCCTATGAAACTGACAAGATTTAATTATTTCATGTATTAAAGAGTGAGTGAATAAACATTTTGCTTGCATGTGTTGCATTGAGTGCTAAATTGTTGGAGGTTGTGTTCCTGGTAAGTTTGGTGCATTAAATTATATATGATGATGTTATGCATGTTGTGATCTACTCTATGATTCATCGAAGTCCTTTTTATAATTAAAGTGTTCTAAGTGTCGTTCGAGGACGAATGTTCCCAAGTGGGGGATATTGTAAGACCCCCAAAATGAGTTAGGGTGTCTAGAGCTTCATTTATTTCTATTATATTTTTAATATGTCAATAAAGTGTTTTAAAGTATTCTTGGGTGATATTAAGTCATTTGGAAGTCATACGTGAAGGGACGACCAATACGTTCGACGATAAGTCACCTAAGTTTCTTTAGGTGTTTTTATGTACTTGTTTGTGTGTAATGAGATTATGAGTTCATTATATAATTAAAAATTATTTTTATAGGCATTTCAATGAGTTTCATGGGATTTGGAGGTGAAATGTAAAAGAACGTTCAAGACGTTCGTAAGTTACCTTTAAGATGTTCATGTGTATCTTAAGTGTGCCTGGCATGTTTGAATGTATTTTACGTGTTCATTTCGGGTAAAACATTCATGTAAGGTATTCAAAATGTTAACATTTATATTCACGTTAAAATTTCTGCTCCCCAAGGGCCCCGCAGAACTCCTTCAAATGAGTACCCAAATGTCGTCGAGTCACTGCCTTGGAAGTGTCAATTGAATGAACCAAATGACGCCACATTCATTGACAAACGGTACATTGTTGTTGAAGTCATAGATAAAAACTTATCCTAGAAATGTATCATCAAAATAATAGCCCAACCAATCAATAAAAGCCACAGACGGTCGTCGATGGACCTACTGGGCGTCGATGGTGGCCGTCGGTGCAGGCTGCCATAGTCTGCCTAGCGACTGCCTCATTTAAGTGGTGAATGGGAAACTAACACCACTTCCCAACCTGACCATACTTGATTTATTTGTTTATTTTTGGGTGTACATAAGTGATAAAAACCGTGATCAACCCATTCCCAATCAAATTTAAGCAAATTAGAATTTCCATCAAAACCAATTCTCTCTAGAAACCTCCATTGAAGGGGAAGCTAAAGAACATCTTCTAGCTTGGATACCCTTTGATTATTCATAATGTTTTAGAATTTTTCTCCTTCATTAAGGTATGGTGATCCTTCATCTCTAGTTAATCTTCCATATCGAGAGTTCTTCTCAACGTTTTTCAAAGAAGTTCCATAATCAAATCACTTCTTCTTCAATCTAGCCATGGTTTGTTTCTCAAAACTTTTTCAAAGGACTAATCATCAAAATATGATTATAATTTATTTATTTTAACGTGGAATTCAATCTTATTGAATGATTAAACCATGCTCCCTTAAAAACATCATTTTAGCCTAAGTATTGGCTTGGTGATCTTGAATTGATGTTGACTGAATAATGTATCTAGCTTATTGAAATTATTTATATAGTCTGCCTATATATTAATGTGATGATAAATTATGTGATTTTGGATCCGTGTACATTGATGCTTTAAGACTTGATCTATTTTTCCTATGTTTTGTTCAAATAGAGCATTCACTATAACCTTGGCTCTATTATGCATGAATGTGGGATTTGATTGTGTAGGGATAATTTTATCGACATCCTTAATCGGATGTTATTGATGAATTGTAGATAAGTGATTCACGTGGATCAAGGTTTGATTAGCCTACCTTCTTCAATCATCCGTGGATTCCTAATGTAGCATGCTAGTGTAATCTAGAGTTTATGGAAATTTTTGTTGGATTTCGTTTAGGTTCTGATTTCTTTAATAACTGCCATGTGTTATTATTATTGATGAATTGTGGGTGAGAGTCATTCATTATCAAAGTAAAGGAGTCTTTGTAAAGAATGATTTAGATTATTTTAGCCTAAATTTTTATAATGTTACGTACAAGATTTCATGTCAATTATAGGGTAAATGAAGAATGAGTTAGAATTGATTATTATTTCTTTATCCACTTCCCTAGATGTATATTATTTATGACATATAATTGATAATCAATTCATGTGAAATCTGTTGATGATCTATGGCTCTCTACTCTCTAGTGTATTTGTGGTGTACTGTACTTGCTAGTAGGATGATCATATAGAGCATATGCATGATTTTCGTGGTGTTAAATTATATTTAAGCTACTTACCTATACTTGAATTGTTGATGAAATATTAGTATTGGTCAATGATGATCAAAGACTAAAGGACTGGTAAGAATTACTCTATTGCTCTACTTCTCTAATTCTCTATATTATTGTTAATGAAGCCTTGTATGGAATTGTGTGGTATGGTCCACTTATGAATGTGTATTGGTGATTATCACCATATGGGAAGCCTATGACTTGTTTCCTATTATAGCAATGATCTATATTGTGTTGCAAATTTCATGAACATATAAATGGTCATGTTAATTTTATTTGTACTTGCTTCCTATGATAATATACTAAAACGTTATATGTTATGCAATGATGTTATAGGTGCATAAAGACAAGAGCATACTGCAAGATGTTATAGGTTTTGAATAAATGAGTCTTATGCTATGCTATATATCCTATGATTTTTTGTGATGTATCATTCACTAGGATGAGTTTATAGGTTTACTAGTATGTGAAAGGGTATGGAACCTTGTCTATGCATTGCACATGTGTACCTTGATAGGATAGTTCCTAGGTTTTTCTTGCAAGTACATGCATAGGATTGTATGAACATGTTATGACTATGACTTATATTCTATGATGTTTAGAATATGATATGATGAAGTATGAATGTCCATAATGTATTGGTGTGTTTATATGAAAGGATTGCTCTTATTATACCTATAGACTTATGCATTGATATATGAGACACTAATGTGTTATGTGAAAGGTTTTCGCAAATATATGTACACACACATATATTTGATGATCTAGTCAATAGAGGGGCACTTGCAGGTGTTCTCAAGGGTAACCTACAACTAGATAGGTACTTGAATATTCTATAAGCATATGAGGAGTAAATATTCTAAGCCTATTTTTTATGAAATAATTTAATAAAGTCTTTTTCAATAAAAGGAACTCAAATTAGCACCGTGTGAACATTACAATAAGAGGTGTTTCCTTACCTTGGAGGAAGATTCACCGTCAGTTTCTCATAGACTTTTGAATTCCCATGGTGGAAGATTCACCGTAGGGTTTCCATAAGGTTTGACTCCACTTGGAGTAAGATTAACCAATGGTTCCACATGAGGTGGTGACTTTCCTTGAGGAAGATTCACCCTTGGTTTCTCATAAGATGAGGCTCCAATTCTATTGAGCATGTAGAGGGTCATGTCTTTTTCTTAGTGTCATTAAATATACTTTCAACATATGATCTAGCAAATTAATTCACTTAGTATGCTAGCATGTGTTAATGTTCTACCTTGACTTGGTAAGAAAACATTATATTGGTGTAAGGCTCTACAAAAAAAATTTACATGTAGCACCCATGGTCTTATTGTCGGTTAAGGTTATTGTTTCCCTAAAGTAAAATGGACAATGAAATTAAATTAATGACTCTAACTAGGATAACCTAACGGTAGTTGCTTTGTATAGGTCGGGGAGTGGGACTTCACCTATGCATTGCACAAGTGGCTCTCGAGGGAAGTCCTAGGATGGTGTTCTAAAGCATCTGTCTATGTATAAGTTCTTTATGCATGACTTTGTAATAGCTGTCTACTTTTTGTGATTAAGGGCATGGTATTACTCCTAACGTATTTATGTGATGTGGTCTTATCGTTATATGAACTATGTTTGTATTAATTACTAGATTATGAAGGTCTTGTATTGACATGAAAGAAGTTTTCTTCACTTACTTGTTGATGTATGAAATCGAATTTTAAGGCTCGTGGTCTTATGATAGGTTTTCTAAGTATGTGAGAGGTTATGGGGTTTCACATATACATTGCACTAGTGGACATAGAGTAGGATTGTGAGTAAGGTCTTATAATGCATTGATGTGAAGTGAAGTTAGTATATGTAGAAGTTGATGTAGCTTACTGTAATAATAATATGGTATTGTCTTAAATGTGTCTTTGATGTATTATATTTCAATGATGGTATGTGTTGGTTTATGTAAGGTGAATGTATGATTATCCTTGTTACATTTAGGTGATGTATTGTACCATGTATCACTAGAGGTTACTTGGGAGGCTAATGAGTTTAAAAGGAGAGGTTCACTATAAAGAGAAAAAGCTTACTGTAAATTGTGAGAAGTTTCCTATAAAGTGATCAAGAACATGGATTAAATTATATATGTGATTTTATATGATGTTTGGACGTTGAATATATCTATATTAAGTATGTGAATGATATAAATTAAATAGTATAAAGGTTATGCGAAGATTTTCACAAAAAGTCAGGAAGTATGATTTCAAGAAAAAGTCCCTTTTTAAATGTATGTTTGTGCATGGTCTCCATTCTTAGTGCATTGTTTTACTAACTCCATTCGTTTCTACATTTTACAAAAATTTTAAGTTATGGATACTTAAAAGATGTACTGAATGATAAAGATCTTTATAGACGACTCACAAGCACAAGGAAATGTATCCTTAAGTCGAAGGATTCCTAAGTCATGTCTTTACTGTAAGTTATGTATAAGTTTCTTATGTGTTATGTTTTAAGGGTCGTGTCTCTAATGTACTGTTATGATTTTAATTCTAGGATGGCAAAAAGAGAAAGGAGTCTTTAACTATGTAAGATGATATTTTTTATATATATATGAAGAAATGTTCTAGCATATGATGTGCTAAGAAAGTTTTAAATTTTCAGCTAACTTTACCTATGGAAAAGCGATCAATGATAACAATGCGCTTGTATAAGACCTCCAAGTGGACAAGTATGCCATTTTACTTATGTATCGTGGTTTCACAATGTTTTCAATGATTTTTCCTTATTATTCATGTGTGTCGAGAGACTTTTTAGTTTTAGTTTAATATAATTTATATTTGTTTTGCATGAAAGATTTCCAGAAATAAAATGCAAAAGAAAGCTGAAATAAAGTGCAGAAGAAACCCACGATGCCATCGATGGTCCATTTTTCCAACAATGGTTAGTAGATTGTGACCATCGAAAATGTTCAGGCAATCGGACGAAATTCGGGGAATTCTAACAAAGTGTGGGTCTAACGAGAGGAACGACGGTCCGTCAATTAATCAACAGACACTCATGTTCAACGTCGATGATATCAGAGATAGTCTGAGTACCTGAAGTTGGAAAATTCTAAGGATGGAGCAACGGAAGGAGTCGACAAACCGTACACTCATCAACTGACCATGATTTTGGTCCGTCGATTGATTTTGAGAGGATGTCATCTGATGGAAAAAAAAGATTCCAATTCTAGGCTGACGGAGGTAGTCGACGGTTCGTCTATGGGGGTCTTCGATTACAACCATGTTTTTGGACTAGTTTTTTCATTTTTATTCAATTTAATTTAGGACAATGTTTTCCATAAATAGGTTTGAAAACTTGTTTTTGGGGTTTGACATTGTGACTTTTGTTCTAGTTTTTATTTGGAGATTGGGTTTTTGCAAACTTGAGCGTTAATTCAATTCCGGATTTGGTTTTCAAGGTTTTATTGCTAATTCATGATGATTTTTTGGATTTTATTCGAATTCTCAAAGTAATTTCATGATTTTATTCTTAAAATCAATGAATTGTGTCATTCTGAGCATTGGAAACTAAATCTACAAATAGGATTGTGGGAACCATGGGTGATTAACCCGGTAAACCTAGCTAAATAACAATTCTCAAATAGGATCTTGCATGCATTGATAATTTTTTCGTTTTGAAGTCTTTTAAACGGTTGCAAACATTAGAACTCGCCTTGTTTCTACTTGATAGACCAAGGAGGTAGTTAATAAGAAAAAGAATTATCGACATAGATTTAGTGTGATATTATATAATAGGCTAGAGTCGATTGATGTGAAGTAACAACTAGGCCATACATCAAATATGATGCTTAATATGAGGTAAATATAAGGGTTAGTAGTGTATACATATGTTGCTAGACCAAGGTGGGGGTGAAATTTCTTAAATGCCCGACCACGAACTTAGAAACACGAAACTTATCACTTTGCATGCAAATCGCTAGGGAAGAATTGTAATGGTTAGGAATACGAAGTTATGATCTTATGGGGAACACTTGCACCCTAGTTTCTCTCATAAGTTTATAAAAACTATGTATTTGCTTATATTAACTTGTTTTGCATTGAATTGCTAACGAAGATTTGTGTTAGAAACCCACCCATTTCATTACTTGCTTTTGGAAAGAACTTGACTAAATAGCAATAATTGTCCATTAAATTTTAGTCAAAACCCTTTTCCACTTAAGATCGACTCAAACCTACTAGTTCAGTTCTTTCATAGATACTACCACTTATATATCTTTAGGGAGGTGTAATTTGAGCATATCAAATTTTGGTGCACCTACCGCGGAAAGTGTCTTTTAAATTAACTTTAATAAAATTATTAAAGTTTAGTCAACATGTTCTTGATCTTAGTTTTCTTTTGTTTTTGTTTCTTTCAAGTTTTGTTCTAGTGTATGCCAAGGTCACGGAGATGAGGAGATCCACCAATATATTTGATCCAGAACAAAACCCTGCTAACCTAGGTGATAGGTACTTCATCAGCCGCCTTTGTCAGTTGATGTTCATAACTAAGTGGTTGCAAAGAACCCAACTGATGATGCTATATGATGCAGCCTTATGCCCCTCGACTTCAAGAGTTCTATAGGAGCAACATGAACAAAAATAATTCTAATGGACCCCTTGTCTTACTTCCTCTACACCATGGGCACACATTTGTGGTGACGAATAGTTTGATGCAGATCCTCACTACGAGGGGTTTGTTCTCAGGACTACCATCAGAGGATCCTCATGACTACATAGCCAAATAAAGGTCCGTTTGCAAGAGTTGTGTGGGTTAACAAAATTTAGATATGAACGTCATCGGTTTGCGGGTGTTTCCTCTATCATTGATGGGAGAAGCATCAGTATGGTTTACTAAGCTACCCTATTAATCCATGTACACATGGGATCGGTTGATAAATGTATTCCTAGCTATGTACTATCAAGTGTCAAATATATTTAATCATAAGGATTAGGTGAACAACTTTGTGGAACTACCTGGAGAGTCGATAAGTAGCTCTTGTGACATGTTTACTGCATTTGTGAGTAGTGTCCCAAACCACCACATTAATAATGATTCATTTAAAGTGTACGCCTATTGAGGTCAATATATTAATAATAAAGAAACACTCGATACTATTGTGAGGGGTTCTTATGGTGAATGCACATATGCCAAAATCTCAGAGAAGTTGGAGAAAATTTCTCACACAAATAAGGCTTAGAGTTTTATTGTGCAGGCTATACATAATATGGAGGCAGAGATTAGTGAGGAGATGGGTAATATGATAACTGAGCTTGGGTTAGTATTGAAGCATGTAACTTGAGGTGAAGATAAGGTAAAGCAGTGAATTACTTGACTAAACCACCATCGATAGCGGATGAGTACTACAATGAAGAGAATACTTATGCAGTGAATGATTAGACGAGGTGTTTCCGACCAAACACCAAGGCTCCAGTTAGGATAATTGGCGTCAAGGTCATGTAAATAAAGGTCGTAACTATGGTAACTACAATAGAGAGGGCTAATTTGTTCGAGATGGAACTACCACCACGACAACTACTTCAAGCAAGGTAACTTTGGTAATAGAAATGATCAAATTGGGACCTATGTCCCACCTAAATTTTTTTATTGTGCTCCTTGTCTTGGTGGAGGTAGTATTGTGCAAGATGAGGATACGTTATAGAAGATGATGAGGAGTGTTGATGCTAATGATGAGCATACGAAGGAATTGTGAGGTGATTTATCAAACATTAAGCAAAAGGTTAATGCACCCGTGGTATCGATTAAGCATTTTGAATTATAAATGTCCAAATGTTCTACAACAATGAACCAACGCGAATCGGGCATTCTTCCTAGAAATACCATCCAAATCTTAAAAATGATGGACAATGAATGGCAGTCATTAGTCGAGGTGGTAAGCAAATTATTGATAAAACTATGTCGTCGGTGGTAGAAGATGAGATGAGAAAACACAAAGAGGTGGTGGAAACAAATAGAGAATTGGCAGACAAAACAGTGAAAGACGCAGAGGTGCCTCAGAATGTGGTATCCATTCCTAGACCTCCACCATCATTCCCTCAAAGATTAGTGAAGAAGACTCAAGATGGTAAATACATGTGTTTTATCACTATGTTTAAGAAGCTTTTCATCAATGTCCCTTTGATTAAAGCTCTGGAATAAATGCCCGGTTATGCTAAATTTATGAAGGATATGGTTACAAAGAAGAATTCGGTATGTTTTGAGGATGATAACCAAATTCTTCATTGTAGTGTTATTTCTACAAGGTATCTTGTGCAAAAAGGATAAGATCTGAGCGTTTTCACTAGTGCATGCACAATAGTATTATTTAACTTTACTAAAGCACTATGTGATCGAGGTGAAAGCATAAACCTCATACCTTTTTCTATTTATAAGAAGTTGGGTGTGGGTGACCCAAAACCTAATGCAATGAAGTTATGATGGCCGATCGATTAGTGAAAAATTCCATTAGGACACTCAATGATGTGCTCGTAAAAGTGGAGTCATTTATATTTCTGGCCGTTTTTGTGATCCTTGACTGTGAGGTGGACTTTGAGGTTCCTATTATTCTTGGAAGGTCGTTCCTTGCCACTAGTTGTGCCTTGACTGATATGGACAAAGGGTAGATGAAGTATAGGTTGAACAATGCATAAGCAACATTCAACATTTGTAGGTCAATGAAGAAGAGTGGTGAGCTCCTAATGGTATATGTTATTTCCTATCGGGTTGTGAGTATATCTGAGGCACAAATCGAGGAACACCTAGGTCACGAGGCTCTAGCAGCACTGATCATGAATTTTCCTAGTGATGGTATTGAAGGATATGGGTCCTTGGTTGAGGCACTTGAGCGAAATGAATATCGTTCCAAACAAAAGAAATTGAAGTTAGATATGAAGCATCGCGAGTCTCTACCTGTGACACCATCTATTGATGAGGCCTTAAAATTAAAGGTGAAGGGTCTACCACCTCATCTTAGGTATGTATTTTTGGGTAGAGATGACACTTTTCTTGTAATCATTGTAAAAGATTTGAATTTACAACGAGTAGAGTGTCTAGTGAAAGTTCTGAAGAGGTTCTAACGATCCATTGGTTGCACTATTGCGGACATTATTGGGATTCCTATGGTATTTGGTCACACAAAATCCAACTCATGCCCAATCATAAGTCATGTATAGAGCACAACAGACGGCTGAATCCACCTATGAATGAGGTAGTAAAGAAGGATATCATTAAGTTGTCACATCGAGGAATACTGCTTAGACGTAACCGACGTCTTCGTCCTCTTTGAGGACTAAGACTAGCCTCTTAGCTTACTTCATTACATTCATATGTCAAATTTAGCGGAAAATTTTTAACTTTTTATTACTTATACATTGAGGTTTAAATAGACCTCTACATACACATGATTGATGTATATCGAGTATACATAGACCTTTGAAATAGGAAGATGTCTCCTACTTTTATTTCACATAGATATATAGAACATAACATAGTATCAAAATAATCATCTAATCTCCTAACCATCAAATAAAAGTGTATCAAATTGGGCGTAAACCATACATCAATATAATACGACCATATATCAATCATACAATGTTTAATATCCAAATGAAAAGGAAAGAAACATAAAAGTCTTAATACTACAAACAACATCATAGTTTTGATAGTGGCATCACCCTCGGAAAGTGAGGACCTACACAACTTGGTTGATCAAGAATTCAAATATTTCTTCAAAATCGTCTCAAAAATCCCTTCAACGGTTGGACCTAAAATGTTGGATAAAGGGAAGAAATGGGGTTAGTACACAACTTGTACTAAATATGGGACCATATTTACACATATCATGAAAACATGCTGAAAGAGGACATTTCATTAATTATCCAATTTACTTTGAAAACCTTTTTTGCACATTCAACAAGACTATACTCAATAAGTAAGGCATTTTCATTAAGTCATAGGTATGTATATCACAAGACCAACAAAAGCAAAACTTGTCAAGTCAATATGCATATCATGTAATTTTATACATGGTCAAGTAACTATATTATGAAGTCATCAATAACCACAAACAAGAATAATAGTACATTTCATCATAACCAAATCAAGAAAATTATCCATGAACCCTTATCAAGTCAACAACTTCAATGACCAAGCAAATCCCCATAACCTTACTCAATAAAGTAACCCAACAAGAGTCATGAAAAACCTCCTACATAACATATAATAGCATTTAAGAGTATATATCATCATACGTTAACAATATAGGCCAACACATGTGTATGAGGGAAACAATTCAACATATAGTATCAACAATGTGAAAGTTTATAATATACATATCATGTAACATTATAAACATATTCATATATAAGAAAATCCTCCAAATATTTCCCTCAAGGCAAACTAGTACAAGGAATAGGTAGAGTCCCATACCCTTACCTAAGCTAGGTCAACCTCTCAAGTAACCCTAGTAGGTTTGTACCTCATTACATAATTTTAATTTAGGGAACACTTGCCTTAACCGTCATAGATGTCAAGAGTTAAGTGTGGAATCTGGTATTGTAAAAAACTGTATCAAAGGAAGGTGGTCTACCGTCAAAATTAAAACCAAACATAAACATAGCTTTTTAGGTGGATCAACTAGCTAGTCTTCCTATGAGGCCAACATAGTTCACGAACTAAGAGATAGGTATAATCCCTATGCATTCCACTTGACTGTTAGGGCCTCCCCTTAAGGGAATCAAATGTATGTGTATCCCTCATATGGGAGTCAACACCTCTTATGGAACTATAGGGTGAATATTTATCTATGGGAACTCATCACCTCCCTTTGTAAAGTTCACTCGTTGCTAAGCTACGTCCCATTTGAAATGTCTATATTAATCATCATATATTATATTATTTCATATTGTCTAACCCTTACATATTCATCATCATCATATATCAATAAGAATCGCATGAGTATAATCCTTTCATTACAATTCATATGAGTGAGGTTCGCACATTTACATATTGGAATACATCAAAAATGAATCAGGTTAAACTGGAGCCTAAAATGATTTTCATTATGGTATAAGGTTCTAAAATTGCTTATAACGTTGCACTGAGACAGTGTCTGGAATTTTAGTTGCATTGGATGTCAAACGTCAAAGGACGACTAAGACATTCAACGAGAAGTCACCTATGTTCCTCATATAAGGTTATATTCTTATATGTGTGTTTCATGAGTTAATTAAGTCCTTATATGAGTTATATTAGTGTTTATAGTCTGTGAGTGATGTTTCTTGAAGTTTGGAGGTCAAACGGCAAACAACGTCCATGACGTTTGAAAGGTTTGCTTTGAAATAGCGTTGTGTATCTTAGAATGTTTAATAGAGTTTTATGTTTTTGTCTTCGATTAATATCATGTGCGAGGTCCTAAACGTTAACACAAAGCTTATTGTTGGAAACGCCTGGGTGAATGTGCCCAAGTCCAAACCAAGGGTCCTTGAGGAAGCACTCTTCACTAGTGCCCAAGTTGTTAAAACCAGCCCAACATACGGATGGAAATCAATGACCAGTAGTTCAGTAGACGCCCCGTAGGTGATGGGAAAAAGTTGAAAATTCGTTTGGGGAGGATAGGCATCCAAATACAAGCCTCAGTCCCAAACCACAGACCAATAGGACGGTCCGATTGTTTGGAAATGAGCCATCGATGGACACTAGTTGGTTGAGGTTGTTTCTGCACAACTTATTGTAATGTTTAGGGTTTAAGTTGTATATTCACCCCACATCCATATAAGAGAAAGGAAGTTTACTTAGTGGTAGTTTTGGTATTCTAAACATGTTTATAAGACTTTAACACCTAGAATATTTCATTCATCAAAATCAAAAACCAAATTCCCTTAGAAATTTTCTTGAATTCCATTGGATCCAAAACTCAAGGAAGGGCTTGGATTGGAGATTTTAGTGGTGATTCTTCATCAAATTGTAGTATTATATTAATTGAAAAATCTTCTTTTAATCCTTCAAACTTTATTCATCAAGGAGTCAAAAATCAAAGAAGTTTTCTGAAAGTTTTCAAAGATGAATTGTCCAATTTTATGATCTAACAATGGGTTCTTGCATTAAATATTTTAAAGCATTATATATTGATTGAGTTGTTTTTAATTATATAATTTTATCTCAATTAACCTATTAACCAGTGTAATTGATGAACCCTAGTTTTTGACTACTTTATGGGTTAAGTGATATTGTATTAATGCTTATGAATTCTAGTTTACTGTATATAGGCTATTGATTGATATATTAATTGTATGGATTTGATATCTGGTTGTCTTAGATTGATGAATCGATATTGAATATACCTAATTTTGTTGAATATCGTAGTTTATGTATTGAATTATTGGTTATGGCCAGGGGTAAGGGCCTTATTATATTAAATTTGATGATTTAGTTATAGATTGAAGTTGAGTGAATGGATTGGTGGTACGCTTCCCTAAATTTCTTTATTTTATTTTACTTAGACTTGAATTATTCTATTATTGGTATGGTCCACATGTGGCAGTGTTGTTATGTGCTTTACTTGTCGGCGTTACTTTATGTAATATGATGATCATGGCATTGTCGACACTACGTGAAGTATTATAATGATTTCTGTAGTTCATTTATGTGAAGTATGAGCATGTCTATCTACACGTCATTAAGTGAAAGTGTGTGTTCTTTTAATGTATATTAGGAGATCATGCTAGACTATGACTATGTGCCTATGTCTGTAGTCTTAGAGTTGATGCATGATTATTCCTACTTGACTATGCGTTATTATTGCTATATGATATTGTAATGTATAGGATGATATAAATATGATAAGGGGCATTCGTAAGTGCTTTAATGAATGATATGATATATTTTATAAAATAAAGAATGTTCTGTCTTGATTTGGTACACTTGTGTCCCTTACTTGATACATGGATGAATGATATGTGAATACGAGATGTCTGGACTAGGTAGTCTTAGTGCACCCATGTAATATATGAATGAATGATATTTGAGACATTAAATAATTGTAAGTATGTCATGTACATAGAACCTTAAACCTAGTTGTATGGTTATGTTATGAACTTTGGAGTTGAGAGACATAATGGTATCTTTATTTCAAAGGATAATGGACTTTAGGTTGATTGGATGGAACAACATCATATCATCCGTAGGAAATTCATGATGATCTATCTATGTCGCCATTGTAAGGTAGCCCTAGTGGACCTATTTGTTTTGGTGAAAGTGATTGGGTTATGAACATGACATGGGACCCATTTGTATGAACCTTTAATGTAAATGAATCTATGAGAACAAAGGCTAGCACCGAGTTATAATGTAATTAGAAGTAGCTCTACTTGAGAAGGCCACTAGAGTACAATGTAGTTGTACTTGAGAATAAGATTAGATTACAATAAATACCTTCATATTCCTTAATTATGTGCCTACATGGGACGTGTCCTAGTTCTAACATTTTCAAATAGAGCCCCCTCATCGGAGTAGGTTATAACTCTGCATTCTATGTATAGCTATCGTGGTCTACATCGGTTATTGCAAATTCTCATTCTCTGAAATACCTACTAGCATTACAAAAGATCTATGATGTTTAGGTGGTTGTATGGGACGCTATCTAGAAAATGAAAAATAGTTTCAAAGATGTTAGTAAGAGTCCCTGGGTCTAATCCAAGACCATTAATTGAATGTCCTTATGTGATGACTGAGTCTTAAGTGAACTAAGGAATGTAATGACTTAAGTTAAGATACCATTTTCAATGAATAAATACTTATGTAGAGTAGTTATGGGTTGTATGGTTAAGTTGTGAAGGGAGCATATGAATGGTCACTTCATATCTTACCTATATAAGTCTGAAGAATTACTCATGTTAGGGAAGATGGTTGATTATGTTAACATGATCTAAGCCTTAGGTAGTCTTAAAATTACTTAGGTAATCTTGAATAGGTCAATTATGGACGTTATCTTCTTAATTTACATAGGTAATTCTGTAAAATCACCTTTGGTAGGACAATATCATGTTCATATGTTTGATGTCTTGTATGTGTGTTTTGTTTTCTTTATAGGTGGTCTTAAGGATCATTTAGGTGTTCTAGAGAGGGTGTGGGGAGGTTTCTTTTTGGTATACATCAGTGAGTATTAGTATAGCTTTTAGTGAGTGGATTACATTTTAGAAAGTGTCTAAAGTGAAAATAGGAAACTTCATTGTAACACTGAAGAAGTTCATTGTACAATGAAGTAGTTTACTGTAATTTTCCTCCTAAAAATGTGATAAATTGTCTATGTAATTTTTTTATGTGTTTCTAAGTTTATTTATTCTTGTGATTACATTATGATATTGAAATCAATAGATGCATATTTCCAATAAATGTCTATTTTCATGATTTTACGCATTATGCCATACTTAGTACATGTCTTTGTAATAATTCAATGATTTCATCGATATCTAAATTGATTAATAGGTAAGATGATTTTAGAGAGCTAAGGTTGCATTAGCACCCCTATACCAGGTGAAAGAGCCACTCAGGGTACCCCCCGAGAAAGTGGTTTCTGGTATAGTTACTACATTTTAGTTTGATGAGAAGCGCACACTGTCCGGTACACCGTCTAAGTCTGCCTCGGGTTCTTAAGGAGCATCTAGCTCTGCCGATGCATCAAGATCAGGGTATACCCATACTTCGGTGTGAAATGACCCCACTCAAAGGTTCTTTGGATGAGCGGGCGAAACCCGATAAATAGGACCATCTTATCATAGTGCTAGTTCGGCCTTGCCGGGTGGATATTTCTCTTGTCACCATTCAACGTTTCATGTATAGTACCTCCATAAATATTTCTCTGGTCCACTTGACCCTAGAGTTTGATTATAAGTTGGATATTTTCAAAGTGGCAAGTTTCAAAGGGTTATGGGACAGAGAAAGGAAGATAATAGGTAGCTTGTTTAGCACCTATCCATCGACGGTGAGGTGGCATATTGGGTGTTAGACCATAGAGGGCTAATCAAAAAAGAAAACCTCACTTTCACAGCCAAGTTCTTCTGGATGTTAGTCCGCCGCCGCCTATCTCCGATAGAAAAATATAATATTCTTACTTGGGATAGAGCGGTACTGGTAGCAGCCTTGGTCGAAGGTTCAGAGATCGAATTTGTGAGGATATTTATATGGTTGATACATGAGAGGGCTTTGAAGTCCTCGACTACTTATCTATTTGTGTGTTTGATCTTCCATCTGTGAAGAGATACCAGGGCTACCATTTGGCACAATAATATACTTTAGACTACGAATGATACAGTTGATATAAGTCTCATCAGGGATGAAGCCAATGTAGAGGCACCATAGAGCGAGTCCATAGTTTAATTATAGCCGTTGAGTGAGAATTTGGCGGACATGGTAGAGTTAGCCCAAGGGGATGAATTGTCCGCTTCAGAGTCCGCTGACACCACCACGCACGAGTCGCCCTTGCCTATAGAAGAGCACCCAGTTCCTCCCAGTCTACTCCACCATCTGTAGCACTACTCCCATTGGCGAGGATCCAGAAGTTAGAGGCCGAGATGGCAACCCTTCTGCATCAGATACAACCTTGGATGAAAAATTCCATCGCCTAGGCTGAGGACTAGATTCAGAATAGGGTGGCCCAGCAGACGGAGCAGAAGATTTAGGCGGTTTGCTAGTGCCTTGATATATTCGAGTTGTTGGTTATATAATGCCGCCCCCATTATTGACTTGACTACTCTTAAGGAGGCTGTACAAGTTTGCGAGCAGATGTAGATGGCATACTGGAGATGAGGGGACTGATCCTGAGACTACACCATTCGAGCTAGTACACGACACTGTGCTTGCTACACTATTCATAGATACTAATGATCCATGTGGACGCCTGAATAGCCAGAGTTCTAGCTGCACTAATGAGGGAGAAGATTCCCGTTTGAGGAAAAAAGAGCACACGGACCTTGAGGTTTTGCGGAGAACCTCTTTGAATGATGAGTTACCCATATGATGAGTGATTTGGAGATAGCTGCTAGGGTGTGTAGTTCCAGACCAGTTGATGGTGAGAGGATAACCACCGATGGTGTTGATATTTTTATGGGCACCACTGAGGGTGGACCAACTACTTAATTTGCGGGTTCCTAGAAACTAGACCCGCTTACTTGTTGATCATCGACTCTATGCTTCACCTACCACTATGTCTTTATATTTATGCATTGGGGACAAATGCATGCTATTTTGTTAGGGGTAGGGTAAATGGAAAATGACTTTTAGAGATAACTTTGAGTAGCCCAACTCACAATCCTCTCTTCGTGGTTTTCTTGCCTGTGTTATTTTTCCCCAAGAGACTAATTGCATAATGTCTAAAGTGTGAATGACATCTCATCCTAAGAAAATGATTCAATGAATCGGTGAAAAGAAGTTGAATATGTTGGCTCTAATCATGACATATACATGCACTCATTATGTGACCCTCAAACTAACACATAAACTGGAAATACATATAATCTGATAGGGCAATGAAGTTTCAACAGTGTGAGGAGTTTTGGTATTCAACTGTTTATACCAAGATAGAACTTGCTCAATTGGTCCACCAAAATCAATCTGTGTTAAACGGCTAGAAAAGGATCACGAGCCCTTGTTCGAATTGGAAAACATCTAGCCAATAATGAAGTGAACCAAATGAAAAAATTATCCCTTTTTGAACAAATTCTACAGATCCTATAGTAGACCTTTCCTTTTTTCACCAACTCACCTTCCCTGAGTTTAATGTGTTGGCCCTGGTCCCTCCTTTGACATGTGCACCTCAACATAGGCCAAAAGCCTAAGTTGAGGTTTACTAATGCATACACTGTCCTTGTCTTTGACCTAACCTAACCTTTTGTAATGTGTAACTTGACTTATAACAAAACCATATGTTGAGGGTGGCTAACATGAGTGATGACCCGAAATTTGCTATGAAACGTGTTTAATGTGGAAAATAAAAGTGAAAGTGACAAAAAGATGTGACTCGGTAAATTATGAATAAAAAATAAAATAAATGAGCTTAGATGGAAAAATTAGAGAGAAAACAAAGAAATGATGTGAATAAAATGAAGTGAGATTCATATCCACAAAGAAAAAAGGGTAAATAAAGACAAAAAATAAAAGAGGCAAAAAAGGGCATAAAAGACGATGGACTAGGTAATATGCTAGTCCATAACTACAAGGAGGGAAAAAGTAACTAAAAGTACTCATATGTACCATACCTGACCTTAAACCTACTCTACAAGCCAAGAAAGTCCTGTTTTGATCCTACAAGTCTATTGTGGTAAACTTAAGCAATGAAAATAAGAATAAGTCTATGGCAACAAGTAATAGATATGTATGAACTTGTTTTTGAGTGTGAGTGTTTAGTATAGATCCTTGTACCACGAGTTAAAATCGTTGTGCAAAAAAGCAGGATTTTTTTTAAGTGAGGGCACTAGTTACAATGTCAGAAAGTTGGTACCTTGGTGAGAGGCAAAATAGTAGAGGCATCGTTAAATAGTTAGTTTGTGTCATGGTCTAATCCAGATGAGTTAGTTTATAGAACCTATGAGTGTAAACATACACTTAACCAAAGAAAAACACGGGATTGAAAGCCATGTGATTGCGAAAGCATAAAAGATTATACTTTGTACAAAGTGTTGTTTTGAGTCATATCGCGTCTCTTGAGGTAAAATAACAAATTTAAGTTAAGGGTGTTGATGTATCGTGGTTTCACGGTTATTTCAATTCTTTTGCCTAGAGTTGTGTGTGTCTAGAGCCTTTTTTTGTAATAGTTTAACATGTTTTTATGTTTGTTTTGCAAGAAAGATGTTTATAAATAAAAGGGAAAATGCAGCTGAAATAAATTGCAGAAGCAACTCACGAAGGCCATCGACTGTCTGTACATGGTGACCGTCGACAGAAGTTCAGGTAATTTGAGAAAACTCAGGAAAATCTTACCATGTATGGGGCTACTGAGAGGATCAATGGACCATCCTATTCAATTGTCGATGAGATAAGACATAGTCCCAATACTTGAAGTAAAAAAATTCAAAGGATGGAGAAATGAAAGACATTGGCAAACTCTAGACTCATCGATAGATGGTGTTGTTGGTATATTGATTAATTCAGCGAGGATGCCATATGAAGGACAAAAAATTATTCTAAGTAGGGGCTACCAGAGGCAGTCGACGGTCCATTGGTGGGGGTAGTCTATTACAACCACGTTTTGGACAACTTTCCTTGTTTTAATTCCTTCTAATTTAGGAAAATGTTTTCAATACATAGGCTTTAAGTACATGTTTTTTGGGGTTGGAAGTTGTTACTTTTGTTCTAGTTTGTGTTTGGAGATTGGGTTTTGCAAACTTCAGCATTAATTCAATTTCCAGATTTGGGTTTCAAGGTTTTCTTGCTAATTCAAGTTCATTATTGGGATTTTATTCGAATAGTTAAAGTAAGTTCAATATTTCGTTCGTAACAACTATGAATGTGTTCTTAAGAGCATGGGTAACTAAATTCACAACTAGGGTTATGGGAACCATGGGTGATTAACAAGCTAAACCTAACTAAATAACAATTCCCAAATTGGATCTTTCATACATTGAAAATTCTTTTATTTAGAAGTCTTTTTTACGATGGCCAAAAATAGAACTCGCCTTGTTTCTACTTGCCGGACCAAGGAGGTAGTTAATAAGAAAAGAAGTATCAACATAGATTAATTAAGTGTTATATAATAGGATAGTGTCAATTGGTGCAAAGTAACAACTAAGCCGTACATCGATTATGATGCTTAATATGAGTTAAAAGAAGGATTAGTAGTGTATACACACGTAGCCGGAACAAGGTGCATGGTGAAATTTTCTAAATACCGGACAAAGAATTTAGAGATACCTAACTTACCACTTTACATGAAAATCAGTAGGAGTGAATTATTATAGCTAGGAATACAACGTTTCGATCCTATGGGGAAGACGTTCACTATAGTTTTTCTCATAACTTGATAAAAACTAAGTTTTTGCTTTTATTTTCTTGATTTACGTTGAATTGTTAATGAAGATTTGTGTTAAAAACCCATCCCCCCTTTAATTACTTATTTTTTTAATGAACTTGACTAAATAGATATAATCGTCTATTAAAGATAAGTCTAAAATATTTTCCTCGTGGAATAGATCCCAATCTACTAGTATGGTTCTTTACTTGATACGACGACTTATACTTATTTATAGAGAGTAATTTCGGCATATCACTTACATCTAGGGGGTGGTCCCCGTAGGTGATTAAACCTCTCTAGTCTCTCCATTGGTCAATCCCGGGGGGGGGGGGGACCACTAGTACATTATTACCTCCACCCACATATGGACTTGAGAACCTTAGGGCACTTTCTCAACTTTCTCAACTTTAGGAGGAATCTCCTCATTCACATCATTCTCTGAAACTCTCTTGGTCGGTGTCCTCCTCGTATTCATCATCCCAGAAACAGAAGGAAACCATATGAAAAGAGTACTCATAACTTTTACTTTACGACACAACATAGCAGTAAAAAAGAAGGGAAACTCTATCGTCCTATAGCCTACTCCCATAGATGTGTCGCTACTAACGCCTATGGTCAAGACTCTACTAGACGTTACTGGATGTAACTTTTGGATTCCTAAGACCACTTTCATAACATATTCTATGATACGAAGCTTGTCTGAGACCACACCCTAGAAGATAGGGACAATCTCGGATTGCACTGGTGTACTTAACATGTCTGAGGTCTTCTTCAAGCTCTTTTATATTGTTCATCGCATATAAAAATATGAAAAGTAGTGTGGAATTAATTATTTTTAAAAACATTATATAAGTCTTCAGAATTTATTTCGTATAAAATTCCTAGGAAATACTAATTATCATTTATTAAATTATAGGCAGAAGATTACTTTGGGACACGCCCATACAGAATAGATATACTTAGTCTATTACAATACAACAATTAAAAAAACAAAAAAAACATATATGCCCTGTAGTCAAATGAGGACATACTTCAACTTGATTTATCCATATTCTAATCCAAGATTAGCTCTTCAAAATCACCTTCATGTATGAATCACTTTAGAGATAGGCAGCAGTGAACTAAATCACTGTGTATTGATCTCCTTC
Organism: Solanum peruvianum; assembly: GCA_027705065.1. NCBI lineage: Eukaryota > Viridiplantae > Streptophyta > Magnoliopsida > Solanales > Solanaceae > Solanum > Solanum peruvianum. The sequence goes on along the minus strand of JAKWJD010001766.1, from coordinate 19,962,193 downwards.
ATTGCTACATGAAGTGTCTTAATTTCACCTTAGAGACTTTCTAACATGTAGTTCCCTCACTAAACGCTATCCTAAGACTCACTTAAGTAAAACAAACAGAAACCACCCATAGACCTTGTCACGACCCAAAACCGAGCCGCGACTGGCACCCACACTTAACCTACTATGTGAGCAAATCAACCAATCTAAACCCCAACATTTCAAACATAATTAACAAAATACAATGCGAAAGACTTAAACTCATTAATAAAATCAATTCAATAACTATTATTATCCCCAAAATCTGGAAGTCATCATCACAAGAACGTCTATCCTCAATTACTAAACTAAGAGTATCTAAGAAAGCAAAAACAAGTAAAGAGCTAGTCCATGCCGTAAGTTCAAGGCATCAAGACTTGAAGAAGAAGATCCAGTCCAAGCTAGAAGCATTAGCTCACCCTGAACTTCCGATGTAGTGAAGACTGGCTAGGGTTGCGTTTGAGTTGAAGATGACGGTACGTTTGCTGCACTCCACAAGTAACAAAGAAAGAAACATACAAGTAGGGGTCAGTACAAACACAAGTACTGAGTAGGTATCATCGGCCAACTCAAAATAGAAAACAGTATATATCAGTTAATATCATAAATCAACTATAATACTTAACATGTAGCAACAACAAGTACTATAATCATCAATAAGTATTACCAAGTTCATCCATAAGGACTCAAGCCTCAATACCATACTCGTTTGGGAATTAGGTTCATTAGATTGAGTATATTAACATATTTCAAGATTCATTATCTTTATTCCTCTCGTGTCGGTACGTGACACTCCGCTCCATATACTATCCTGGTGTCGGAACGTGACACTCCGATCCTCATATACTATCCTGGTGTCGGAACATGATACCCAATCCATATTCTATCCTGGTGCCGGAACGTGGCACTCCGATCCTCATTCTACGGTCCGTCGTGGGGTCCGTCGTCTCAGCCAGTTTTTCTAGAATTAAAATCTGCTGTTCAAAACGACTAAACAGGTCGTTACAGACCCTCTCTAGGCACACTTAATTGATCCTTAAGAATACCTATAATGCGATACAAAACATACAATACACAGATCATATGAACATGATATCCTCCTACAAAAGGTATTTCTAAGGTTCACTTGAGTGAGTTGTGAAGCGACCGCCTATACAATCCCTTACACACACACATAAGAGATCTTGTAGACTATCTTAGATAGAATCATTCTCACCCAATACAACAACATACATATAATATGAAGTTAACGTCCATGATTGACATCGCCAAGATTATCTAAGTAATTCAAAAACTACCAATGTTTTCATTATGTCTACATAATTAACAACCTAGCCCAACTAGAGTAATTCTTAAGACTTATCTCCTTAAGATACGAAGTGACCATTCCTATGCCCCCTTCACACCTTAACTATATAACCCTTAACTACTCTAGATAAGTACTTTTTCAATTAACATGCTTTTATAACTTAAGTCAATACGTTCAACAGTTAATTTAATAAACATTCATCATATAAGGACTTTCAAGTATTGGTCTTGAAAAAGACCTAGGGACTCTCACTAACATCTTCAAACCCTATTGTGCAATGTCTAGATAGCGTCCCATATCACCACCTGAAATGAATAGAACTTCTCCAATGCTGGTAGATATCTCAAATGATGAGAATAGGAAATGACCAACATAGACCATGGTAGCAAATCATGGAATCTGAAGTTGTAACCTACTCTGCCGACAATGTTATACTTGCCAATGGTGTAACTTGGACACATCCCATGTAGGCACATGGTTCGGGTATATTAAGGGCTTACATTGTACTCTAGCCTCATCCTGTAACTAGAGCTACTTCCCTTACCATACTCATAGGGTGCTAGCCTTTCTTTTCATATAGTAATTTACATTAAAGGATCATACAAAGGGATTCAATATCATGTTCATAACTCAATCACATTCACCCTACAAAATAGATTCTCTAGGGATATCTTACAATGGTTACAAGATATATCTTAATGACTTTCCTAAGGAAGAGATGATGTTATTCCAGCTATTCAAACTTAAGTCCATCATTCAATATAAGAAGTATACCAGTACGACTTTCGAATTCAAGGTTCATGACTTTATCACTAGGTTCAAGGTTTCACATAAAGACCCTCTTAACATCATTCAAGGTAACTTGTCATTCATATATTCAAGACTAAGAGGCTTTATAATCCAAAGTCAAGAAATCTCATATTAACATTCATACATGCATCAAGTATGTGACTCAAGTCTACCACACAAAACACACAATACTTTACATATAACCTTTAGCATGTCATTCCGAAAGCACAAAAGCACAATCCACATCTTCTTTAGCTCATCCCGTCCACTACTATAACACAAAAAATATAACCATTATAGACTCACATAGTCAAGTAGGAACAATGATGCATCAACTCTAAGACACACACTCAAAGACATAGTCATAGTCTAACATCATCACCTAATAACATCAATAGAAGATTACATACTTTCACTTAATCACATGTACAAGAACATGATAACACTTCACATAAAACACTACACAAATCATCATAATACATCAAGTAAGTTTCCGACAAGGCCATGATCATCATAATGCATAACGTAACGCCGACAAGGCCACATCAATTTAAAGTGAAGCACATAACACCGCCACCATAAGTGGACCATACCAATAATAGCATAATACAAGAGCTACATTACTTTAAATAAAGGGATTAGGGCAGCGTACACACAATCCATTCTCACCACTTCAATCCAAGCTAATTCATGTATTTCAAAACCATAAGGCCCTTACACATTGCCATGAACATAAAATCAATATATAAAGTATAATACTTAATAAATATAGGTCATTTATACATAGATTTATCAATCTAATACCAATTATACATCAATCGAATACAATTCTTACATTATTCAATTGTCCATAGAAAACTACACTAGAATTCATTAGCATTAAGTCCATATCACTTAACCCATAAAGTAATAAAAAACTATGGTTCATCAATTACATGTGTTCATAGGTTAATTGCGTTAAAATAATTTAATTTAAAAAAATTCAATCAATATTAATTATTTAAAACCTTCGATGCAAGAACCATGAATAGATCATTAAATTGGACAAGTTCATCTTTGAAAACATTAGAGAACTCTTTGATTTTTTTGCTCCTTGATGAATAGAGTTTGAAGGATCAAGAACCATAATTCAATGATTTTAATCCATGAAATTTATTAATAATCAGAACTCAATTATCCAATCCAAGATCTTACTTGACTTTTTGCTTAAACTGAGTTTTAGAGAATTTCTAGGATATTTTTTTGTTTTGATTTTTGAAGAATGAATTATCCGAAGTGTTTAAGTCTTATAGATATGTTTAAAATACCCAAAGTACCTCTAAGTAACCTTCAAAGGTCTTATTTTTATATGGGCTTAATTTACCACTTCACCTCTAGAATTAATAGTAAGTTGTGCAAGAACCAGCCCTCACAGATTGTTCCTAAACAAAGGACCGTTTATCTACAAAGAGATCGTCCTAGCATCTCGTTGATTGGTTAAGAGACTTGAATTTGGGACCTTAAGATCCATAGTATAAGTCTTGACCTACGACACCTATCAACGTGGCGTTGACTGACCCACAAGCCATCGTTTGCCTCAGTCAATTGGGGCCTGGTCTAGACAGCCTTGACTCAAATGAACTTCCTGAAGGACTCTTGGATGGATCTTGTGGACTTTTGATCAGACCTTTCCAACCCGAATATGTTCTTATACTATTTTAGACCTCCAAAAACAATTTTATCCAAAAAAAAAATTAAACTATATGAAACATGCCAAGACACACAAGGTCATTTTACGGGAAATCTTTTGAACGTCATGGACGTTCTTTGACATTTGACCTCTAAATTTCATGAAAAATGACACACTACCTATAAAAACTATAATATATCATATAAGTAACTCATTAAATCATGAAAATATATATAGACACATAACTACACATAAGGCATATAGGTGACTAGTCGTCGAACGTCTTTGTTGTCCCTCTACGTTTGACTTCCAATGAACCTATAACTCTAGACACCGCCTGAATACCAAATTATATTCAACTATAGGAACTTAGACTTTCCCTAAAAACATGTTAGGGTCTAGCTTCACCTATGTCATTTTTGAGGTATTACACATGATCTTTACCTAGGATGTTTGAATTAAATCTATGTGATCATGTATGACTAGCATTGACTTATAATGATCTAATTCAATAGATGAATCATCAGGGACTAAATTTAGTAATAAATTGTAGGTATTATGGCCATTGTTGTTAGGGATTTGGGGGTAAAGTCTTGATAAAGATGATTGTCATGATATCTCCTTTCTCTTCTACAACTACATATGAACATGATTAGGAGAAGCAAGTTCTCACATAGAGTAACCCTAGGTTTACATGAGAACCTAACATGAATTAATAAATGGTAGACTAATATTAGCTTTGAAATGAGTTGTATTATCACTTCTTGTGTAGTAGACTTGGTGAGAAAACACCAAGTACATGGAAGCATGAGTTGATGTACTCATGATAGCTTGATATAATAGATCTCAAGGGTATCTTGGGACAGTGAATCTCGAGGAGGATTGAGTTGGAATACTTATGGTATCATTATATGTGGAATTCATGGAAGCTTAGGTTATATTAATCATGGTATCTTGAGGTGAGGAACTTCATGTTCGCTTGACCTTGTTTGGCAAAAACTATCTCATGGTAACTTTTGGAGAAAGAACTATACTCTTTTAATGGTAGCTTGAATTGAATGCAAGATGCATTTCATGGTAGTTTGATTTGCATGTAAGGTGTATTCCGTGGAATAGCTTGAGATAGGTTTTTCATGGTAGCTTAGGGTTGAGGATTCATGCTCCACTATTGTTAGCTTGCATCTACATAATTGGTTGCATGGTGGTTAGGTTTGTTGTATCCTTCCTGTAGTAGATTGGTCAGTATGTTGAGGTGTTTTCCATAGTAGTAGGTATATTATAGTAGTATGTTGAGATTAATATACAACGTTTAAAGATAAGTTTCCTTTGATTAGGACATTCCATAAGAGTTCTTAGTATGGATGGTAGTATGGGATGCCATCTATACATTGCACAAGTTTGACTTGATACTACCTATGACATAACCCCTACAAGATGTATGTTTAGCTTGGATTGTGACTAGGGTTGCATTCCATTACATTATTAACTTAAGAAGATATTTCCTAGTCAATATGAATTAGGTTTATTATATGACCCCTATAATTACATGAACAACTTAGGAAGATTTCAAGATATGCTTATGTGTGACGTATTATGGGATGCTTCACATGCATTACACAAGTCTGTTTTGAGGTGGCCTAGGAGCATAATTCTCATATGTTATGATGAATATAGGTCTTGATAATGAAAGTGAACTATGATCAAGTATGACAAAAGAGAGGTACTTAGCATTGACAGTAGTCTGTATGCTACCTTAGCCTATGGATAAGTCACATATATTCATGGCACGGGTGGATGAGTACACTAGGAATAAACTGTTGTCAAGAGCTAGGTTTTCACAAGGATCTTTTCCCATAAGGTACCTAGGGCTAGTATTATCCTCATAGAAATTCAGCAAAATGGATTGTCACCAACTGACTGAGAAGATTACTAATAGAAAAACTACTTTCTACTCTAAGAAACTGTCGTATGGATGGAGATCGCAAACAATTATCTCAATTCTATTCTCTATTCATAGTTTCTGGGGAAGTATCTTTATAATTCCCCAAAGCGTGATTAATGAAGTTGATAAAAAAAAAGGTAGGCCATGCTGATGGTGTAGCTCTGAGGACAAGAATAAGTCTGCGCAAGTAGCATGGGACAAAGTATGTGTACCTAAGAATTTTTGTGGTTTGAATATAAAAGGAAGAAAATTGTGGAATGTAGCATCGGTGGGTAAATTTGTGTGGAAGTTAATAGTGAAAAAAGATGTATTATGGGTCCAATGGTACATGGGTGTATATGAAAGGGAACCAAGACATTTTGGAGCATACACCTCCACAAGATAGTAGTTGGTATTGGAGAAAGTTGAATGCCATAAAGAATGACATGGTGAAGTGGTATGAACAAGGTGTGTATATTTTAACAATAAATGGGAAATATTCAAGGTAGCAAGCTACAACTCATTGATAGGGGTCCAAAGAAAGATTAGAATTGCTGAATTCATTTAGAACAAAATTTCTCAACCAAGGCATGGATTCATAATTGGTTAGATGTGCATGGCAGATTGCTTACTAAAGACAGACTACAAAGGATGAATATGTCTGTGGATAACACATCATGTAGTTTATTTGATGCCCAAATTGTAGAGACAAAAAAACATCAATTTTCTAATTGTGTCTAGACTAGAGGAATCATTACAGAGATGTCGCAATGGTCTGGGATGTTGATTCCAACACGATATGTGAAACAAGTGCTTGAGCAAATTATGAGACATAATTGGAAACAACTGGAAAAGGAAATAATCGCAGCACTTTGGGCCTCAATATTGTATCATGTGTGGTAGGCTAGGAACTGGAAATTGTATAAAGGAGCAAAGGTGTCTATTCATTCAACAATTACTCAGATAAAGCAAAGCATAGAGATTAGATTACATATAGTTAGAAAGACAAGGAAAGGCCAAAGATGTAACTATTTGACTCGACATTTTACCTTGTAATTATTTTGTTTGAGGCTTAACTTACATAGCCCTTCTACGAAAGGTCGTTGCTTTGTAGTTAGGTGCTCTTTAAATGTTTTGGTTTAATGGTTAATGGTAATATTTAAATTGTTTTAAAAAGGAGTTTTAATTCCGCACTACTTCTTGTGTGTGTGTATATGTATATATATATATATATATATATATATATATATATATATATATATATATATATATGTAATGAATGATGTCTAAGGGCTTGTACAAGACCTCTAAGAGGTCAAGTACACTGTGTTTCGATCCAAGAAGCCCTAACTTCTAAGGCGTACATGCCGTTCATTACAGTAAATCCTTGAGTTTAGCCTTTAGTTCCTTCAACTATCAATTCATAAACACTGATAGAAATACATGCAACATACTGGTAATATCATCGTGAGACTCTTTTTTGTAACCCCTAAATTTGAGATGATAGGAGTGGTTCCCCTTAGGAGCATCAGAACTGAGACAATTTGCTTGTACTCTTTTACTTCTCCTTCCTTGCGTCTTTTCCATGGGACAATCTTTTACCAAGTGTCAACTCTTTACACAAAAAAAATAATTATGCGTTTTAGGTTAACATTTACCCATGTTCCTGTTGCAACATTTGGAACAATTTGGTTTCTCACTTTGTGAGCCCCCACCTTTTCCCCTTGAGGCTTGGGGTTAAAACCCCTATCCTTATTAGCCTTTTGAGAAATTAGAAGGAACTTGGTTGGAGAATCTTATCTTAAACTCAGGTTTGGGTTTGATTTAAAACTTACCCTTAGAAGTACCTCCATCATAGGGCTTTACTCTTTTGGCATCACTATTTTTCCTCTTAAGCATAGTCTCCTCAACCTGTTGAGCTTGCACCACTAAGCAAGATAAATAAATGTCATTGTGAAGCATTGCCACACGACACTCTTCGATAAGATCATCGAACACACCCATCACAAAGTTTCTCATTTCATCTGTCGGATTAGTCACCAAAGAAGGGGAATATTCACACAACTTAGTGACTTTCAAAGAGTATTCTAGAGTACTAATATCTCCTTGACAAAAGTTGATGAATTCTTCAACGTTTTCCTCTCTTTTCTCCTTCGGAATGAACATATTATAAAATGCCATTCTAAAGACATCCCAACTTTAAGGACCCGCTCTCAAAGCCATATTGTCCTTCTATTGAGTATAACAATCTTGAGCTACATCCTTGATGTTATAAACGGCTAGCTTGGCCTTCTCATTTGAACACAGTCCCAGAGCATCTAGCACCTTGAAAACATCATTAATGTATCACGGCCCGCATCTACACCCTAGAAGTCACGGTGTTCTTTGGTCATGAAACGACATACTTGTCCTCTTGGAGGTATTGTACGATCCCATTCGTATCATTCATCGCATATATATATATATATATATATATATATATATATATATATATATATATATATATATATAAAGTAGTGCGGAATTAAAACATTTCAGAACATTCGAGTATCCTTTAAAATACTCTTTCATATAAAACTCATAGGGAATAATAATTGTAATTTGATCGAAAATTATACACAAAAGTACATGGACACAACCCATACAATAGAAATATAGTACCACTAAGTGTATTATAATACTTGAATAAGAGAAATAATATACATCTATGCCCTCGAGTCAAATGAGGACATACTTCAACTTGCTTAAAGATCCGACAATGAAAGATTAGCTCCCAAAAGCACCTTAACCTATCAATCATTTTGACATATGCATTGTACTAGGTATGGCATAATGCATAAAATTCATGAAAATGAACATTCAATGTAAATATGCTCTTTTTTATTTATGTATAATAATATAAGTATAAGAGCAACATTTAACACCTTAGAAACACATAAGATGTCTCATAAGCAATTTTTCATATTTTTTAAAAAAAATTACGAACTATAGTCAAGATTACCTAAATAATCCTTATGACAACCTAAGAATGCATTATATCTACTTAATCAACTTTCCTAACTATATTCATTTTTAAGACCTATTTAGGTAAGATACGAACTGACCATTCCTATGCCCCCTTCACACCTCTACTAGAGAACCCTTAACTACTCAAGGTATGTACTCATTCATTTAACAAGCTTTCTTACCTTACGTCATTACAATCATTATTTCATTTAATAAACATTCATCACATAAGTATATTTTAATGGTCTTGGAGAAAAACTAGGGACTCTCACTAACATGTTAAAAGTCTAGAAAGTGTCCCATACCACCATCTAAACTTTATTGAACTTCTCTGTTATGACCTACAAGTATACCCTAGAAGTTAGGGCAACACTTAAGTCAGAACAAGGTGTTCTTGACCTATCAGAGTTCTTACAGAAGCCTCTTAGATTTAATTCATTGCATAAAGTATGATAAGTAGTGCGGAATTTAAACATTTCATAAGATTATAATAAGATGAAACATCTTTTAAAAAGACTAACGATAGTATAATCGTCACAATTTAATTTAAACATACGACATAAGTATCAAAACCAAAGGATGGTTTACATTGAATGAAATACAAAATAAGTGTTATATAAGTCTTAAAGAAGAACTTGAAGAAACAAAAACTATGCCCTCGAATGTATGAGGACATACTTAGCCTTGAGAGAGTCGATTCCCAAGATTGACTTTTAATGTTAAACTTTCCTCCAACCTATACTTATAGAGTACAGAAAAGTTTGGGGTTAGTACAAAAATTGTATTAAGTATCGCATATGAAAAATCATGGGAAAAGGGATAATTTAGTTAAAACATACAAGTCATGCTATTTTTATTTAAAAAACCTTCATCAATTAACTTACAAAACATCATTTAGTACCATCATTTAGCACATGAGGCAAAAAATCCACTTTTCTTAGCATAAGAGCATACTTACTATAACACAAAAATCACACTTGAACTACTCCTATCATAAGTTATCCTAAGTCTTTCCTAAGTAAGACATATTGAAATCGCTCATACAATCTCCTCAATACCTAATTAGGAGATCCTAAAGATTACTATGGATAAGCGTACTTTCTTTCATTTACACAAGAACCACTCAACATCAAGACTCTATTGAAACTTACAGATACTTAGGTACTTCACATAAGAATTATCTTCCAAGGAAACCCCAAATTTACACTTGGTTCAATGTGAAAGTAGCATCCTGTACTACCACTTCCACTTAGTGCTCCTTAGGAATAACCTTAGAATAGGCTCATAACATTCATCACATACTAAGCCTTCATCATACAATTTTTAACATCAACATGCTTCCTTAGCGTTTAACATAACGTAATGTTACGTTTATTTACATCATATCATGAACCATTCATACATTTCATATAAGGACTCACCAAGACTCCCTCCAAATGTCTAATTGTGCAATGGAGAAGTAGCGTCCATTCCACCACCTACCCTAAGTAGTATACCCTTAACTAGAATTAGATCTTTACATTTTTTTTGTGGCTGATGGATTTAATTGACATAGACCATGAGATCTTAAAATGGAAACCCGGTACTACCCATACCGGATGAGGGATTTTCACTTGCCTAAGGTAGGGTAATATTCTTTTGCCTTTAAATGGGTTATCTAATAACTACACTTATACGGGCACATAGTTAAGGGATTAGGAGATTGATACAAAGTAACACACTCTCTATTGATGACGAGCACCCATAAAAGCAGGTAGGTGTATCGCGAGGTGGGGCTTCAGACCCTTCCCTTGTATGCTGCCTTCGGCAGCTTCTTGTCCAATGATTGGGTCCTTCTCGGGGACCCTTAAGATGGTCCCCGAGGCTTTGTTGTCATACTTTCTGACCCTTTACATGTCGCTCTACGAATATGAACCATTGACACTCAACACCACTCTCGAACCATTCCCCAAAACTTCACTACAAAACACTACAACACACTAGTTCAACTTTGTCTTATTTACAGACGTCTTCGGCGTTTGACTTCCAAGGGATCCCAAACTTTACCAACTAACTTATAATGCTAAAATATACTATTTTAGTATATTTATTAACTTACTGAACATATGAGAAGCTCTAGTTTGACCTATTCTATCTTTAGGGTTTAACATTCTCCGATACTGGTAGGTATCCCATATGATGAGAATAGGCAAAAACTGACGTACAACACGGTAGAAAAGCATGGAATCTGGAGTTGCAACGTACTACAATCGAGGGTGTTCTACTTGCCAATGGTAGAACTTGGACAAAATCCATGCACGCACATGGTTAAGGAATATGAAGGGTTTCTTTTTACTTTAGTCTCATTCTTCACTAGATCTACTTCTCAAACCGTACTCGCTCGGTGCTAGCCTTTGTGATCATAGAGTAATTTTTATGAAAGGATCATGCAAAGGGGTTCCATATCTAGTACATAACTCAATCACATTTATCCTAACAAAGAGGTCCCCTAGGGTTGTCTTACAATGTAGAAGATCATAGCTTAATGACTATCCTATGGATGATATGATATCGTTCCAGCCAACCAATCTTATGTCCATCATTCATAAAAGAATGATACCATTATGATTTTCGACTTTAAGTTTCATAACATTACCTTTTGGTTTAATCTTCCACAAAAAGACCTTCTATGCATCATTCAAGGTCTCATGTCATTCATACATAAAATACTAAGAGGCTTTACTATCGTAAGTCAATACATCTCATATTCACATTCATACATGTATCAAGTAAGGTACATAAGTCTACCACACAAGACACACAAATACTTCACTTTAGCACATATTGGATATCATTATAGAAGAACATAGAAATAACCATTATCATCTATAAGTCAGCATATACACTACGATAAAATAGTCAATCCAACAATCATAAACTCATTTACTCAAGTAGGAATAATCATGCATCACCTCTTAGAGTACACACATAAGGACATAGTCATAGTCTAACATGATCCCCTAATATCAATTGAAGAGAACATACTTTCACATTACTCTCAAGTATATAGATTGTATCATACTTCACATAATAAACTACAAAAATCATCATAGTATGTCAAGTATCTGTCGACAAGGACATGATCATCATAATAAATTAATTAACATCGGCAAGGCCATATCATTTACATAGCACCACCACAATAAGTGGACCATAAAAATCAGAACATAATTATATACTTACATTACATAAGATAAAGAGAATTGGGGAAGCGTACCACCAATCCATTCTCACCACTTCAATCAAAAGGTAAATCATCCAATTCAATAATAAAAAGCCCTTTACCCATGGCCATGATCATCAATACAATACAAAAATTATAATACTCAAAAAATCTAGGTCAATTCAATATATATTTATCAAAATAAGATAACTTATAAATGAATTTACTACAATTCTAACATCATTCAATAGCCCATAGAAACCTACATTAGAAATCATAATAATTAAGACAATATCAAGTCATCCATCAAGTAGTCAAAAACTAGTGTTCATCAACTACATCGGTCATAAGTTAATTGAGTTAAAATAATCTAAT